>CM075943.1:3930989-4351701 GCA_038030265.1 Corythucha ciliata | reverse complement strand
GGTAAAAATAAAACGATACAAGAAACTAAATATCGATGTAGAAGAAAAAGAATATCGAATAGAACTAATTACCAATCAACAGCAGACGCTCGTAGCCCAACAAAATTTGTTAAAGTCCCACGTAGAGTACGCTCAAGATAAGCTAAACCATATCGTTTCTAATACCGCCCACTCCAACAGAAAAAAAGAGGCCTATTCAATGCTTTAGGAACCGCGATCTCCTGGATCACGGGAAATTTAGATGCCGACGACAAAAAACAGTATGACGAATTAATTCATAAGCTTGAAATAAATAACCTCCATCTTGAACATAATGTTGAGAACGAGCTATCTGTAAATAAAAAACTTATCGACTCTTTTAATAAAGATATTTTAGCCATTAGGAATAATAATGTAAAAATTAAGAAAATCCTAGATTCCAACTTAGGTAGTGTAGTTGAAAATAATCAACATTTTATGCTTTTATACCTAACCATCGCTTTGCTAACACTTAAAATTAATGATATTGATACGTCTATAGAATTTTGTAGATTGAATATAATACACCATAGCATAATCTCTGAACAAGAACTACTAAACATTCAAGAAAATAACCGTCAAATTAAAATAATTTCCAAGTTACCTGAAATATTATGGCAAACTGGTAAAGTCCACTGTTCCATTACTTCCCAAAATTTATACTACTTTGTCCAATTGCCATTAGATGTGCCACTAACTGATTCATACTTCCTACTTTCGTATCCCTTTGAATTTGATTCAAAAATGCAAACTGTGTTATCCCTAGGCTGGAGGGTCTAGGAGGAGTGAGGAGATTAGGAGATAGCAGGGCATTGAGAGGGAAAGACAATAAAACAGCATTAAGATATTGGTACACCGTGGGTGTAATTATTTACCACTAATTGCCATCCTCGAACAGTACATGGTGGTAGCGGTGTACTTCCGTTATTGTGTAGAAGATGCCGAATAAGAAAACTCGCGGTAAGTTCAGTGAGTTGAGTGAACTCGAGTCTCTCGGTCCTCTCAGACCGACTCTACCCAATTTATCGCCCCCCGACGCGTTCAATTTCTCAAATCCGTCGTCGTGGCCTTCTTGGAAAACGAGATTTACTCGATATTTGAGCGCGAGTGGCAATACCCAACAAAATGATGAGACAAAAGTGAGTCTTCTGCTCTACGTTATGGGCGAGCAAAGTGAAGAAATTTGTCAGCAGTGGAAAACTCAACCTGAAACGTATGAGGAGTACATTTCAGCTTTCGACTCTCACTTTCTATCAAAAAGGTGCGTAACTTTCGACCGCTATAAATTTGGAACCCGTTCTCAACAACCGGGTGAATCAATCGACGAATTCGTTACGGCCCTTCATGCCTTAGCCCAGCACTGCGAGTATGGTGGACTTAAAGATCAATTAATTCGAGATCGCCTGATAATTGGCATGAGGGATGCCAAGGTCAGTGAGATGCTCCAGTTGAAGTCGCCACTAACCTTGGATGAGGCCGTCATGTTCGCCCGTCAGGCGGAGGAGCAGTTCAAACGGTCTCAGTTTATCCGTGAAGAGACGCAGGAGTCACCGCAAGTCAATGTTGTGCAAACGTCTTCAGGTGGACTCAGGGCATCGAAACCCAATTTTCCCCGCACGTCGATTCAAGAAAACCGCTCGTCGCTTCAAGAAAAGACTCCGTCGTCATCTCAACAGTTTACTCGTCGTTCCTCGCCGCTGCAGAATGCGTCGACTCGATCTTCTGGCTTCCTGCCATCGTCGCTGTGTGGCTTTTGTGGTGGACGGCCTCATGAGAGAAAGCACTGCCCCGCGAGAAATTCAGCGTGCACGCTCTGTCACAGAAGAGGCCACTGGGCTCGTGTCTGTAAGTCCCACCAAGTTCACAATGTCAACTTTTCCGAATGTGTTTTTTCTGAAAATTCTGCTGATGAGCAAATAAACGAGCCAGATCAGTTTTATTTAGGTAACATTTCTTTCCACATTAATAACTTGGGTTCTTCAAACAAATGGATGGTTCCTCTTAAAATCTTAGAACTACATAACAAATCAGTTTCCTTTCTAATTGACTCCGGAGCAGATATTTCTTGCATCCCTCTAGATTTCGTTCGAAATTGTAAACTTCGACACTCTACGGAGAGAATTTTTGGCCCCGATGGTAATCCTCTAAATATTTTAGGGTATATTTATTTGAGTGTTGTTCTTAATTCAGAGATCAAACGCATAAAATTCTTTGTGATCAAAGGCTTGTTGAATCCAATACTTGGCCGACCTGAAATTCAGTCACTTAACATTTTAAAAATCAATAGTACAAGTTTGTCCTCTTCCTCAACGGTTTGTCCATATAAACCTTCGCTGAATATTGAAAAAGAGTTTCCTGGGATTTTTGGCTCGTTGGGAAATTTTAAAGGGGAAATTTCCATAATTTTGAAACCGGACGCTACTCCATTTGCCCTCAAGGCTCCTAGAACTGTTCCTATACCCCTTTTACCAAAACTTAAAGAAGAGTTGGACCGCTTGCTCAATCTACAAATTATAAAAAAAGTTCAAGATCCCACTCCCTGGGTAGCTCCAATAGTCGTAGTACCCAAAGGTGGCAAGATAAGACTGTGCTGCGATTACACACAATTGAATAAACATGTTCTAAGACCACATTTTCCCATAAATGGGGTGGGAATCACGTTAGCTCAGTTGGCTGGAGCCAAATACTTTTCTAAACTGGACTTTAATTCGGGATTTTACCAGCTCAAATTAGACGAGTCAAGCCAGCCCTTGACTACTTTTATCACTCCACACGGGCGCTATTTCTTTCGCCGGGTTCCTTTTGGAATAGCCTGTGCTCCCGAACTTTTTTCCAGCAAAATATCGGATCTGCTAACCGGACTCGAAGGAGTTGTGTTTCATGTGGATGATCTCCTCATTTTTGCGTCAACTAAGGATGAGCATGATCGCATTCTAAGAACTGTTCTTAGTAAGCTTTCTGCAGAAGGTGTCACATTAAACAGGGAAAAGTGTTTGTTTGACGTAAAAAAATTGACATATCTCGGGCATATAATTTCTGCGGAAGGAATATCTGTTGATCCCGACCGTATTACTTCCATAGTCGATTTTCCATCCCCCTCCTCAAAGCAAGAGGTACAACAGTTTCTCGGCCTAGTCAATTTTTCAGCTTCATTTATCCCTGGCAGAGCATCCATTCTTGAGCCCCTTAATGCTTTATTAAAGTCTAACGTCTCTTTTGTGAGGGATGAACCTCAGAAAACAGCATTCTCCACTATCAAGGCTCGATTAACTACCCCTCCGGTTCTTCCATTTTACAATCCGTCGAAAATAATTATTGTTAGTGCCGATGCTTCAGCGTATGGATTAGGCGCCTGCTTGAAGCAACAATCAGCTTCCGAACCGGAACCAGAAATTGTCAGTTACGCTTCCCGTCTTCTCTCAAGCTCAGAAAAACGGTATTCTCAAATAGAGAAAGAAGCGCTTGCGTTAGCATGGGCGGCTGATAAATTCAAAAATTACATCACTGGGGTATTAGTGGAATTTGAAACTGACCACAAACCGTTATTGCAGGTTCTAGACACTAAACCCCTCGAAGACCTCACCCCTCGTCTTCAACGCATAAGGATGCGTCTAATGAGGTATACCTATACCATGAAGTACACTCCGGGAAAACAATTGGTAGTGGCTGATAGTCTCTCACGAAACCCGATCAAAGATGACGAATTAAATAATTTCCAGTTGTCTGAGGAAGTAGATCTCTTCGTAAAAATGGTTGTTCAGAATTTTCCCGTAAAAGACCAGTTCTTAGATCGAATTAAAGACGAACAAAATAACGATAACATTTGCACGTATTTAAAAAAATTTTCTTCTGAAGGGTGGCCTCAAAAACATTCAATTCCTCCCTTTCTAATTCCTTTCTACCAGTACCGTCAGGATATTTCTCTCAATGAAGACTTCCTCCTGTATCAAAAGCGTTTGGTCATTCCCTCTGCTCTTCAGCGTGAATGTTTAAATTTATTGCATACTGGTCATCTTGGCATAGTTAAATGCCGGGCTCGCGCTAGGACAACAGTCTGGTGGCCAGGTCTTTCTCAGGAACTATACAAGTTGATTACAAATTGCCCTCAATGCATAGAAAGTAGGCCTACAAGCACTGAGCCGTTTTTCGTCGAAACACCGCCCAGTCGTCCCTGGCAGAGAGTGGGGATTGATCTGTTTAAAGAAAAAAAATGGTACATCGTCATAACGGATTATTTTTCCCGATTTTTTGAAATTGCTCCACTAACAAATTTGACTGACGCTACTGTAATTGAGGAATGTAAGAAAGTTTTCGCCAGATACGGTATCCCGGAAGTTGTTCGCGCGGATAATGGTTCCCAGTTCACATCTTCCGCTTTTTCCCGGTTTTCGAAAGAATATAATTTCCAGCTTATCACCAGTTCTCCTTACTACCCGAGGTCAAATGGATGCGCGGAAGCAGCTGTAAAAACGGCAAAAAGTCTTTTACAAAAAAAAAAAGATATTCACTTGGCCCTAATGGCCTACAGAGCATCCCCTCTCGAAAATGGACTAAGCCCCTCTGAGCTCCTTATGAATCGTAAACTCCGCACAAACGTCCCTATCCTTCCTTCAGAACTCTCACCACTCTCCCTTGATTTACAGAAAATAATGGAAGATAAAATGAAAAACAAAGAAAAACAAGCTCTCTATTATAACACTCGTCATAAAACACAGACGTTGTCTGAATTGAACGTCGGCCAGGTGGTGTGGGTCAAAGATCTATGTAAATATGGAAAAGTGAAACAAAAGTTAAGAGAACCACGATCATACATGGTAGATATTGACGGTACAAATTATAGAAGGAAGCGATCCTTCTTAGTCCTAGCGTCTAATCGAACCACACTCTTGTAAAAAAAAAAAAAAGTACCAACTATATTATGTTTCTTAACATTTTATCTGTTCATGGTTTTGAATTTGTATAACTCTTGTTGCACTATTGTACGCTTATTTATATTTTTTATTATTTGTAAAAAAAAAAAAAAAAAAAAAAAAAAAAAAAAAAAAAGGGGCATGTGTTATCCCTATGCTGGAGGGTCTAGGAGGAGTGAGGAGATTTAGGAGATAGCAGGGCATTGAGAGGGAAAGACAATAAAACAGCATTAAGATATTGGTTCACCGTGGGTGTAATTATTTACCACTAATTGCCATCCTCGAACAGTACACAAACTATCATGGCCCATCCCCCTTTTATAGTCAAGACAGATAAACTCCTCACGAGAAATTGTAAACTGATTTTAGAAAACTATTATTGCACAAATATCTCAGAAACAAACAACGCTTGTATAGACAATTTAATGAAAAGTAATACCAACCTTAAATGTAAAATTTATCCTATATCTAGACCCAAACCATTTGTTAAATATGTGCCGATAATTAACCAATACCTTACCTATGATATTCCTACATTGATTGCTCATAATAACGTTACTAACTTTACGATAAATCTCAAGAAAACTACACTTTTAAATGTAGAACGTGGCGAAGAACTGAACGACGCTAGTAAGATAATTTATCAATATGTTGAAACTCTTCACTTAGAATTAAAATCATTAATTGCATCAAAACTACCTAACCTAACTTTTGAAGACGTCCATTATATTAATATTCGAATGAACCCATTAGAAGAACTCGAAAATTCAGACTCCATTGATCACATACCAATAATTTACACCATGTATGTTTCGTCCCTTTGCATTGTATTCATTTATTTCCTTCTTAAATTTCGAAACCTCATTTTTAATTGTATAAAGAACAATTTTAATTGTATAAAGAAAAAACCAATAAATCCCTTACAAGAAACAAACGATGACACACCTCTTCTCTTGAATCTCCCAAAACCGGTTCATGGGGAGAGAAAAGTAAAGGCACTTCATAATGACCGTCGGGTAGACGTTTGACATTTTCGACAAAATATTTTTCACAATAAGCGTCCTTCGGATCTTTTCTAGCAGAGGAAGGGACCTTTTCTAGCTGCCAAAAGGAAGTGACCATTTCCTCGAGTGAGCAAGGAGAGTCCAACGATAAGTGACCACAAAACTGGGGTGAAGTTGAAATTGACTGAGGCGGATCTCCCACAGGGACCATCAAAACCCACCCAAGAAGAGTCTCAAATGCCGTTGGACTACCACGCGGCCCTGTTCGTTTCTTCCCGGTAAGCAATGAAGCGAATAAGTGAGCACCAATCTGCAAATCTACTTTCTGGGGGGAACCAAACTTTGGGTCAGCTAGAGTTAGTCCTTTAATATGTGTCCACAAATGGGTTGACAAAGTTTTCGAAGGTAATCGGCCCGATATTTTCACTATAACCAGGGCAGGCGTTGTAAACGTCGGACAAGTTTGGCTTACAGGCCTAGAAATGATATTGGCGTCGCTATTCGCCTCACCAACTGCTGTTTCCGCTATACCACTAACGGGTACGCTGATCGAATAAATTTTCAATTTTAATTTTGAACACAATGACTGTGTGATGAAAGAACATTGACTCCCTGAATCAACTAGACCCCTCACAATTTCCCAGGATCCATCTCCTGTTTTCATGGCAACTAAGGCGCTAGCTAAAAGGACGGAATTTCGGTTTGAAAACTGGGCGCTGGTGCTACAACTGACAATGACGTTTGAGTCCGAGTTGGTGTCGTTAGCCTCCTTGTTTCTGGAATCAAGCTTCGAGGTTTTGGCGTTTTTATCCGAATTATTACCACTTTTGAAACAAAAAAGCTCATGATGCTTTTGGTCGTCTTCTTGCATCCTGATTTCCCCTTACAAGTTCGGGAACTGTGTCCTGAAGACAAGCAATTAGCGCAACGGCGCTTTTCTTTGACGGTGGAATACCGTTCTTGAAAGCTAAGTGACAGAAAAGTCTTACAGGAAACCGAAGGATGGTTCGAGTTGCACGCAACACAGCTTTCGGAGGCTGAGCTGGCAACATGAAACGCGTAGTGTTGTTTTTAAGGTCGCAAATGGGACTTGTCTGGCTTGGCCAACTTCGTCTCAGCCTAAGTCATGGATAAGCGTTTCTTTTCTCTCCATTTTATAGAGAACTATCGCTATTACTGATAATTTTAGTCGCGGATTTTCCCAAATTGATTTACAAATTAGCGATTTTCTCAAATTTTGCTGCGAATGAACACATTTTCTCAAGTTTAGCTGCGAATTTTTCTTCAATTTTAGCCTCGAATTCTTTCTTTAGCACTCCGTTAACGCATTATTGCCCTTTATCACAATTTTGGGCGGGAACCTGCATTTGCCTTAGTTTTAGTCGTGAATAAGCATGTTTTAGTAAGCATTTTTCCGTGAATTAGCGTTTTTCTCAATTTTAACAGCACATTAGAGCTTTTACTTCCATGTTTTTCTCTAGTTTCGCCACAAATTAGGCATTTTCTCGAATTGATCCGCAAATTAGCGGCAGTCTTCATTTCAGCATCTAATACGCGCTGTTTGGCAGCTGTAGCCACGTATTGAAGCAATGCTCGATTAAGGAAAAATTTATCCTTGAATTTGCGTTTTTAAAAAATTTTAGCAGCACCACTTCTCTCTAGTTTATCCGCGAATTAGCGCAATTTTTACAATTTGAACATCGTACAAGCTCTATATATTAATTTTAAGCGTGAATTATAGAGATTTTTTTACTTTTATTCTTATGAATTAGTGTTTTTTTTCTTAATTTCAGCATTGATATTGCCTCGAGAATCCACGAATTACTGTTTTTTTCAATATTTGGTGATCCGGCTGAGTGTGGATTGCAGCTTTTTCTCAATTTTATAGCCACGAATTGGCGTTTTTTCTCAATAATCGCCGCAAATTAGTGTTTTTCTCAATTTTTTGCCACGAATTAGTAATTTTTACTCATTTTTTTCTGCGAATATGCGCTTTTTCGCTATTTTTTATTTTTCGCCTATAAACCCGTGGCGTTAACGTATTTTCTCTGTTTTCTCCGCGAAAGTTTCCTTCAACTATTTCGAATCAATGATGTATAAGTATTTCCTAATTGTTGTGACAAACGCAGAGATGCCATCTTCTCCTTGAGGCAGGTATTTTGTTTAACGTGATCATTATTCAAAGTTATAGTGCCAAAAGCTGTTTTTACTTTTTATGTTCGGTGAAATTATGGCTCAATTTGAATTTATAAACTTTTACTGTGATATATCTCAGCGAAAAAGCGCGGATTTCGTTCCTTACAACACTCACGTGTTTTCCCAATAATTTAACCATCTCTTGAGCACCGATGACTGACGAAAATTCGAGTTTGAAAGAAACGGTGAAAATCAAATTAACAATTTTACAATAAATAAAAGAAAATACTAAAACATGAGATCACGCAAGTTACAACAGCATTTCTCGACCGAAAATGTTGTGCTTTTTTCAGAAACGTAATCTGTATTAGTAAATTAATTAGACTGATACTATCCGGACGACGATGGAAGGGCATAGCCCAACACGATTCGAGAAAAAATGGCTCCCCGGCGGGATTTGAACCCGCAACCTCTGGATTACCAGTCCAGCACGCTGCCAATTGCGCCACGGAGACGCCTTTGGGAGTCGTACTCCGAGGGATAAGCTAAGCCGAACCCCACCCAGGTCCATTGTCCAGGCGTCTCCGTGGCGCAATGACCTCGGATTGGTGTTCTATAGGTTGTGAAACCAGTAGCGTAGCGAGATAGTGGTGAGGGGCGGACCGCCACGGGCCACCTTATCAGAAGGGGCCCCCGAAAAGCTTAAATATGGAAAAATTAGGATTTATAGGAAAAAGTTTTGGTATACGATTAGACATGGATTTGGCTTCTTTCGAAGATTTTCAGTCCATCCGACTTGGAGAATAGAACGTTACTCGTGATCGGCAAACAGTGTGGCTAAATATTCAATCGAGCCCACGAAAGCGCAATTCTGATGGCTAAAATTGAGAAAATTCGCGCCTTCCGGAAGTGAATTTGCGGCTAAAACAGAGAAAATATACGCTGATCCCCAAGTATCTTTAGGTCCGTAAGCAGATAAAATTGAGAGGGCGGTCTAATGTGTCGATGCTGGGGCGAGTAGGCGGAAAACAATTTGAAAATGTCAAAAAGTTCACATATTCGGGACTAAAACTGAAAAAAAAAAAAAAAAACCAAAAAAAACAAAAAAAAAACGCTCATTCCAGGTTTTTCGATGCAAATTTCAGTCCATAATTTAGAAAAAAATAGCTGATTGTCGGTGCATAGTGGCAATTTTACGTCGGTGTGTTTTTCAGCCAACCAATTTTATCGATGAATTAGCTATTTTTCTCCATTGAAGCCGCGATTTACCGATTTTCTTGTCATTTTAGCAAATTTTCACCATTTTAGCCGTGAGCAAGCGATGTATCTCAATTTTGCAGTGAATTCGTGTTTCTCCTGATTTCAACCGCTAATTAGCGGTTGTTCTCAATTTCATCCATGAATTAGCAACTTTTCTTTCTTTTAGCGGTGAATTAGCGATTTTTTTCGCTTGTAGCTATGGATTAGCGTTTCTTCGGAGTTAAAGTTGCGCTTTTTTTTTCTGTTTTCTTTTTCACTTTATTCTCTACTTTAGCTGTGAATACGTGATTTTAGCCGCCAAAGAGTGATTTCCCTAATTTTATCCGTGAATTAGCAGTTTTTTCCTAATGTTCCTCGCAAATTAGCGTTTTTTTGCACTTTGAGAAATGAATTAGCATTTTTTTCAGATTGAGCCGCGAACTTGCGTTTTGAATAAGCCGAGAATTCATGTTTCCGTAATTTCAGGCGCGAATTAGCGCTTTTGCTCAAAACCATTGGTGAATGATCGTCATTTTCACTATTTTATCCGTGAATTAGCGAGATTCGTAATTCTAAACGCGAATTACAGTTTTTCAAACTTTATCCGCGATTTTGGGGTTCTTTCCCATCTTCGGGACGGATATGCTCACAAAAATACAAAGGCTTGCTTGCCTGGCGATTTTGGGGCCATTCTGGACAACCCCTACGAGGGCCATGGAAAGATTACTAGGCCGGAAGCCCCTGGACATTGAAGTCAGGGGTCGGGCACTAGAAGTGGGCCTAAAGTGGGCCAGGCAGGGCCAATGGGACTGGGAAGGGGAACTAAATAGAGTATTCCCGTCGGCATTTAGGCCGGATTACGTGGTTAAAAGGAACAACTTCTCGACCAAAATCAAACAGAGAGTCATTGTGAGAGAAGATGGTTGGGAATCCCGGCAACGGGAGCTGGTGTGTTACACGGATGGCTCCAAGAAGGGTCAGGAAGGGCCGACCGGAGCTGGAATTTTCATGCCGGAGCTGGGGGTGTCCCGCTAGGGGGACACACCACAGTTTTCCAGGCCGAGGTGGTAGCGATCGATGCTTGTACCCGGGATCTACTGAAGCGGAAAGTGACAGGTAGGGCAATCGGTATCTACTCCGACAGCAGGGCGGCGCTGGGGGTGATCACCAAACCCGTGATGGACTCAGCGGCCGTAGCGAGTTGCAGAATAGGGATACGGGACCACCAAGGCGAAGGGAACTCCCTAACGTTGGGTTGGATCCCCGGGTCATAGAGGATGGCAGGGAAATTAAAAAGCAGACGAGCTGGCCAAGAGTGGCGCGGACCAACCGGTAATAGGGCCTGAACCATCGGTGGGCATTGTCCGAAGGGTGGTCTTGAGGGAGATAAGGGCCTGGGCCTGTGACCATGCTCTGAGGAGATGGTGGACTGAACCCGTGTGCCGGCAAGCAAAACTGGGATTCAATGAGGAAGACCAGGAAGCTTCGGCATGGTTGCTGGGACTAAAACGGGTAAAGCTTAGGCGGATATTAGGGATGTATACAGGACATTACGCCCTTTACAGGCACCTGTCCATCATGGAGGCAGTAGGGGAGCCCGACTGCGATAGATGTGGGGAGGCTGAGGAAACCGCGGAGCACGTCATATGAGAGTGTGACGGCTACGCGGCGGCCAGATACACTATTTTTGGTGACGATAGGATATCCTTCCCCAGCGACACAAAGGAGAATGGGACCCGTCTCCTGAGATTGCTGGAAAGGATAAATAGGTTTGAGGAGCCGTACTTGGCTCTCCCGAGTCCGGGCCCCAAGTGCGTATGGTGTATGGGACGAAAGGCTTTTGGCACCTTCGGAGTCGGGAGACTGTCCAAGCCCTCAAAAAAAAAAAAAAAAAAAAGCATTGACGTTAATAGGGAGTTATTGCATAACCGTCTGACGGTTAACGTTAACGGTTATGTGACGTCATGGTAAGCGTAAATTCAAAATTTGAGTTTAAGCGTTAATCATAAACGTTTAAAGACCAGTATGAGGAGGTGTTTTATTAATTTATTTGAAGCAATTAAGTGCATCTAAGCCCTACCACATGTTCATATTCTAGCGCAACTGTTATTTGCAATATCTATTTTTCCACTGATACAAACAGCTACGCTTATGTGACGTCACATAACTGTTAACGGTAACCGAGAGACGGTTATGCAATAACTGCCTAAGCCACCAACGCTTAGTGGCCGGGTTGAAGGTAAATAACTGGGTGAAAAATGATATCACTGATGGTTCGAACTCGAATTGAAATCCCTTTTTTCAGTGCAAAAACTTGGAAAAACTACTGATAAATGGGTTACACTGCAAAATAATTACAATTATAAAATACCCGGAATTGCCCTGTTTTACAATTTCAACGCAAATGGAAAACGCTATCAGTAAAATTAAAAATTGTTTTCACCAATGGCTCAGCAGCTACGGTTACTCCCTTGGAAAAAGGTTTCTGAAGCGGAAAACACCTTTTTATCGGGAGAACTTGCCAAATTGTAATTTTCCGAGAGCGTGTCCGTGTAGAACACCCCACCACCACCCACACCCATGTCATCACGAAATGGAACTGCGGTGTCATGGGGCTCTGATTGCTTGTTCGACGTGACATTCCCTCCCTGAGGTATTCGAAATGTGTTATATCCCAAAGAGCCGTATATACTTTCAATACTATAGGTTGCGGAATATTTTTTAACAAGATATGATCACATTATAATTGTTTAAAGCGCGAATTAAAAATGCTTTAACGCCTTTTATTGATCATTTTTATCACTTAATTATACAAATTGAATGCGAAATTCCCAATTTTAATCTCTTTATAAAGAATGTAATGCTTATAATCGATCAAACCAATCTTGTTGGATGAGGTTGCACTTAAAATGGTTGGAAAGGTTTTTTTGTTTTTTTCAATGTGCTGGTGGATTCGCTCCGAGCCCTCCCTTTCCACACCACTCCCCTTCCACCCACCCAGAAACCTGAAGGATCCTCTGTCATCGAGAGAACTAAAATATTCAATCTAAAATTAACTGAAAAAGAATGACAACTCTCCCCCCCCCCCTTGGGATTTGATGTCACTCCTCACAACACCCACCAACATCATTCTTATGGTCCTCCTTTTTGCGGTCTTCGTCAGACTTTATACAAAACCCTTAAATTACCCACCCCGCAGAACCAACTTACAAACTCCTCTTCAATATTAGTGGTGACATTGTTTTACCAAGAAAATTAATTAATTTCTGCAGATTTTATAGTATTGATTGAAGATTTATGGGTGTGGAAGAAGGAAAAGGACCTTGAGGCATCCCCCACCATCACCCTCTATCATTATTACCGTATGAATACAAGGGTGTTGGTATACTTCGCTGTGAAAATAGGGAATGACGAGATGCAGGAGTGGTACAGAGTGTGAATGAGTTTAATTGCGCTTTTAAAGAGATTTTCAGGGCTAGATCGGTATTATAGAGAAGGACTCTACAGAAAATGGGTCTAGAGTTCCACCTCGTTATAACAGTTCAAATTAAAAGTTTCTTCCTTTTTTTGTCGGTAAGTATGAATAAAAAAGAAAACAAAGAAACTTCCACACAATGAACTGAAGGTGTTTTTGAAACAATGCTGAAAGGGGGGGGGGCTAATAAGAATTTTTTAAGCTCACTTAATTAGCTTAATTTTCAAAAAAATGAATACAAATAATAATAATAACTTTAATGCTTTTAAAGAAAAACGCCCCCCCCCCTCCCCAATAGCTGTGCGGGGAATGTCAATAAAAGAAATTTGCTGGAAGACTTAACCTCCATTAGTCTCCTAAGGACTCGTGTTTCTTCTACAGCCCTTTTCCCTCTGTGCAACGGAAATAAAATTGAGAATAAAATCGATCGGTAAAAGTCGTCGAAATGGAGGTCCTTTGAGAATTACGTTCTAGTGTTTCTTTGAAAAAGTAACAAAATATATTTGTCCCTTGTTTTTAAGACAAAATATAAATTTTGGAGAGATTTCACGGCGAGAAGATGTTGACAGGGAGGGGGGAGAGATTTCCACGAAGAGGCACACTGCCATCCCTTGGGGGATCTCTCGATGGGATTAAGTTACGCCGCAAGGTTGTCCTGAACATCCTTTTTCGATTCAAGATTTTATTGGTCTGTAAACTAGAGTGACGAATTTAACGTTTACGGGTTTTAGGAGGGATTTTGGTTATAACGCTTCAAACTAACCCTTCGTCACATGTTTAGAAGGACAAATATTTTAGGTGAAACCCTACCCTTCCATAATTATTTTTAATGCCTTCACTCATTAAGCCGCCAGTGTTTGCAAGACCTTCCATTACCTTTCCGTCACTTCACACTCATTTCATCTTCATGAAGAACGAACTCGCGTCAAAACCTGTTCATGAAGGAAAATTGTCCTGCGGAGACATATGTGTGTGTGTGTATTATACGTTAGAAATTGTCAACTTATTACACTCCGAACAAACAATATGTGACTCTAAATTTATTAAACACAGCTGGATGCGAATGAACTTACTTGACGTCCCCAGTTTGCACATTATATGTATTTAAGGCATGGATCCGGATTCGTGCGACCGCGACTATAAGAAATTTAACAGGGCGATCACGGTCGAATCATGCGTTCATTAATTGCAATTGGATGCTTGCCTATGCGTACCCAAAAACTATATTTAACTTTCGCTAAAATTACGCATTTTTAATTGATAATTATACCTGATGAGCTCATGAAGCCAGAAGGTCGGATGAAAAAGAACGAAAAATATTTTTTAGCGTGTTCTTGAGGAAAGCGTTGAAACACAAAACCCACAAATGATCAAACATAAGATTTATTTTTTTTTTCGATTAAAAAGGTTTAAAATAATTAAACAAATTAAAAAAATATATGAAAAAACCCCTCGGCTAAAAAAAGTAAAAAGGACCCCTGAAAATTTCACGGACACGGTTGTGCTATTACTGGGGCAAGCCAGCAGGATCCACTCACTCACTCTCTCCTCCGCGCGCACACAAACACCGCACTCTCTCTGTAATACCGCCGCCACCGTCGCGTCAGCCGCCTCTAAAAACCGCCTCCTCTTCAACCAACCCCACTCACTCCCCTCCCATTTTTTCGGCAGGATCAGCCGCCCAACCTAAATAAACCGCCCTCGTTGCGAAATAGCAAATTATATTTTCATGTCAACTGTAATCCTAGAAAAAGAGAAGAAAAGGTGGCGGGGGGGGGGCGTGGCGGAAAATGAGATGAAAGAGGGAAATGAGACTTGTGTGAGTCTATAAGCTGTGGGTTTCTTTTTTTCGTCTTTCATATGACCACCAAATCAAGTGAGCTCGTTATTTAACATATTTGAGCCACACTTGGAGACTAGTAAGAATTCTTGTGGAAGACGCAAGAGATATCAGTAATTTCTTATCCACAAAGTAAATTTAAATTGTGCTGGTCTCAAGGATATAAAGAGTTGCACATAAATAATACATTGTTTCCAGGGTTCGTGTTCAGTATGGCTTTCACCCCACTCCCCCTCAATTATTACGTAGCAGGCGGGAGGCTTAACGCTCTAAATGAGAAATTATGAAATATGAAATGAATGTTATAACAAGATACGGATGTCTCTCTTGTTGAATATGACCACCCCTAAAATTTATTATTATCACACATGTCTGCGAATAGCATAACCCCCCCCCCCCCCGATTCAGTACAATTGCATGCCACAAGAAAGGTAATTAAAATAGCATCATTTGACATGTATTCAAGCCGTATGGGTCTGCGTAATCGTATATAAAGAGCGCATTTCTTTCTTACAGGATTATTCAACCCGACTGAAGAATACAGATAAAATATTTCAGTTTTAGCACTTCCCATTGTCGCAAAGACCAATAAATTATACAAATATTTTAGACCCAATTAAAATTGTCAATAACTTGGAAGTATCCCCCCTGGGAGTATCTCGGTCCGAGATACTACGGGTGTGGCGAGCCCGGGGTAGTACCTAGCTGGGCTCAGACTAACCCAAACTCCTGAAGTCTGAGTCGAACCCTTCCCTTGACCCCTATACTTTCCTGGACGGCTTGGCGCGTCGCTGTGGGGCGGTGGGGCTCCTTTGTGTTGGGGCGCTCCGTGGGGGGATATTCTCGGCGTGTTCCAGGGTAGTACAGCATATATCTGGGAGTTGCTGGGACCTTCTCCCAGTGCCGCTATGTTACGACCAAAATTAAATATTGTAAACAAAACACTTCCACCACTGAAACCGCCAACAAACCTCCGGAGGAGGAAGAAGATAGTAAACTTCATCGAACTACGCGCCTACACTCCAAGCGGCAGACTAGAGAAGATCCAAGCAATCACGCTAATCACAGCCTCCGAGCGGAAAACAACTGCTATCTTGTATCTTTTGTAAATAATCAATTCATGCTCTGTACATAAAACAAGTTTCTAATTTACATCAAGTATATCATATACATTTGACAAAAGTTTGTAAATCTTCTCATACGATTGAGCGTAAGTAATTGTAATAACAACCCCCCCAAACTGCTCAAATAAATCAGACTTTTTCTCCCAGAACGTCTCGCTTCTTTCTTCCATTTGCCCTTGTACTCGGTGGACTGATCTCCCCGGTACTTCCTTTCTTCCACCTTTCACAGCACCTGATCGGCTGATCCCGCTCGGTGTCAGGGGTTAGCAATACGATGGCTCTACGTAGTCGAGGAGGCTTGTGAAGGTTGCTCCCGTGTGGGGAGGCGGAGATAAACAGATAAGACAATAAAGTACAAAAACGTGAATTCGGACTTGCTTAATTAACAAGTTAAATGAGTATTGATCATTACCGTATTGACATGGCGCTGCGGATAAAACTTTAAAAGTGCGGTCGATAAGTTGTTACGGGAAAGTGAACAGCATTATTTCATTATGGATAGCATTAAAACCATCTCCGAGCTGTGCATGACGGGAGACGTGGCAGCGAACTTTAAACAGTGGAGACAAAGGTTCGAAATTTACCTGTCGGCGTCAGGATTGAGAGACAGACTGGAGAAAAAGAAGATTGTTGAAAGGCAATTAGTCGATATTCTTCTTCACTGTATTGGAGAGGAGCCTCTCACAATTTTCAATACCTTCGAATTCGAGAATCCGGAGGACAAAGATTCACTCGAAGTCATACTGACAAAGTTTCAGAATCATTTCGTTCCTTTGTCAAATGAAACGGTGAGCCGGTATCATTTTTTTACCCGAAGGCAAAGGAGCGGAGAAACTATCGAGTCATTCGTCACGGACTTGAAGAAACTTGCGGGTGACTGCGCGTTCGGCGAGTTGAGGGACAGTTTGATTAGAGATGTCATCGTTATTGGCGTGCTTGACCCAGAATTAAGGGATCGTCTGTTGAGAGAACCGTCACTCAAACTGAATTCTGCTTTACGTTTGGCTATAGCTGCAGAGCTCGCTAAAAAACAGGCAGCAGAACTTACCAGCGATAATTTCGAGCATCGGGTTAACGCCATAAATCGGTCTTCCTCCAGGCCTGTTACACGGGGATCCTACAACGTTACTCAGAGACCCTGCCGTAATTGCGGGTCCATCCACGCAAGTTAAATTAATGGTCGGCCACTTTAGGTTTTTAAAAAGTTTTTATTTCACAAACCAATTTTAACAGTTACTACACGACAAAAAGAACTTTTATTAACCGCACTTAACAACTTAATCACTCTGTCAAGACTGAAACTGAACTGAACTACTCAATAAAGGTGGAGGGAGTATTTAAAAGCTTTCCTTGGGAAAAGTCTAGAATTTTATTAAAGAGGAAAACAATTCCTAGAAACTGTACAAGACTTGAGAAAGATCTGGAAGTTTTGTGACCATATATGGTAATATAATGGATTTTTCTCTATATAACTCCTCCCTCCTTAAGTTTGGCATGTCCTCATGTCAACAGGTGGTATACTATTAGCAAACAATTGACTGATTGATGAAGGGTTGATCACATTTTCGTTAGGTTGAGGATTTGGAGATTTTTTACATTTTATACAATCATACATGACTTTTCTGAATTTAAATATAAAGTGAAAGAATACAAAACAAAGGGCCAGAATAGTGAGCGAATACAATATTTGTACATGATTTACAGAGTCGGAATTTTCTAAACTTTCCATCATTTCAAGGGGGACCATATTAACGTTGATATCATGAAGCTTGTTGAACGAAATATTCATAGGGTTTGATCGAATTGGAATATTTTGCAAATTGATTGGGATCGTTTCGAAATATGTATACAAATGAGAGATATTATCAATGGATTCTTCAGTATTTAATTGGATAAGTGCGGTTTTCTTTAATGATTTGGTATACTTAACATTATTTCTTTGAATCGTTATAAAAGACATGTTATACACTAAATATTGATTAATAATTGGAACATATTTTACAAAGGATCCAGGTTTCTCAATAGAATATGCTACACAAGCTTCATTATTATTATTCCTTACAATATTTACAATGCATGGGTCTACTATTTCTGTTTTATTTTGGCAATAATAATTTTCTAGGACTAACATACATTTGACAGCGTACAATTTGTCTGATTTAATAACAAATGGAGGGTGTACATTGATGGTTTGGGTCTCGTTTTTAGAAATATCGTAAGGGTAGGACAAAAGAAAATAAGTTTCAATTAGAGGGCTTTTCAAAGGGAGCTGAATGAAATAATGAATATGAGAGGGGGTTAGTGAACATTGAACTTTTCCTAATTGCCATAAAACTTCCGGGGAATTGGATATTATTTCTACGCGATTATTATAACTGATTTCGACTAATTCATTCTGTGAAATAATGCTGCTGTGGATTATTCCTAACTTACAAAATTCAAGAGAGGTATCTATATCATTAATTTTTAGAGTCAATAAAGCAATAGTTATATACAGCGAAGAGTAATATTGGTACTGATCAATCATATTTCCTAAGTTATTATTTAGTAATTTTTTTATTTTATTATTATTATTTCTTATGGCACTTATTTGAACATTAAAGGCATCAATTAATTTTTTATTTACAGATAACTCATTACGAATGTTCTGATCTAAGCGATAGTCATTATTTTCAATTTTTCGGATAACTTGGTCATAATAGTTTTTATCGTTAGCGTCCATATTGCCGGTGATCCAAGAAATGGCGGTGCCTAATGCATTAATTAAACCTCTTTTGGGCCTATTTTGGTATGAATTTGAACTAATATGGCTTAATTTGTCTTGAGCGTAATTTAAATGGGATTTTAACATTTCTTTAATTGAATAGAGAGTATGTTCTTGAATGACATCGGTGTACGAATTTTTTGAAACATTTAATTGATCAATTTCATTTAAGGTTTCCAGCAGATAATCTAACTCGTTTTTAATAGCAGTAATATTTATTGAATGCATATAAGTGAAATAGTCATTCATCATGTAAGAATTTTGAATTTTAACGGGAATGATTCCTGGTCCTTGGGACAAATCGGTAACTTTAAAACTGAGAGCTCGGTCCTGGCTGAGGAGGAGAAGTGTTATTAACATTATCATTTTGATCCTGCAATGAAACGTCGGTGTTAGCGTGATCTTCAAATTTTCTTGGCCTTTTAACTTGGCTGGGGTGCATTTTAATAGTTTTCTTATTTAGTTTGGCCCTTTTTAAATTTTTATCGTAGACAACTTTTTTGTATCGGTCTTTTGCTTTGTTTCTGAAGTGAGTTTTAATGTAAATGTTTCCAGACGGTACTTCAAGGGTTTCCCTATTTTGATTGAGGCTATTAGTTCTAATTTCTTTTTCTTTCTCTATTAACTGTTTCATGGCTTTATGTATTAAGATTTTCTCCTTGTGGTACTCGTCAATTTTTTTGGTCCATAATGATATTTGCATTTGTTTCGGTGGGATGAGTGACGCCGAATGTTATTTCGTTGGGGGATAATTTCAAATTGGAATTAGGAGTATTATTGTACGCTATTAATGCTAGTTTTATTAAATTTACCAGGGAAATATTAGTATCTTCACTACGAATAATATTCATAATTTCGATCATCGTTGAATGAGCTCGATTAATTAGACCATTAGAATTGTGGTGATTAGGGGTTGTAAAGTGTAAAGTAATATTATGATACTGGAGTAGATTTTTAACAATTTCGTTTTGAAACTCTAGGCCATTGTCGGCTTGTATTTCGGATGGGATTGGAAAATTAGAAAAATACTCTTTTAATTTATTAACAATTTCTAAAGCATTTTTGCTAGTGATTTTATAGGCAAATAATTTTTTCGAGAAGCAATCGATTAGGGTTAGTATGGAGGAATTATTATAAAATAAAATATCCATTTGTAATTTTTCGAATGGTTTAGAAGGGGTTGGTGTAAGTTGAAATTCTGGACGAGGGGGGTTTCTATCATATTTTACTTTTTTACAAACTTCGCAGTTATTAACAAATTTAGTGATTTCAGTGAGCATAGCGGGCCAGTAGTATTTTTTCTTTAGTTGGTCGTGAACGTCATTAATTCCTCTATGGCAGGTTTTTCCAAGATGCTGCCTACTAATAGCTTCAATTTGTTCTTCTTTATTTTGGACGTCTTCATTCAATTTTTTGTACCTTTTAATTCGAACCTGGGGATAATGTTCTTCTATTATTTTTTGAAACATTAAAAATATTTGATCAAGGACCTCATTTTCTACAGTTACTTTTGGATCTGAACAATATACTCCGTAAGTTTGTTGAGGGTGAATAAATTCAGTGCACAGTTTTTCTAAGGTTTCACGATAGGGGAATTGAACGTTCCAGATAAATCTTTGCTTAGTAGAATTGAATAAATTGATTATTTTATTTTGTTCATGGCTGCCTCTTTGAATAATGATCTGGTGTTTTTCTAAATTTACACATTTAAACGGATCATCGACTAGGAAAACGTTTCCTGCCGAACTAATTTGGGAATGAATAGTTACAAGGCTATCACTATCATTATCATTGAGGTTCGTCTCAAGATTTTGCATGTTATTTGGGGATATTAATGATTCTATGTCTTCATTATTTGTTAAGGGGCTTTGAGCGTTTTCTAAGAATTCATTTAGTATTTCTTGGGGGTTGATTTCAGATTCTATATTTTCGTTTTTGATTGCATTTAATTCAAACACAGGATTTCTTGACAAAGCGTCAGCAACAAAATTGGTTTTGTGAGAATTAGTTTTTACTTCGTCAATTTCCATTGGACAAATAGCTAACAGTTCTCTAGAACTTTCTTTATATTTATTTTCTAATTTCTTACTCGCAAATTCATTTTTAAAATTATTTTTCTGAATTAAATCTTTCTTATCAACCGCATCCTTTAACAATAATTTTTTACCATTAATTATAAGTGAGTTATCCCTAAAGTCTATTTTAGCATTTAAATCTTTCAGTGTTTTGTTGCCTATCAGGACATCATAATTTTCGGAGAAATTGAAAATATAAAACTTAGCCCATGCATCTACTTCAAAATGTTGCTTTAAATTTATAATGACGTACTCATTTCCTTCTGCTCTACCAGCGGGGGTGGTCACTGCAAATTTTTCATTGAAACGACGGCAATCTGATTTTACTTTTTCTGGGTGGACATAGTTAAATTCGGAACCAGTGTCTATTAACCATTTTAAATTTTTTTCGTCTTCATAATAGGGTAAGGATTGGCTTACACAATGGAGTTGAAATTGGGGAATGATGTTGGCCTTACGCAGCTCATCTGACCGCTGCCATTCGCGAAAAAAGTATCTTCCATTCGATTGATTTTTTCTTTCAACTCTTGAACTTCCTTTAATTGTGAATTTTGAAATTGAGGTGCCTCATCAGGGGAGTTGGCTTCGACATAATTCATTTGATGAGACGCATGAGGTGGATGATTGTGATTCCTAAAATTAGGGCTCCCAACTGTTCGCATTGAAACAGTATTTTGTGACTGGAATGGTGGTGAATTTTGATTGTTATTATACTGACGGAAATTAGAAAATCGCTGGGGATTGGCGTCTCTTGCAGGTGGAAAATTAAAATTTTGGGTAGGCCTGTTAAAACTTTGAAAAGGATTATTAAAAGTTTGATGAGGTTGAAAATTATTACAATTTCTTTGGAAATTTTGGGGGTTGCTGAACTGTGAAAAATTATGCTGGAGCTTGGAGTAATTCGGATTATGATTTTTAAAAATTTTATTTGGTCTTTCGAACGTGGAAAATTTATTTCTGGAATAAATTTGGTCAATAATAAAAGAACATTTTGTATTGAGGATGTTTCTAAATTCCTCTAGAGATTTAGGATCAAACGTCATTATATGATTTGTTAGTTGCCAAGGAAGGGTCGAATATAAATGGTGAATGATTTCTTTCTCTGTATATGCAAGGGTAGATTCTAAATTTTGGTCTGATAATCCATCAATCTTTAATCTCGCGTAAATAAGGTGTCTAATGCTTTCAAGACGAGTTAAATAATCTGCCGGTTGTTCCTTTTGAAAGGGTTTGGAATTATAAATCTCATTTTTTAAAGACTCAAAACTTCTGGAATCAGCAAAATTTTTCTTTAACAAGCTTAATAGTTCATTTAGAGTTCCAATCTCTCTACCTAGTATTAAAGACTGAGCTGGTCCTACTAATTTAGATTTTATTTTGTTTAATAAAAGAAAGTGATTTTGAGTTCTTTCCTGAACGATCGCGTCACATACAACATTGAATACGGCTTCTACAGTCGTTACAAAATATACTAAATCATTTGGGTTACCGTCAAAATTCGGAATGTGGTCATAATCTTCTTTTCTTAAAACATGACTAATTTGGGGAACTTTTGCATTTGCCATTGTTGTTTTTGTTTTGCTTATTTCTCTTAACAATAATAATAAAAAAAATGAAACGAAGGAGGAGAAGAATTGGAAAGAAGAAGAAGAAAAAAGATGAGTCGTTCAACTCACAGTCTTTGCGGTGGTATCGTGTTGTGGCGGTGTTGTTGGCCTCGCCAGGCTTCTGAGAAATTAGAAGCGCTCTTTGTGGTGAGGGAAGTCCCAAAAAAATACTTTGAGGAGTACTTTGGGCGTCTTTTCGTGTAGATTTTCTGCCTTTGTTTGTTTTTCTGTGGGCGACTTTTCCTTCAGTAGCAGTGCGAAGTAGTTGAAAGGTTTTGGCAAATATTGAAGAGGGCCAATCGACTTTTCTCTGTTGCCGAAAGGTTTTTTGATTTACCGAAGATACCAATCAACTGAACTTTCACTTTTCACGCTACTGTCCCTGTTCTTCGGGCGCCAGTTAAATTAATGGTCGGCCACTTTAGGTTTTTAAAAAGTTTTTATTTCACAAACCAATTTTAACAGTTACTACACGACAAAAAGAACTTTTATTAACCGCACTTAACAACTTAATCACTCTGTCAAGACTGAAACTGAACTGAACTACTCAATAAAGGTGGAGGGAGTATTTAAAAGCTTTCCTTGGGAAAAGTCTAGAATTTTATTAAAGAGGAAAACAATTCCTAGAAACTGTACAAGACTTGAGAAAGATCTGGAAGTTTTGTGACCATATATGGTAATATAATGGATTTTTCTCTATATAACTCACGCATACCGGCAATGCCCCGCTTTTAAACAACAGTGCCACAATTGTTCAAAGTTGAACCACTTCGCTAAGATGTGCCGACAGAAAAAATCGGTAGCTGCGCTTACGGCGCTCACGACCAATCCACGAGAGGAGCAAGAGGCACAAGTTTTGGGAAGTATCCACCTCAAAACCAACAAAATGACGCCCGAAGATGACGAGAGATTTTTCATCGGCAGCATTTGCGAATCAAATAAAGATTGGTATGAATATTTGCGTATTAATGGGAATTGTTACAAGTTTAAGATTGATACGGGGGCCCAATGTGGCATAATAAATTACGAAACAGCTCGTAAAGTTAAGCGGTAAAGTTAAATAATTACAACGGGACCCCCATAGACGTAATGGGAAAAGTAACACTTGCATGCTCTTTCAAAAATAATGATTTTGATATTGTTTTCTTTGTCGTCGATAGTAAGGCACCATGCATTCTGGGCCTGAGGTCAATTAAGCGGTTGGGCCTCATTTCCCCAATAGTTGAGCACAAAGTCTCGGTGGTGGTAAATGATTCCTTTCGAGATTCAATATATTCTAAGTTCGAACATGTTTTTTCTAAATTGGGTTCAGTGGGACAGCCCTACAAAATAAAGCTTAAAACGGATAGTGTGCCCGTTGTGGAGCATCCGCGGAAAATTCCATTTAAACTAGAAGAATCTGTCAAGCAAGAATTGGACAGGATGGTCCATCTAAAAATAATTAAGAAAGTTACTGAGCCCACAGAATGGGTTTCCTCCATGGTCATAGTCCAGAAACCGAAAAAATCTGTACGACTCTGCTTGGATCCCCAAAATTTAAATAAATGCATTCTGCGAGAATATTGTAAATTGCCCGTTTTTGAGGAGTTAGTTGCAGATTTAGCAGGTGCCAAGTATTTTTCGGTGCTAGATGCAAATAATGGGTTCTCCAGATTCCTTTGCACGAACAAAGTCAGCCCCTTACGACGTTCAACGCTGGTAAATTTGGTCGTTTTTACTACCTAAAATTACCGCTCGGGATCAATTCAGCCCCAGAGGTTTTTCACAGAGTATTTTCAAGTATATTTCAAGACCTGCCAGGTACAAGATGCTATTTGGACGACATACTAGTTTGGGGAACAACTGAAACCGAGCATGACAACCGGCTTATGGCGGCTTTGGCCCGTGCTAGTGATGCTGGAGTTAGTCTAAATTTTCAAAAGTGCAAATTCAAACTAACACAAGTCAAATACGTTGGTCATATCCTGACCCATGAAGGGGTCAAACCAGATCCGTCAATAATAAAGGCAATACATGAAGTGACCAAACCAAAAAGTAAGAGAAAAGTGCAGACACTTTTAGGTATGATTACCTACGTCTGTAAATTTATCCCTAATCTATCGGATAACACAAAAAATATACGGACACTTCTTAAAGATAACATGGAATTCGTTTGGACCCACTCTCACGACTTTGAATTCCAAACACTTAAAAATACACTGACGTCACAGCCATTTTTACGTTACTATGACCCGAAAAAACCTGTAGTTGTATCTGTTGATAGTAGCAGTACAGGTCTAGGGGCTGCCCTCCTTCAGGAAAACTTACCAATCGCCTACGCATCAAAAGCTCTGTCAGAAACACAGTGCCGGTGGGCTCAAATTGAAAAAGAGCTCCTTGCATGCGTTTTTGGCTGCGAAAAATTCCGCCAATATATTTATGGCTCTCCTACTGTCGTTGAGACTGACCACAAACCTCTAGAGGCTATTTTCCGAAAGCCCATGAGCGACACACCCTTGCGTTTGCAACGCCTGAGATTACGACTTCAGGGTTATGACGTAACCATACAATATAAGCCCGGTAAAGAACTTTTACTGGCCGACGCTCTGTCACGTCATCATCCTCCGATCAAAACACAGGAAGATGATTTCGACAAAAACATGGACTTACACGTGTGTGCTGTGGTGCAAAATTTGAACTTTTCCGATGGTAAACTGGAGCTGTTCAAGAAAGAAACAAAGAAGGACACAGATTTACAACAAATCCTGCACTATGTACAAACTGGCTGGCCGTCAAAACATGAAGTGCCATTAAACATCAGGTATTACTATTCTATCCAAAACGAATTGTTCGAGGCGGAAGACTTGTTATTCAAAAACCTGTCAGTAGTCGTCCCGCAGTCTCTACGGAGAGAAATGCTTGATCTTCTCCACTATAGCCATCTGGGTATAGATAAGTGTAAAAGAAGAGCTCGGAACCTCATATTTTGGCCACTCATTAACAAAGATATAAGTGAATTTGTAGAGCAATGTAAAACTTGCTTAAAATACAAAAAGAACCATTCAAAGGAACCGTTGCTACTGCGTCCTGTCCCCGACGCACCGTCGTCCACCATAGGTGCTGATGTCTTCTTTTACAAGGGGAATAATTACCTACTAGTCGTTGATTATTTCAGTAAATATATTGAAGTGGTCCCCTTGAGAGATTTAAGTGCTGACTCGATAATTGTTGCCCTCAAGTCACTTTTTGCGCGATTCGGGGTTCCAGACCTACTGTATTCAGACCAGTCAAAATCGCAGTTCACCAATTTTAAATTTGCCAACTTTAAATAGCAATGGGGTTTTCGTCACATTTGTTCTTCGCCATATTTTGCGCAATCGAACGGAATGGTTGAAAGGCATATAAAAATCTTTAAGACACTATTATATAAAGCTGATTATGACAAAAAAGACCCGTATATGGCCCTTTTAGAGTACAGAAATACTCCCATTGACGACAATATATAATCACCTAGCCAGCTAATGTTTGGGCGACAAGTTAAGGGGTTACTAATTACAAGGGCTGATACTTCAGTTCAAGACTACAGTAAAATCAGGGACAGTTTGGTAAACAAATTTGAAACTTACAAACGCTGTCACGACAAAAGGCACAGCCGACAATTACAAGGTTTTAAGCCATTAGAAAATGTCCTAGTGCGTGACCCAGTGCATCAAATGGTACCAGCGACGATCGTTCGAGAGGCTGACAAACCCCGCTCGTATGTGGTAGAAATGCCAACAGGGAACCAAGTGGAGCGCAATAGGTTTCACCTTTTTAAAAATCCTGCTTCCGGGTGTGCTCCACAGCCGACACGCCAAAATAATCCTCCATGCAATAGGGAAACAGTTCCTAATATCAGTGCAAACTTTAGATATGCGGTCACTGATGAAGTTACCCACAATGACCATTATACCACTTCAAAAGGTCGCACTGTGAAAATGCCAGCCTATTTACGTGACTTTCAAAAATAATAAGGATGAATACCGCCGCATGACCTTACTCTCAAGTAATCTTGTATTGATTCTAGTAGTTATTATGTTAACATTATAAGTATTTCGTTAGTTGTCATTTTTATCGCTTAGTTGTTTCAAGTAATTTTTTCGCTCTTTTTTTCTCACAGATACAGGAGAGGAAATCATGCTTAAGTGATGTAGGATTACAACATTATGTCGCTATTACGTTTGTACACTATTACGTTTGCTTCTAACTAAGTTAAGTTTTGTCTTTGTTCTTGCCGTTCTGAATATGATATATTTTTAAATTTCATCATCTGAAAAGGGGGGATGTCAGTGGTTAGCAATACGATGGCTCTACGTAGTCGAGGAGGCTTGTGAAGGTTGCTCCCGTGTGGGGAGGCGGAGATAAACAGATAAGACAATAAAGTACAAAAACGTGAATTCGGACTTGCTTAATTAACGAGTTAAATGAGTATTGATCATTACCGTATTGACACTCGGTGCTTCCAAACCTACTGTCCGAGAGTGAAGGCTGATCCCTTCATCCAAGCGCCCCAAGAAATTTCAGCCTCAGCCCTCAATCTGCCCATTCGACTACCACTCTTCTGGGAAGAGGACCCGGCGCTATGGTTTTTGCAAATAGAAGCCATGTTCACCGCAAATCGAATCGTCTCCCAAGGCCACAAATTCAATCTAGTGGTCAGCCAACTGCCATACAAAATAATGTCACAAGTTGCGGACCTGGCTCGAGACCCCGGAGAAACTACCTACACGGCACTGAAGGAGCGACTAACATCGACCTACAGCCAGAGTCAAGAAAAAAGAGTCTTAAGACTTTTGGAAGAAACAACTCTTGGCGACATTACTCCGACACAACTCCTTCGCAACATGAGAGCCACGGTCAATCAATCACTCTCCGAAGAAGTTCTCAAAACCGTATGGCTACGTGCTCTACCGACACGAGTACGGAACGTCTTAGCCGTTCTAGAGCAACCCCTGGACAAAATGGCGCAGGCAGCGGATCGTATACTCGACATCGATGGAGCTCGACACACTCAAGACTCCTCAGTCACCTCGGTCGATCGTGGTCAATCACAAAACCTGGAGTATATCATAGCAGAGCTACAAAAGTTACGATCCGACTTTGAGCGACATGGGCGAAGTCGCTCAAGAAATCGCCGCCCAGACAACAACCGAGCCAATGACCGCAGATCGCGCAGCAAATCCCGATCGGACTTGTGTTTCTTTCATCGGAAGTTCACAGAGAAGGCAAGGAAATGCGCCCAACCATGCAGCTGGCGCACCAGAAATGAGAACCCCACTTCGGGAAACTAATGACGGCGGTGGAAACGACGGGACCCGTCGCCGTAACCGATTCTCCCCGTCTCTTCCCCTCATGATTGAGCTCACAAAACTTCTTGGCATCCACAGAATCAGAACAACGCCCTACCGCCCACAATCAAATGGAGCAATCGAACGTTGGCATCGTACTGCAAGACAGCACTCACAGCTCGTCTCGCTGAGCCTCAATGGACCAAAGCTCTACCCACGGTGCTTCTAGGACTAAGGTCTGCCGTCCGGCAAGACGAAGCACGCAGCACCGCGGAATTACTCTACGGCCAACCGCTCCGACTCCCAGGGGAATTTTTCATGCCAGCCAAAACCACGACACCGTCAGACGACTTAATTCGACTCCTCAAGCAAGAGATAGCTCGTAATCGGAACGATTACAATAACTCAACATTCGTCAGCAAGGATCTCGCAAACAGCACACACGTATTCATGAAAGATGACCAACATAAGAGATCACTCCGACCATCGTACACCGGGCCACACAAAGTCATAGAGAGAGACGATAAAACAATGAAAATTGAGCTACCCACCCGAAATATTCGCGTTTCCTTAGACCGTGTGAAGCCCGCCTTCTTGCTCAATGAGAACCCCGCTGCACCGCAGACAATCGACGAGACCCCGGAGAAACTACCACTTGTCGAGAGGCCTCGACTCAAAAAGACACGTCCACCGGGAGAGGTAGGAAGACTAGTGGACCGGGATCAGCCGAATCACACTAGTTCCGGGAGAACGGGTAATAGGTTCGGAATGGTCGAGGAGCGCCGGAGGGAAGAGATCAAGCTTCCACTCCGGGTTCTAGGACGGGTGTGAGGATGAAGGGATCAGCCTTCACTCTCGGACAGTAGGTTTGGAAGCACCGAGCGGGATCAGCCGATCAGGTGCTGTGGAAGGTGGCAGAAAGAAAGCACCGGGGAGATCAGTCCACCGAGTACAAGGGCAATTGGAAGAAAGAAGCGAGACGTTTTGGGAGAAAAAGTCTGATTTATTTGAGCAGTTTGGGGGGTTGTTATTACAATTACTTACGCTCTATCGTATGAGAAGACTTACAAACTTTTGTGAAATGCATATTATAAACTTGATGTTAATTAGAAACTTGTTATATGTACAGAGCATGAATTGATTATTTACAAAAGATACAAGATAACAGTTGTATTCCGCTCGGAGGCTGTGATTAGCGTGATTGCTTGGATCTTCTCTAGTCTTGGAGTGTAGGCGCGTAGTTCGATGAATTTTACTTTCTTCTTCCTCCTCCGGAGGTTTGTTGACGGTTTCAGTGGTGGAAGTGTTTTGTTTACAATATTTAATTTTGGTCGAATCAAGAAAAAATAGTAAAAAGTCTAACACCCCTCGGTGATACTGCAGTGAAAACTAGCCCGAACATTCGCCTTAATGTTGAGGTAGTCATTTTCTGTAGAGATTTCATAAACTTGACCGATGAGGCTATCCTCGAGGGCTTGCGGAAGAAAAAGTAATTAAAGTGCGGCGCATAACCCGCCGTGTTGGAAATCCTGACCAGCGTGAAAGTACAGGTTTATTTGTCCTTACCTTCTACCTACCTGAGCTGCTCACTTCTATCAATGGCGCTTTCTACAAACTCAAAGCCCGGCCCTATTATCCCGGAACCAATGCGCTGTTTTCGATGCCAGCACTTTGTTCATACTGCCCCCCCCCCGTTGTCGTTCCGCACAAAAATGCCTCCGTGGTGCTGATATTCATGAAGGCGACTGTGACAATCTTCACTGTGTGAATTGCGCCGGTGCCCACAAGGCAACACATCGACAGTGTACCTAACCAAGAAAAGGAAATACGGCGACTGCAAAATTTGCTTATAAAATGACTCTGAGAGAAGCTCGTGCAATGGCTTCGAAACCCTTCAACTGTTCGACCAGGCACTTCATATGCAGCAAAAGTACATACAACTCCTAAACATCCACCGCTAATCTTCACGCCACCTCCTCCTCACAAATCCCCTCCCCCAACAAAAGTCAAACATTCCTAAGGAGACTT
This sequence comes from Corythucha ciliata, assembly GCA_038030265.1. Taxonomy (NCBI): domain Eukaryota; kingdom Metazoa; phylum Arthropoda; class Insecta; order Hemiptera; family Tingidae; genus Corythucha; species Corythucha ciliata. The sequence continues at coordinate 4,322,175 of CM075943.1, read as the reverse complement.
CAACCAGTCTCCCTCCCCTTCCTGCTGAACCCATACCACCAACCCCAACGGGTTTACGGTGCTCCTCGTTGGACCGTCACACAGAACCCACACACAGGAACCCATCCGTGCCTCCTGCGAAATCCACTTCTTTTTTAATTATGACTACAAATCCACACTCTTCTCATAGTGCTCACTCTCATAGTGGCCTCACCTTTTCAGCGGAAAAAAACTGTTGCCGTTCACTTTTGCCACTTACGCCGTTCCCATACCCCACCGCAACTCTTCTTATACAGCTCACTGATTTCAAATGTTCCTCATCACAAATTTCTTGGCTTAATCTTTGACGAAAATCTCACGTGGAAACATCATCTCCAAGACTTATGCAATAGTTGTCACTCAGACATGAAGGTCATTCAAACTATTGCCGGACATCGAGCTGCGAGGTAGCACTGCAATGAGTCTCAAAATCTTTGAAACCCTCATCCGTTCAAAAATAGACTTCGCTAGCGTTGTCTACGGTTCCGCCCGTAAATCATGGTTCTTACCAGTAGAGCGTGCTTTCAACCAAGGCCTGCGCATTGCTCTAGGGGCATTTCGCATGAGTCCGGTGGACTCACTCTATACATTGTCCTCCCAACTACCGTCAAGCCAACGCCGCCATCAGCTTATGTTAAAATATGGAGTATCCCTAAAATCCAAAACCACCCACTTTCTTTATTCCCTTCTCAGTGACTACGACCCACAGTTCTTGCTATGCTTATCGCGAACAAGGCCTTTCCCCGCTTCGTTTTCGTGAACTTTGCACTCAATTACACTCGAACCCCGCCCCTAAGGCTACTACCAACAGACCATTACTCCTACTATCCATGGTTATCACCAAATCTACACATAGACTTTTCTCTGCATTCAGTCACAAAACAAAATTTAAATCCCAACGAATTTCGTCAGCTATTTCTCTCCTTCAAATCATCCTCCCATGATTTCGAGCTGATCTACACGGATGCTTCCGATAGAGGACCGCCTTGCAAAAGACGCCTCATCCACCTCCGTTTTATCCAGACTCACTATTCCTTCTCTACCGTTAACTGACTACAATAACTATATCACCCGAACTCTGGATGAATCAGCAAGAAAAATGGGCGACAAGTTCCTTCACACTAAGCCTTATCTTCCCGCAATTGACAAGTTTGAAAGATATCTTCCTCCCAGAAACCAATAGAAAAGAAGAAATGATCCTTAACCGCCTTCGAATTGGCCATACCAGAGCCACTCACAGCTACCACCTAATAGGTCGCTATCGACCAACTTGTGAAAACTGCGAAGTCTCCTTAACACCAGAACACATCATACTTGAGTGCCCCCAAAGGGTAAATACCCGTGAAAACCACGGCCTGCATCGCTTTCTACACGTTGAGTTACTTAGGTCAAAGAACCCTCAGACCCTAAGCCATCTATTGAGCTGCCTACATGAGATAAATTACATTTATTAAATTTGAAATCCTCAAAATAACTGACAACTTGATTGGCCCCGCAAAGATAACGCGACCGCCCCTGGTGGCGTCTGAAAGAACATTCCTAGAGTAGACACCAAAGTCATATTTCGATTTATATGACTTTGGTAGGCACACAATGATGGTAGTTACTGGTTGCTATTGCTAAAGCATTGTTTACAGTTTTGGCTTCTAGTGGATGTGTTTAAAACGGTTTGAAGTTACGCCGAAATTCGCTCTTAGTTTTTCTCGCCGTGTCCTGAGGGGCACGCCCAGCAAAATGAAGGAAGGGGGAAGTCGGACGAGAAGAAAATAACTTTAAAGTATTCTTATAAAAAGCGCTAAGAGGCTAGAAGTGTGGAAACGACAATTTTCGGCTTCTGGCGGCAAGTTGCTGCATCAAAATGAGAAAACGGGATAATTCATTGCTTTAAGAGCAAAAAATCGCTAATTTGCAGCTAAAAACAAGAAAAAGTGCTAATTCATGGAAGAAATTGAGAAAAATCGCTCATTAGCGGCTAAAATGGTGAAAAATCGCTAATACGCCGCTAAAATAAAGAAAAATAGCTAATTCATCGATAAAAGTGAAAAGAAGCGATTAAGTGAGGAAAAAATGCTAATTCGCGGCCAAATTAAGAAATACATTTAGGGTTTTTTTTTTTTTTTTTTTTTGGCATTAGCCCGAAAGCCAAAGCCACACATTAGTTTTATTGATTATTATACACCTTATAGTATAAAGATGAGTATATTAGATTATAAATTACACCACGTGATCTACCTTAAGTAAAAATTGGTGAAGGTGTTTGTACACATTTAAGTCTTTGGAAGCCAATAGGGTTATGTAGTTGAATGGGTTTTCCAATAATGGCGCTAAGTGGCGGAACAGCTCAAGTCTTTCTGAGGTAAATTTTTTGCAATGCATGACTACGTGTTCCAGATCCCCTACCATATGGCACGATTCGCATTGATCAGACGTCTGCACATTGATTTTTTAAAGATATGCCGGACAAATTCCATGATTGGTCCTGAGACGACACACAGCTGAGCACAAGTTTTTGGACACCTTCTGGTTGTGGAACCAAGGGGGATCATTTATTGTTGGGTTGTGCCCTACGCAGAATAGGCCAGTTTCACTTGTATTGTACCTGTGGTACCATGTTTGATATAATATTGACTTGCTTAGCCCAAAAAACTCAGTGTAATTCATTTTAATTTTTAACTGATCTCCCGTAGAGCACGCTTGTTTCGCAAGACGGTCGGCTTGCTCGTTACCAAAAATACCTGAATGACCTGGTACCCAGAAAAAGTGATTTTCTTGTTTTTCTTTCTAATTTGGCATACCATATCTAACGCTTGTAACATTAGTTTTGGGCTTCCGTAATATCCTAGGGGATTGTCCATTGCTTTTAGAATGCTCTTGCTATCGGTAATGATAACAAGATCATTAGTCGTGTTAAGGCCGTTGAAATATTTCAAGGCCTCTCGCACCGCCACCATCTCGCAAGTGTACCTCGATGTATTGTCCGGAAGTCTAAATTTGCTTCTTATGTCGTACGTTTGGTCATAGAACGAACATCCAGACCCATATTGTGACTTTGACCCGTCCGTGAAGATGTGATGAGTGTTGGCCATCAGCTTTAACTCTGACTCCACCACCTTATTAGGGGGAACCAGTGGGGTTCTTAAGAAAAACTTTTGACTAAAAAGGCAACTTTCCCTATACAAACTTTTGTGTACATCTTTAGTCAAACTGAATAGTGGTATTGAGTAATTTGTACACTGGATCTGAGGTAATATCGAATGTAGTCGTCGGAAGCTGCGTACAAGCATTGGAGAGGCTTTTTTCTGCCAAAATTTATGGGTGAGGTCGAGCGTATTCAGGTGAGAAATCTTGTTTGCCATGTCAGGGAAAAACTCTGAATTTTAAAAGAAGACGGTCTGACAAAATCTCCCGTCTGATTTTAAGAGGGGCTTCGCCAGCTTCGTTCAGAAGATTGTTAATAGGGGTAGAGCGAAGCATTCCCAGGCATAAACGGATGCATTTATATTGTATTACGTCTAGCCTTCTGAGGATAGATTCACACGCCGATCCATATAACATACACCCATAATCGAAGATAGAGCGAACCGTTCCTTTGTAAAACAAAAGGCTGACATCTGGATCTGCTCCCCAACGGGTATGTGATATCATTCGCAATACATTAACAAATTTTTCGGCTTTAAATACCATTTTTTCTACGTGGTTCCTCCAGGTAAGTTTCCGACCGAAATGTAAACCCAGAAATTTCACTTCATTCTTAACGGGAAAATTGAAGATGTCTAATTTCAAGTAACCACTCAACACACTAGATCTACGTCTAGAAAAGGGGCCAACTACAGATTTATTCTCTGAGATCGTCAGTCCTTTGTTACGAAGCCATTCATTGAACCTGCGCAAGCCCTGCTGAAGTAACTCAACACAGCGCTCTAAGCTTGACTCTGTTGCGTACAAACAGACGTCGTCCGCGTACTGCAGTATATTCACAGTATCTGAAAGAGCGTCCTCCAAATCCGCCACGTATATCGCATACAACAAGGGACTCAAGATTCCCCCCTGAGGCAAACCTATATTGGCAAGCCTGGGGCCAAGTCGAGAGTCACCAACTTGCAAGAAAAGTTTGTGGTTCGAGATCAGCGAAATGATTCTGTGTGCAAACATTTGGGAAACCCCGATTTTAATCATCATGTCGTACAGGATGCGATGATTGACGTTATCGTATGCGCCTGAAATTTCTAAAAAGATAGCCAATATGATTTTTCCTTCAGTGAATCCTAGTTGGATGTCGGTGGTTAACTTAGAAAGACTGTGAATAGTGCTTCGGCCTCTGCGGAATCCATATTGGCTGCGGGGAAGGACATTTTTGTTTTCCACCCAAAATTCTAGACGGTTCTTCAGAATCCTTTCGAATGTCTTGAGCACACAGGAAGACAGAGAGATCGGACGGTAAGAGTCGGAGTGGTTAGAAGGTTTATTTGGTTTCTTAAGGGGATAAATTAAATATTCTTTCCAACTGCCTGGGAAAATTCCACTTTGCCAAATATTATTGAGGAGGTTCGTTAGTAGTTTTTTTGTTGACTTAGGACAGTTTTTTAGTATAGGGTATGTTATTTGATCTTTGCCAGGGGATGTATTTTTTGAATTTTTAATTGCCAGGTCCACCTCCTTAACCGTAAACTCACCGGTAAGAAAGCACGCCGGGTTGGATATTGTCGAAAAAACCAGGCTAGGCTCAGGCACGAAGTCAGGAGTTAATTTACGTAGAAATTCGCCACACCACTCTCCTTTACTAGTTGGGAGGATGATATCAGAAGCTGTTTTTTTTAAATGCTTTAATTTCTTCCATACATCCCCAATAGGGAAGCTACCGCTAAGCTGCCCACAAAATGTTCTCCAAGATTGACTTTTTGCCTGCTTCACGACACGTTTTGCAGCAGCAGCTGCTTTTTTGAGCTCCAAGTATGTAATCATTGATGGGCTATTTATGTATGCACAGAATGCCGCAGACCTGTGCCTTTTCGCAGCTGAGCAGTCATTATTCCACCAAATTGTATGTTTCTTATTTCGACTGGAAGAACATTTAGGTATGGCTTTGTCACAGGCCAGCATAAGATATTGTTGAAAGTTTTCGTATGTGTCAAGGCTTGTGTAATCATAGTTAGCCATATAGCTTCTGAAATCATCCCAATTTGCTTTGCTTTCATTCCATCTTCGCAGGGGTTTGGTTCGGACACAATTCTTAATTTTAAATGATGAAGAAATGATGATAGGGAGATGGTCAGATCCCAAGGTATCGTCAATCGTGGCCCAACTAAAATGTGAGGCTACGCTGAGGGGGGCAGAATGATGGATCAAGTACAGAAACGGTGATGTTATTGAAGTGATTTATAAATGTGGGGGAACCATCATTAAGAAAGATTAAGTCGGCTTCATGAGCCGCATCCAATAGTTTTCTACCCTTGGGCTGCGAAAAACTAGAACCAAAAGCCCTATTATTACAGTTGTAATCTCCCAGAAATAAAGCGGGACCTGAGCTCGTACTGAAAAAAAACTTCCCATTGACGTTGGGATAGTTGGTTAGTGGGACTGTTGTAGGTTGAGAAAATATCGAGCATTGTACCTAAGGTGAGTTCTACGGAAATACCCACAGCCATCAGTCCTTCTATAATAGGCATTGGAAGGATATTGTCCTTCACTAAAATTGCCACTCCGGCTTTTCCGTCCTGTCCATCTTGTCTAACAATGTTGTAATTTTTTATAATATAAGATTTATTAGGCTTGAACCAAGTTTCAGAAATGGCCGCGATCTGGATATTATTTTCAGCGAGAAAATTGTCAGTTTCAGCTATTTTTGATGCTAAAGAGCGAGCATTCCACTGAAAAATTTTTAAGTTATCATCCATAATTATTGATTATATTATTTGACTCCCCGTCCACCCAAGGGAAGAGGGGTAGCTTACTATAAATTACTATGTTTGTCTGTGATGTACTGGATAGTTTGAGATAAAAATAACTTGGTATCCTCGTGAGTAATTTGGTTATCTTTTATGCCAACTTTTTTAAGCAAATTTTTTATAATTTCTTCCAACTCAGATTTGAAGGATTCGTTTTGTATTAGGGATCTAGTTTTCTGTTCTGAATGTTCACTTCTGTGGGGATTAGATTGGATTAAACCGCCGGTAGTATTTTTCGGTGTAACGTTATTTTGCGCAACAACATGAGGGGGGGGGAGGGAAGGTCGCGAATACGTTTAAAGGACCGTGGAAAAGAGCTTGTTGAAGTTATTTTTCTGTTAGGATTAGAATTGCCGTGAAAAAGGGGTGGAAAAGAAGAAATATTATTGAGGGATGGGGATCTTAATTTGTTAGCAAATGATTGCCCATTTACACCGGACCTTGCCTCGTGATACGAAACGTTGCTTTCGCTCATTACTTTTTTTAATGTTTTTTTCTGTTGAAAACTGAGGGCAGTGATTCCTGTCCGTTGCAAGATGTGCACCATTGCAATGAACGCATTTTTTTTCTCCTGCCGTACACTCGCTCAGTTCATGAGCATCTCCGCATTTACTACAGCGTACCGCACCTTTACACTGATCTTGGAAGTGACCATAACGTAAGCATTTATAGCATTGTACTACTCTCGGAATGAATGGCTCCACTTCACAAGCGACGTAATGAATCAACACGTACGGGGGCAAAGTCTGTCCTCGAATATTAAATGCTATACAGAGAATGTCGGTGTGAATTCGTTTTTTCCTGATGAATCCGTGGTGCGACGATTCAGTCTTTTAACTGAAAATATGTCCAAACTTTCACCATTCGGCCCTTGAATTACATTTTTTATTTCTTCCTCGCTAAGGGATTTTTCGACACCTCTAATTATTCCACGCCGCTTGATTAAGAACCCTGGAATATATGTATGTTTTAAAACCTTTCTTTTGAAATACTTCATTTGATACTAGTTTATTAGCCGAAGCGTAATTGTTAACTTCGATGACAATCCGATTTCGCCCTTGAGTTTTTATTGAAATAACAGTCTTTGAAATTTCTGGTAAAGATTCAAATATCATTTTCCCGACAGACATCGGATGAACTCGCCCCACGCCTTCTTTGACCAGATTCATACTTTCTACATAAATTTTATAAGGTCCTGAATCCTCCTTGCGAAATAAAAATTCGATTCTTTCGCTAATGCCTTCTTGCGGGCAATTCGATTCTACCACGTCCATTCCCTGAGAACTAGAGTTCTCTCCATCCGTCTCCTCTCCCATTACGGAGGAAAAATAAAAGGAAAAACTTTATGCTGTGCTTTCTCCAAGCACAGAAAAAATAAAATAAAATAATTAGGACTTACCAATTAATCTGCGTAAGAAAAAAAATATAAAAAAATAAAATAAAATAAAATAAAGATAATTATACTTAGACGTTGTCACCGATCGAAAACGAATATCCTTACACGTCCAAGGTCTAACTCTGAATGAGGTTTAGGTAATGCGCGACGAAAATCGGGAAAACCCCTAATTCGTGGCTGAAAATGTAGATCTGTAATTATAGCGGCTTCAATGAGGAACAACGCTAATTGGCGGTCAGAATAAATAAGATGGCTAATTGAGGGGGTAATAAGGGAAAATTTGTTAATCCATAGAAAATTGAGAAAATGACAAATCATGGCTTGCGGAGGAATTGTTGTGGCCAATTAGGAAAAAGCGGTAATTTACGGCAAAAATTTGAGAAAATTCGCGGCTAAAATGGAGACAATTCGCTTATTCATCGCTAAAAAAGAGACAAAAGGCTGATTCACTGATGCAATTGAGAAAAATCGCTAAGTATAGGAAAAATGCTAATTTGTGGTTAAAATGGAAATAACGCCATATCGCGGCTTTATTCAGAACAGTGAATTTATAGGGGCACCGGTGAAAGATTCGCCCGGGGGCCAAATTCCTAAAGCCGGCACTGTTTGTCGGTATAATTCACGAATGGGAATTAGTGCCATGGGGAGATGATGACAGGAGTGGATCAAGATCTAAGCCCTATGAGGGGGAGGGGAATGCTGATGTTTTTACTACCGGTAACTCTAAAATGGCGCGTTCTACAGATGCATCTTCTCTGCAAATTGTTCAACAATTGTTGCATCGTGGCACGTAGCGATGTATGAATTTGAATTTGGGTGTCCATGATCACGATTGGCGTCAAATGTCCTTCATTATCATAGTGACCGATGGAGGGATGCGGTTTACCGATGGTAACTAAAATTTATATTATAACGCACGTGCTTGTGGTTGTGGCTTCAATACACTCCAATTATTGAATAATGTACTCATGTATTAACAATTGCAATTATGTTATTCGAGTTTTGTTGAAGCACCCCGCTCGTCCCGCACCATCTACTGTCTACTCTACGTCAGTTCGCAAAAAGTCCCCCAGTTTCACTGAGTCGAATCTTTGCGAGGCCAATAATTAACTAACTTCAAAACAATAATTATCGTCAAAAACTCCCAATCAAGCAGTCGATTTCAATCTTATGTAATTAACAACACATTTGACACATTTGATGGGCTCATGACCTCTAGCAGTCGATGCCCCAAAAAAGGGGGGTGGTTCTAGCCTGTAGGCTGTCGCTCGGCAGGAGTCCGGCACACCGTGCGTAAATGCATTTCCACCTTCCTACCCACCAAAAAATAAAAAAAAAGACTTGGAAGTATAATCAAATTTTAAATAGAACAATAGATATGCTCAGTGCTATGTTTTCACTACTACACAGTAAGCATTTTGTTTCATTCTCGGGATAGTCAACAGTTGGAATCAATACCAATTTGAACCAAAAATATTTCTGCATAAATATGTATGTATTCAGCGTGTCCTCAACTCCCACATGCTGCTACCAACGTCGTCGGTTATTGAAATAGACATAACCTCTAGAGCAGCGAGTATTTTTTTTGTTTTTGCTCCTTTAAATTGACTACACACCTCATTTTCACTCTAACTCGTTTCTAAAGCTAACAAAAAGACGTGTTTTTTTTCGCTAGACTTTCTCTTTTATGCCCTTCAATATATAGAAACTGTTTGATTTTGCTTCTTGATCTTCCGAGAGAGCGCGCTTATTGAAGAAAGACTTTCAAAAAACAGTTTCCTCCTCGTTTGTCAGAAAATTGCTATTCATCCACATTCGAAGAAAAACAATATTGAAGAGTGTACAGTTCCTTGACACCCAAAAATTAACGTATTTTGGTATTCAGCGCACACGATGTTGTCAAACCATTTGTACATTGTTCTCGGTCAAATTTTTTGGTGGTGGTGGCGGCGGTGGGAAGGGGTGGTGAGGAATGCGCAAAAAGAAAAATATACTTTTATCGATAGCCTCGGAAGTTTTTCTGCTAATGTGTGTTCACGACTGCGAGCATGCACGTGGCTGAGAGTTGCGTTTTGTACAATTCCACGTCAAAATGCGCGAGTTGAAACTTCCAAGTTAAAGAACTCCTTTACAGTTCCTTATCCAATTTTCTTCCAATTGGTTTCTGAATACAAATTCCTGCTATAAGGAGCCACAAAGGTTAAGGTCTCGTAAAGGTGCGTTTCTGAATACAGCCCTTGTGCACTAAGCTTTAGTTAAAGGAAAGGTTGAAACAAGAACTTGACTAGGGAAAAGTTCTGTCTCAAGCCATATGCTAATAATGATAATTAGATGGGAATTGAGGCCTAGGGAATCGTGAAATGTACTAATTAAATTGTCATGAATACGAGGGAAATTAATTAATTATATTATTTAGTATGTATAAGACTGTCATCATCAAATGAGAACGAGCGAGTATTTCCATGAATCGTTCCACTTCAGATTTCAAGTAGGTAAAACACAAGGGAGGCATTATTGGAAATTCCAAATGTACAGAGTTTATTTGAAATTAATTAAGGGAATAACATAATTTTCATTCAGTTTTCGTTCCAAGAGAATTATTCATGGCTCTTAAAAAAAAGTGTAAAAGGTTTTAAATGATTAATAACAATAGTAAAGCGCCCCATACACTATGCGATTGCCTGCAGGCCGTCGCCTCAAGAACGTAAGACCAAAATCGCCGAGCAACATACACTGTCAGTCAACGATCTCACACCTTCAATTTTCACGGACTGCAGTCCATGGCCTTCAGATTAACTGATAAATGTGAGGGGAACCCCGATCGACGGCCTCACGATTGCCTTCAGTTAAACTGACAGTGGTATGGAGCGCTTAAGAATAGTAGTTTTCGTTTGTTTCAAAAGCGTTCGTATTTTTCATGCAAACGCGTTTTTCCAACCGTCGTGTTTTAAAAAAGCAAGTGCGTTTGGGTACTAAAAAACAGAGGGAGAACATGGAAACACTCTCGTTAAGCCGTTAAGACATAATTGTGAAGGGGGAGGGGGAAATACACTCTAAACGTTCTAAAAGGATCGAAAGGATCGCCAAAACATGGACATTGAACTCTTGGAGGAGACGATTGGGGTACAATTTTGTTTCCAAGGGGAAAAAAAAAAAAAAAAATCGGTGAAATTTCGTACTTGAAAGAGCCAAACCCTCCGAATCCGTTATGAAAGGGCCAGACCGGTGACATTCAAATTTTTAAGAGGCAAAAGTCGTGAAATTTTGGTTTTCAATCAACGAGGGTGACGAGATGTCAAAGTAGTTTCCGAGGAGCATAGCAGCGCTTGTTGGTGATTTTTCCAAAATTAGCCGCTAATTCGCGGGTTTTTTAACAATTTAGCCCCGCAATTGCAATTTATCTTTTCACTTTTAGCTAAGGATTACAGCACTTATCCACAGTTTTAGCCATGAATAAGCGCTTTTTCTCAATTTTGAGCCACAAATCAGTTGCCATCACAAGGCGAGAAATGAAGTACCCACCCATTTTCAATTTTGGACACAAATTTAATTTTTTTTAATTTTAGCCGCTAATTAGCTCTTTTCCTCAATTTTAGTAGCAAAGCAACGATTTTCCCGCGTTTTTGTCACAAATTGACGTTTTCCTCAATGTTTAGCAGCGAATGACCACTTTGCGTCAATTCAAGTGATAAAAATTAGCGTTTTAATTGATTTTAGCCGCCCTAATTGGTGATTTTTCTAAATTTGACGGAAATTAGCGTATTTATAAACATTAGGGAGTTATTGCATAGCCGTCTGACGCTTAACGTTTACGGTTATGTGACGTCACTATAAGCGTGGCCGTTTGAGTCGGTGAAAAAAATAGTTATTGCAAATAATAGTTGCGCTAAAATTTAAACTTAATTGGTTCAAATAAATTAATAAAACACCTCCTCATACTGGTCTTTAAACGTTTGTGATTAACGCTTAAACTCAAAATTTGAATTTACGCTTACCATGACGTCACATAACCGTTAACGTTAACCGTCAGACGGTTATGCAATAACTCCTATTAACGTCATTTTTTTTTTTTTTTTTTTTTTTGAGGGCTTGGACAGTCTCCCGACTCCAAAGGTGCAACGGATTAACGCTTAAACTCAAAATTTGAATTTTACGCTTATCATGACGTCACATAACCGCTAACGTCTGACGGTTAACGTTAATCGTCAGACAGTTATGCAATAAATCCCTTTTATTCATTTTCGCCTCGCCTTTATACATTTAAGCACCGCATTCCCGCATTAAAAATTTGTATTTTCACTTTAAGCCACGAGTCAGCCGGTTTTTTCACAACGCTTTTTCTGAATTTTGAGCCATTTTCATTGGCATATTTTCAATTTTAGGCACGAATTAATTTTTTTTTTCGATTTTAGCCGCGAATTAGTGTTCATTCTCAATTTTAGCAGTAGCGATTTTTCTTAGTTTTGGCCACGAATCGTCGTTTTCCTCAATTTTTATCAGTGATTAGCAATTTTGGTCAGCTCAATAAATTAGCGATTTTATAGCCGCGCTAATAAGTGATTCTCCAAAATTAACCGCAAATTAGCGTGTTCTTGAACATTTAGCCCCACATTAACAATTTTTATTTAATTTTTTTGGCCATGGATTAGAGTTTTTCCCCTTTTTTAGCTACAAAAAAAAAAAAGTTAACTTTGGAAGCCGAGAATGGACGTTTTTTCAATTTTAAACACAAATTTAAATTTCCATTTTAGCCCCGAATATTTTTGCTATATTAAATCAGTGAATTAGCACTTTTCTCAATTTGAACTGGGATTAGCCTTTTTATCTCATGTATTAGCGATTTTTCTCAATTGTATCTGAAATTTAGCGGTTTTCTTAATTTTACCCGCACTAATTATTGATTTTCTCAATACAAGCCGTGAATTAGCGTTTTTTTTACATTTAAGCCTCGCATTGGCAATATGTTTTTCAAATTCAGCTATGGATTAGCATAGAACTTTTTGCAGTCTTTACCTCGAAATATCCTTCAAATAGCGAAAAATCCTAGGAATAGCGTTTTTTTCGATTTTAGCCGCGAATTATCTGAAATCGAATTATCTGAAATTTAGCGTTTTTCATAACTTTAGCCGCCCTAATTGGTGATTTTCACAATAATAGCCGTGAATTACCGTTTTTTACATTTAAGCCCCGCTGGCAAATTGTTTTCAATTTTATACCCGTTGATAAGCATTTCTTCTTAATTTTACCTCGAAAAATCCTTCAAAAGCTAGCTATGAATGGCGTTTTCTCGATTTTAGCCGCGAACTAGAGATTTTTTTCATTTGTATCCGCAAATTAACGTTTTTCTAATACATTGCAGGTTATCCGCGAATTATCGGTTTTTCTCAATTTTAGCCGCAATCAAGCAAATTTTCCTAATTGTAGCCACGGGTTTGGCCCATAAAACAGTACATAAGCGTTTTTTTTTTTTTTTTTGTACATTTTAGTTGTTGAATTACCTATACAGACCGCAAATCAGCGATTATTTCTCAATCGTGGTTTTTGAAGTTGCATATAGAAACCACGACGATTGAGCATTTTTACGCAGTTTTAGCCGTGAATATTAGCACTTTGTCCAAACGTGTTGCCCCACCGTCACATTAGAGTGCCTTTTCAATTTTATCTTCTTAAAGAAAATTAGGGATCGGCGTATTTTCTCTATAGTTTAGCCGCAAATTTACATCCGGAGATGCGAATTTTCTCAATCTGAGCTATCATAATAGCGGTTTCGTTGACTCAATCGAATATTCAGTCGCACTATTTGCTGATCACCAGTAGTATTGCAGTAACGTTCTATTCTCCAGGCCGGATGGACTGAAAATCGCCCAAAAAGGAGCAAAATCGCTGTCCAATCGTGTAACAAACTCCGTTTCACGTGCATTTAAATCCATGAAAATAGAACCTAAAAATCCTCATTTTTCGGGGGCTTTTCTCTTTTAGCGGGCCCGGGGCGTCCTCCCCTCACCGCACAGTCACGCTTTTCAAGTCGGTGACCGTAAGGACTCAACGGGCGAGGTTCCTTTAAACTTCTCAATATGGAATCATTCGGCCCTCTCCTGACCATGGACTACAGTCCGTGAAAACTGAAGGTGTGTGGCCGTAGAACACAACGTTCCAGTTCCAGGGAAAAAAGTTAGAGAAGTCGTTTTAAGGCATGAAAAAATTGTATTCACAAAGCCACCTTCCTTTAAAGAATGTTATTTGCTGGTTATACTTATGATAACTCTAAGGAAGCTCGGGAGCTTTCTTTACAGTTCCTTTAAGCCTTGTCTCGTGTTTCTTGTGTAATTATTTTTCCTCTGAAAATGTGAGAAATGCAAGAATGTATTGTGTTTGTCGACTCGCTCAAACTTATTTCGGATCTCCAATGGCGTAATGAGCGACTCAGAAGAAGCACACTATCTGAATCCAATTCGGTTCTCTCTCTCTCTCTCTCTGCGGAACTCCTTAAGATGTGGCCAGTACCTAGACCTTTTTGCAGGCCTTTACCTGGCCTGTACCCCATCTTTGGCCCGGATACCGCAACAGAGTCGGTCCCATCGCTCAGCTCAACCCGTTAGCCACGGCTGCTGGCCAGCCAGCCGTGCCCGAGAGAGACCACGCGGAGGTGGGTCCTTTGAGCTGAGGATGCTGGCTTCCGCCATGGACCGAAACCGGACAGGGAAGAGAACCCTGCCCGGGTTGCCCGAGTAGGGAACCCTACTCAAGCATGGCCGGTCCCAGCCCTCTTCGCTCCAGCCAGGAGCGGGAGAAGGCCAGGAGGCGGCCATACGCCCGCCGGTCTCGGACAAGAGCCGCGTCTCCCGGCGGGCCTCCACTCCCCCATGTCGCCCGCCGCAGATCCCCGTGGAGGCTGCAGCGACGAAGCACATGGTCGGCGGTCTCCTCCTCGACACCACAAGGGCATGTTGGAGAGTCCCGCCGCCGGAAGAACCACAACTTGGCGTTAAACGAGCCGTGTCCAGTCAGGATTTGCATGGCAGCGTGCTCAAGGGTGAACCACTTGGCCGCTGCCAGTCTCGTCCGAACGTCGGGCACGAACCCGAATGTACGCCTACCCGTTGAACTGTAAGTCCAACGCGCCTGCCAAGCCTCAACGACTAGGTCGTCAAGGAGGCGGAGGCCCCATGCGGCCCCCCACTCCTCGGCCAAGAGACCGAGGCGCTCTGCCCAATCTTCACGGCACCGTACCCGGTCCAAGTTTCCCTGAACCAGGCGGCGCCCGTGAAGCCATGCGTCGAGCAGGAGGTCCGCAGGAGGTATCCCCGCCAGCACCTGAAGCGCGTCGGAACTGACAGTCCGGTACGCCATGGTCACCCTTACCAAGGCCTGCCGCTGCAAGCTGAGGACCTTCGCCCTCTGAGCTTTCGTGGGCCGGTGCCACCACCACGTTGCACCGTACAGCAGGGTAGGTATGAATACCGCCCTGAAGTAACGAGCTCGGCAGTGGAAGTTCGTGCCCCATACGTTGCCCCCCACCGACCTAAAGAGGGCAAAGGTCCTCTCCAGCTTCCCCGCAACCGCCTCTAGCTGCGGGGTCGCTGTCCTCCCCGGGTCAATCTCGACCCCTAGGTAGCGGCCCTGCCGTTCCCCCACAAGGCGTGATCCCCGATAGCGCACCACCAGGGGGCTACCCTGCGAGAGACGACCCCGCATTAGGACCATTTGGGTCTTCGGCACCGCGAGAGCCAGTTTGACCGCCCCGCACCATTCGTCCACGCCCCGCAACAGCCGATCGATCTCCCGACCGGCCTCGTCCCGGGAGCGCGCCGCGACAACAACCGCAAGGTCGTCCACGTACGCCACTCCCTCGAAACCCTCCCCCTGCAAAAGCCACAAAAGGGCGGCAAAGAGAAGGTTCCACAAAGCAGCCGAGAGAACCGACCCCTGCGGGCAACCTCTGGTGAGAGGTTCCCGCACCTCCTCACTACCGTAGCGGAGCCGCACCTCCCTCGACTCGAAGTACGAGGCGATCACCCTAAAGATGTCGTTTGGGACACCAGCATCTCGCAGCGCCATCAAGACCCCGGGCCACGACACTGAGTCGAAGGCCCCCTGCACATCCAGCAGGACCGCCACCTTGTACTTCCCGTAGGGGGCATCGACGAGGGTCTGCACCGCGTCCAGTGCCGCGTCCGTCGAGCCCCCTCTTACCCCACCAAACTGGCGCGGATGGAGCGCCTCCTTGATGAAGGGCTCCAACCGGCCAAGGAGGAGCCGCTCCAGGACCTTGCTCTCGCAGGGCAGGAGGCTAATCGGCCTATAGCTACCGGGAGACGCCGGGTCGCGGTCGGGCGACTTCAGAAGAAGTATCACCACAGCGACCCGCCATCTCACCGGGAAGTACCCCGCCACAAGACATCGATTGTAGAGCCCCAAAAAGGACTCCACCGCCGAGTCCGGGAGATGCTTAAGCATCTCAGGGCACACCCCGGTGAACCCCGGAGCCCTTCCCGACGCCAACCCACCAAGGGCGTCCCGAAGCTCCTCCTCCGTGAAGAGCTCACTGCCTGCTGTTTGTGGGACCACCGCCGCTTCCGCTCTTGATTCGCGATCCGCAGCAGAGTCCTCCCCGGGTTCGTCCCGCGGGAAGATACGTCGGATGAAGTTCCTCAGCGTATCCTCCACAGTCCCCCCACCACGCGACGCTTCCAGAAACGGGAGGACGCTCGGAGACCTGATCTTCCCCACGGCGACTCTGTAGGGAATGCCCCAAGGGTTCGCCGAGAGACCATCCTCAACGAACGTCCTCCACGCGGCCCGCCTGGACCGCCGAAGAGCCTTTTTCAGGTCCCCCCCTCGCGAGCGCATAACGCCCGCCTGCAGCCTCGCGACCCGGGCCTCGAGTCCTTTGATAGGCCCGGCGCAGCCTACGAGCCCGCGAGGAAAGACCCGCAACCTCGGCATTCCACCACGGAACTATCCCGCCACGTGATTGGTGAACACGCGGGACTGTATCGTCAGCGGAGCCCATGACGATGGCCTCCATCGCCTCCACGGCCTCGTCCACGAGCTCCAATCCCGACGCCCCCGGAGGAGGGCCCGCAAGGTCGGCCTCGAAGAGGAGGCGATCCGCCTGGCACCTGTACGCGTCCCATCGGGCACGCCTGAAGTCAAACCGGCCCGATCCCGAACCTCCCACGCCACGGCCACTGACACCTGTGACGATGCCAAATGACACGAGGCAGTGGTCGGCCGAGGTTTCCATGCCCAACTCCCACGAACACAACCGAGGGAGTGGTTGACCACCCAGAAGGGTTAAGTCAATGTACGACTCCCCCGACGGCCCGCGGAAGGTGGGTCCGCACTCGGACCGGTTCGCGAGCACAAGTCCCCACCCAGACATGAGATCGCGCACCTGCGCGCCCCTCCGGCTTCCCCTCCTCGAGCCCCACGCGAGGTCCCACGCATTAAAATCCCCCCCTATGACCACTGGGATGCCCCTCAGGCATTCCAGGGCGTTCTCCAGGGCAGCGAAAAACTCCGCCCCATCCACCAGTGAGGGGGGCCAGTAGCAGGATATTAGTCCAAGCTGCTGACCCCCCACCGTAACAATCACCGCTGCCACCCAGCGGGTCGGCCGGGAGACGACCGCGCACACGGTAAGTCGCCCATCTAGGACGACCACCGAGGCTAACGGCCCGAGCCCCTCTCGAAACCCCCCCGAAACGGTTCGGGTGCCCGCTCCGAAGGACGACAGCCGCCCCCGCGCCCAGCAAGGCTCCTGAAGGAGGAGAATGGCCAGGCCTCTCTCCCCCGCCACCACCCTGAGCTCATCGTGCGCGAGGCGACTGTGCCCCACATTTTGCTGACCGACCCTAAGGGTCATCGGTCGGCAGGGGCGCCCTCTCCGTCTCCTCCACCTCCATTGGTCCTGTGCCAGGTCGACCACCCCCTCCGTCCCCTGCAGTGGTGACCACGGGCACAGCGCCCTCCTGGGTGGCCTCCTCGGCCCCCACCGCACCAGCGTCACCTCCCGCTCTCACCGATGGAGGCAAGGGGGGGCCCCCTAACGGACCTGAGGCACCGTAATCGGTGTGCCCCATCACCGCCTTGATAGCTGCCAGGAGTGCGGGGCACCCCGGAGAGCCTGCGTCATGGGTAGCCCGGCGACCCGCTCTTTCGCAGTTTATGCATCGGGCCGGCTCGGACCTCCTCGGGCAGTCCCGGAACTCATGGCCTTCTTTGGCGCACCATCCGCACACCGGCGTGGCCCTGCAATTAGTTTCCCGGCGACCGGTCTTGGCCGGGTGCCCGAATCGTTGGCACCGGAAGCACCGAGTGACCCCCACCTGATCTTTTGGGACGATGGTGAACCACCCCGCCCTCATGGGTGGCTTCCCCAGGAGCTCCAGCCGCCTCGCTGGTGTGGTTTCCACCACCCAGGAGGTCAGCTGGCCGTCCCTTCGGCCAACTTTATGGACTGGGGTCACCCCAAGTTCCTCCCCGGCCGCGATCCCCAGATGTCCCCGGAGTCGCTGGGAGAGCGTTTCCGCCTCCCAGTCGGCCGGCACGTTGGGGAGTACCAGACGCGGAGCCAGCACAACTGGCTTTGACACGCTGATGCCTGATCCCTGCAGGGCCTCCACCATCTTGTCCACATTGGCGCAGTCCTTCTCGAGCTCAAGAAGAACCGCGCCCGTGCGAGTCACCCGAACCGCCTTTACTCCCCGACTAACATCCCCCGGGCACGGGAGTGAGGCGAGCCGGCTGACCACTGGCGCCCCTCCCTCACCCCCTCTGAGGACGAGCGTTCTCGGGGCAGATGGCCCCTTGGCAACCGGTCCACCCCTGGTCCTCAGTCCCAGCCGGAGATCCGCCCTTAGCTGGGCCAAACTCTTGACATTTTTATCGCGGCCCTCCCCTTCGATCTTCTCCTTCTTCTCAGCCCTTGGTTTTCCCTGGGCCTTGGACGGGGTCTCCGCCTTACCCCTCCCAGTGGGCAAGCCCTGCCGTCTCCTATCTTTTCTGCCCACGACCGTCGACCAACGCCCCTCCTCATCCGCGTCCGAAGCCGCGTCCGAGGTTTCCCCTCCCGATCGACGGGCGGCTGCCTTCTTCAGCCGATCCACTTGGTGCGGGAGCACGGCATTCTGTGACGTACCCGCTTGGGATCCCTCGCCTGGCGCCTCCGGGGGAGTCTCTTTTCTCGGGCGTTTCCTTTTCTCCCCTACCGTCTCACCCGCCGGTGGAGTTTGGCTGCCTTCCCCCTGTACTCGCCCTTCGACAAGGGCCAGCCTTCCTGAGAGGGCTGACACTGACTGCTCAAGTCTCCCCAGCCCTACCTGGATAGAGCCAAGGAGCCCTCCCACACTCGCACTCACTGCCTTCTCCACAGCCTGAGAGAGGCACGGCCCGAGCTGCTCCGCCAGGCCCTCGACTCGGCTTTCTCCCATCATCTCCACTCTCCGACTGAGCCCGGCGAACTCCTCCACGACCGGGCTCACTCCCATCCTGATGGCGTCGGATGCCACCTTTGCTGATCTCGGGCTCAGTGACGCCACTCCCCCCGACGTTGGCCCCCCCGCCGCTTCCAGCCGCCGTTCGAGGCTCTCCAGCCTCGACATCAAGGGTGCCAGGGCTGCCTTTATGGAGGACTGGAAGCCCTCCACACTGTGCGTTGGTCCCACAGGGGTACCCACCTGCCTCACTCTCTCACAGGCGAGCTCCCGCCCCAAGCTCTGGGCCACCGAGATGACCTCATCGATCATCCCGACGACCTTCAGGCCCGGGGCCTTATGGATTTTACTCGCCTCGGAGAACACAAACTTCATGAGGCGGTCCCTGGTGGCGAAAAGCGCTTCCTCTCCAGCCTCAGGCGAAACTTCCCCCCCTCCAAAGACGTCTCTGGGGATGAACGGGTGAAGTACCGCACCCGCAGAGACCCTGCGGCCTGCCCCTTCGGCCGGCGTCCCCGGAAGCGAGGACGTCGACCCCCTACTCCCCAAGCTGCTTCTTGCAGCGGGCGAATTTCCCCCACTGCCTGGGTTGGAAAAAACCCTCTCCACTCCTGCCCCTGGTGCTGATTTTACCCGCACTAATTATTGATTTTCTCAATACAAGCCGTGAATTAGCGTTTTTTTTACATTTAAGCCTCGCATTGGCAATATGTTTTTCAAATTCAGCTATGGATTAGCATAGCACTTTTTGCAGTCTTTACCTCGAAATAACCTTCAAATAGCGAAAAATCCTAGGAATAGCGTTTTTTTCGATTTTAGCCGCGAATTATCTGAAATCGAATTATCTGAAATTTAGCGTTTTTCATAACTTTAGCCGCCCTAATTGGTGATTTTCACAATAATAGCCGTGAATTACCGTTTTTTACATTTAAGCCCCGCTGGCAAATTGTTTTCAATTTTATAGCCGTTGATAAGCACTTCTTCTTAATTTTACCTCGAAAAATCCTTCAAAAGCTAGCTATGAATGGCGTTTTCTCGATTTTAGCCGCGAACTAGAGATTTTTTTCATTTGTATCCGCAAATTAACGTTTTTCTAATACATTGCAGGTTATCCGCGAATTAACGGTTTTTCTCAATTTTAGCCGCAATCAAGCAAATTTTCCTAATTGTAGCCACGGGTTTGGCCCATAAAAAAGTACATAAGCGTTTTTTTTTTTTTTTTTTGTACATTTTAGTTGTTGAATTACCTATACAGACCGCAAATCAGCGATTATTTCTCAATCGTGGTTTTTGAAGTTGCATATAGAAACCACGACGATTGAGCATTTTTACGCAGTTTTAGCCGTGAATATTAGCACTTTGTCCAAACGTGTTGCCCCACCGTCACATTAGAGTGCCTTTTCAATTTTATCTCCTTAAAGAAAATTAGGGATCGGCGTATTTTCTCTATAGTTTAGCCGCAAATTTACATCCGGAAGATGCGAATTTTCTCAATCTGAGCTATCATAATAGCGGTTTCGTTGACTCAATCGAATATTCAGTCGCACTATTTGCTGATCACCAGTAGTATTGCAGTAACGTTCTATTCTCCAGGCCGGATGGACTGAAAATCGCCCGAAAAGGAGCAAAATCGCTGTTCAATCGTGTAACAAACTCCGTTTCAAGTGCATTTAAATCCATGAAAATAGAACCTGAAAATCCTCATTTTTCGGGGGCTTTTCTCTTTTAGCGGGCCCGGGGCGTCCTCCCCTCACCGCACAGTCACGCTTTTCAAGTCGGTGACCGTAAGGACTCAACGGGCGAGGTTCCTTTAAACTTCTCAATATGGAATCATTCGGCCCTCTCCTGACCATGGACTACAGTCCGTGAAAACTGAAGGTGTGTGGCCGTAGATCACAACGTTCCAGTTCCAGGGAAAAAAGTTAGAGAAGTCGTTTTAAGGCATGAAAAAATTGTATTCACAAAGCCACCTTCCTTTAAAGAATGTTATTTGCTGGTTATACTTATGATAACTCTAAGGAAGCTCGGAAGCTTTCTTTACAGTTCCTTTAAGCCTTGTCTCGTGTTTCTTGTGTAATTATTTTTCCTCTGAAAATGTGAGAAATGGAAGAATGTATTGTGTTTGTCGACTCGCTCAAACTATTTCGGATCTCCAATGGCGTAATGAGTGACTCAGAAGAAGCACACTATCTGAATCCAATTCGGTTCTGCAAAAGGTCTCGTTTCGGTCAGTTCGGACGGTTTGAAACATTGTGATTCTGATCCGTCGAGCGACTGAAGTGTTTCAAGTTTCTCTACGGCTGTCTAACTTTCACAAATTACTGAGAATTTACGCAATGGGAAATCTTCAAGTGACAGTCCCATACAACGATTTGTCAATTTATCTTTTTTTGTGCTGTGTCTCCCCTTGTGTTTCAAGTGTGACCATCCTATCTATTTCATTATTTTCGTTTTGTACCTACGGGATTGGAACCTAGGCCAAAATAAATAATTTGTAGGTCTAAAAATAATTATTTCGTCGAAGTGAACGGAAATGAGTGCGTGGCACCGTTTCGACCTCAAGCTCACTACCTCGGCCGGAGCTGGGGCCCTATTCAGAAGGTGTCAAGAAAAAATGCCACAGGTGCGGTTACCAAGAAGGGATAATGTTATTTCTTATACGGGATTGCTGGATCCCTCTTGTTGCATTTTCTTCCCGACCGTTCGGAATAAGGCCCCAGTCGCAACCTATGGGCGTACGAAAGTCCTCGCTCATCGCTGTCGACGCCACCACGTGAGTCCCCCGGGAGCTCAGAGGCTTCACTTCCATCCAAAACTCCTCTTTGAAACTTCAGTGGGGGCAGAATACTGTATGTTTTATTCCCGGAAATGTAAACGGATTTTTGCCTATCACTCGAATACCGCGTTCCACGAAAGCGTCTTCTGACTCGCAAGTTGAAGAGCGTTACATTTCGCCAACCGGTGGCGCCGGTGATATCGTGAACAATAAAGGAAGTGTCACACACACTTGTCAGAACACCAACAACTCGCAAAACATCCGATCATCAAGACCGCATTTAAATCAATCAAAATGAGAGGACAGTTCCGAAACCTGACCATAACGCTTTCAGAAGACCTCCAATCAACCTATCTTGACGAGGAAGGAAATCCCCGTTTCGAAGAAGAGTACCTTGAAGAACTATCAGACAATTTGAAACTTGAAATGACATCAACGGAGTCCACCCACCAAACACAGAAAAACGAGTCGCCAACTGAACGTAAATCATTACAATCGGTAACAAAGGACCTCGTTCTGAGCAAATTTAACGGGAAAAACCTGAACGCCACAACCTGGATCACAACGCTGGAGATGGAGTGCGTACGCCTTGACCCCTAAGGAACGCTATTGCGAAGTCATACGCCTGTTCATCGAAGGACCTGTAAACGACTGGTACACCGCAAATCGGGTACTCCTTGGAGACGCGCCCTGGACAACCTGGAAACAATCGTTTCTCGACAATTTCTCCGACAAAGGTTGGTCAAATGTAAATTATGCTTATAATTTTAAATTAATTAAGGGTTCCATTTCTGAGTACGCGTTAAAGAAACTTAGTTTGCTGGTCGATGTTGACCCTACATTAAGTGAAAATACTCGCGTGTGCTTCATTGTAGTGGGGCTCCCGCTGTCTATTCAGAGTAGTTTGAACAGGGAAGTAATAACAACCGTTAACAAATTAATGATAAAACTAAATCAACTAGATAGAGCTGTTCTACCAAAATCACATAATAATATTACAATTAGCAAAAATAAAAATTCATTTTTCTCAAAACCTGGTTTCACTGAACGAAACCCCTGCTCTTATAGCGAGAAAATAGGCAAACCCGGTAGAATGCACCCTGAGTCGGTGTGCCGTACGAAGAAATTCTCCAGTAACGCTTCCAACACTACTAACGAAAAAAAAATTGAAATAGCCAACAACACCGAACTCGAAGAACTGATGAACAGCGAAGTAGAATCAAAAAACTAAATTTACCTCGTCTCATCACGCTGAAAGTCAATGTAGAAGACACACTCGCCACGGGCCTTTATGACCCCGGGGCAAACATTACAATGTTACCCCTACAATTTTTCAAAACGTTGGATACTAACATGTATACCACGAAACCCTTGACTTTCAGAACGATGAGTGGAGTAGATAAAATTAAAGGTGTAGCATACGTAAAAATAAAAATATTCAATTTAGAAAAAAAAAACACGATTTTTTGTGATAGACAATACGGACTTTAAATACGACATCCTCATTGGCCTAGATACTATAAAATATTACAAGTTATGCCGAAATCATGAATTAAAAATCACCCAGGCTAACACGGAACAAAAAAAGTACACCAACCACAACGGTGAACACATTCAAATAAATTGGAACGAACATATTCCTATCGAGCAGTTTGAAATAAAAACGACTCATTTAGATGCTGAAAAAAAAACAACATATTTATGACTTAATTGACAAACACGGCACGCTATTCGCAAAAAAACAATACGATATAGGCACAGTGCAAAAACACGAAGCACATATAAAACTGGTGGAAGACAAATACATAGCGAAAAAACCCTATAGGTGCTCTTATGATGACCAGAAGGAAATTGAAAAACAGATTGGTGAGCTTTAAACCACGGCATCATAGAGGAGTCATGTTCACCATTCGCCGCACCGGTCACGCTGGCGTAAAAAAAAACAGGTGAAAGTAATAAAAAAGAAAAAACAAGATTATGCGTGGACTTCAGGGAACTAAACAAACTTCTGGTTCTGTGAGCCAGCCGTTTCCGCTCATTGATGACATTATAGCCAAAACCCGAGATTGCAGATGGTTTTCCGCCTTAGATATTAACATGGCCTTCTGGATTATACCTATACGTACCAAAGATCGATATAAAACGGGATTTATTACCCAACACGGCCACTGGCAGTGGGTCGCCATGCCGTTTGGCTTAAAAACATCACCCGCAGTTTTTCAAAGATTACTCTCGGGTATCATCCGACGGAATGGGCTAGGTGACTTCTGTTGTAACTACATAGACGACATACTCATCTTCTCTAAAACTTTTGAACAACACATCCGACATCTCGAGGCTCTAATGGAGGCAATCAAAAAGGAGGGATTCAAACTAAAGTTCATCAAATGCAATTTTGCCACTAATTCCATCCAATATTTGGGTCACGTCATAGAAAACAACGCAGTCAGACCTCTCAACGATAATTTAATAGCTATTAAAAACTTTCCTGCGTAAAATAAACTTCTACCATAAATACATCCAAAACGCAGCAAAAACACTTGACATTTTTCACAATCTTCTTCGAAAAGACGTCAAATTTGCATGGACTCAACAATGCCAGGAAGCTTTTGAGCGAATCGATACTTACCTAACATCCTACCCCGTGCTAGCCATTTTTGACCGAAACTTACCGATCGTAATTTATACTGATGCGAGCATAGAAGGTATCGGAGCGATCCTTAAGCAGCCTCAACCCGACGGAGTTGAAAAACCCGTTGCTTACTTCTCCAAGAAGCTCAACGAGAGCCAAAAGAGACAAAAAGCTATCTACTTGGAGAGTTTAGCGATTAAAGAAGCCGTGAAATACTGGCGGTACTGCCAATTTAAAATTATTACCGATCATAAACCTCTGGAAAATCTCAAATTGAAAGCAAGGACAGATGAGGAGCTAGGCGATCTCGCAAACTATCTCTTACAGTATGATTTCGACATAATCTACAGATCGGGATCCGCAAATGCAGAAGCGGACTGCCTATCGAGAAACCCAGTACTCGCAAGTGACTACAACACAGATGACCACGAACCACTATACGCACAGCTAATCTGCTCGAGTTAGAGGAAATTCGGGATAGCCAGAAGAACATCACTAAGGGAAAACGCGATATTTTAAAACACGGAATAATCTTGCGGAAAACTAGGGCTAGAGAACAAATAATAATCGATAAGGAATACGGCTTACAACTCGTTCAAAAAGTACATCTAAAATACGGCCACGTAGGGCCGAAACACATTATAAATACAATCAAAAATTATTACTTCTTCCACAATATGTACAAAGAAATTCAACACTTCTGTTCCACATGCACAATTTGCCTCAAAAATAAATATAGACGCACTAAACCCACAGGTTTCTTAGGCCACTTGGGTTCAGCAAGTGAACCCTTTCAAATAATGTCCATCGACACGATAGGGGGATTTGGAGGAAACAAATCAACAAAAAGGTATCTCCACCTCCTAGTAGACCACTTCACTCGCTTCGCATTTATATCAACGTCACCAAACCAAACTGCTAACGAATTCATATGACTAATTAAAAAAGTGCGGAGCGACCATCAAATCGGCACGTTGCTCACAGACCAGTATGCAGGCCTGAGCGCGAAAGACTTCACGAGATATCTTCAAGAAAACAATATAAATCATGTCTACACGGCCATCGATCACCCAGCCTCCAACGGACTGAACGAAAGGCTGAATCAAACGCTTGTCAATAGAATAAGATGCAGAATAAACGAAACAAAACGAAAAATTGCATGGACCTCAGTAGCTAGGCAGTGCGCTGAGGAATGTAACAATACAATTCACAGCGTCACCCAATACATCCCAAATTACTTAATGAACGGTGTTCCACCACATGCAGCACCTAAAGAGTTTTTCGAAATCCCAAATTACCAGCGGGACGCAATATTAGCCTTCCAACATTCGGTAAAAGCCCACGACGAAAACAAGAGACGATACGACTCCAAGAGAAAAAAACGTTTCACTCACAATAGGAGACAACGTGTACGTAGAGAACGGGAACAGACTGAACCGTAAAAAGCTATACGAAATACGATTGGGTCCGTTTCCCATCGTGAACAAGTTATCCAACTCGGTGTACCAGGTCAACGTAGGCTACAACGGTACCGACGACAAACGCTTGTACCACATAAGTAAGATCATCAGGGTAAACAATCAAGGGTCGAACACACCCAACAACCACAGCTTATCTAAATTTCGATCATGATTGGTGTTCGTGATTTCGGCATACGAAAGAAATCAAAGTTATCGTAGAAATTGTCTACAATACTACCTTATTACTAGGGCATTTGTAAATCACTCTCAGTTCATAGTCTAGCCTTTATTCACCAATGTTCTACCGATTAATCTTATACTAACTAACTAACGCTATAGGTGTACATATCAACTTATTACCTATTTTAGGTGGTTGTGGCCCTGTGGTCAGCTCGATGAAGGATATAGTTTTATTATTATTATTATTATTTTTTTTTTTTTTGAATGTAACGAAGTACACAGTCGTCGCCAGTGGAGCACACTGGTCCATCGTGCTACACGTCGATAGTCTCCGATCCGAGGCATCGACACTTCAGCGTGCCTGTTCGGTGCTGAACTTAACAATCGGTGCCTCGTCAGAATTAAACGAGGAGTGGCCTAACGTCCAACAGCGGATGTACGGCCTCAACCACTCAATCGCGGAATATGGAAACACCGTCCCCACCCTCGCAGACCTCACACCACACCGTCAAGTCGAGAGGGGCCTCATCAACCTAGGAGGGGCAGCCCTCAAGTTCCTCTTCGGAACGTCTGACTCT
The DNA here is from genome assembly GCA_038030265.1 of Corythucha ciliata. NCBI lineage: Eukaryota > Metazoa > Arthropoda > Insecta > Hemiptera > Tingidae > Corythucha > Corythucha ciliata. Next base: position 4,295,752 of record CM075943.1, on the reverse strand, counting down.
GCAAGGACCTCGACAACATCAATGAGCACCTCGCTACGGTCAGCGAACTCGATGGTGCCCTTCACGATGCCCGGGCACAGCTCACAATCCTGGCCAATCTTGAGGACTAGGTCGAGCAAATAGCCGGTGCGCTACGACAACTGATGAGCACAGTGGATTCTCACCTTCACGAAATCACCGACGTGGACGCTCTCCGACACTACCTTCACCTGGAGGCGGTCGTAACGCACCTAGAAAGGCTGATAGAGGAGGCTCTTGAGGAACTCCGGCAATACAGCACCGCTCTTTCAAACGTGGCCAGCGGGCGTTTGAGCCCTACCATCTTGCCCTCGGCAACGGTCCTCACGGCTCTCCTAGAAATCAAAGACAAGCTCCCAGAAGGGACCACATTCGTTACCCCACCGAGCCAGGAAACGATGCCCTCGTTTTATGAATCCGCGGGTGTGGCTGCCACAAAAATTCCGCTCGGTGGGCCATCAACGAGGTTCACGCACTACGTGCTCCACATACTCCCGACGTACTACTCAACGGCCGTCGTATGGGTCAGCTGGAAGGTCTCCGAATCACATCTGCTCCTCTCACAAGACCAACAGTATTACGCCACGATGAGCGAGAAGACGTGGAAGGAGTGCCACGCAATGGACGAGCAGACCTAATGCCCATTTACCCTCGTTACCTACGCCATTGACCAACCCACGTGTGTAGCCAGCCTGTGGCAGGGGAACATGGCGGGATGCGGTGCGCCTCGATGGTGTAATGGATACAATGCTCGCTTCGCAACCCAGCGGGCCTAGGTTTGAATTGCCAGCCATTGCCCATTACACTATAAGGCTGCGGCGAGCAGTGACACGACACACTCGGCTTCGCGTGGGCGTTCCCGGCGATGTGCGTTCAACAAACCGCGCACCGACCGAAACGTCCGCGTAGTGCGGGTGTGAAGTGCACAGTTAGATCTGGGTATGGCGTAGGAGCCCAAGGGAGGCTTAGGCGCCTGCCGGGTTCAAAGCCCGGCACCCCCGAAAAAAAAATGGCGGGATGCGAGTCCACCTCGACCCGCCAGTCCACCTACATGTACATGTTAATAGATGTACAACTAGCTGTACATGTAAATAAAAACAAACAACCCCTAACCCCTCACCAAAACCTTCCCCACTGCTAATCAAACACTCACCCTAACATTTGTAGTTTGTAGTGCATTATTGTTCCACCACTCTTGTTGTTGCCTTTTTTTCCTCTTTTTTTTTTCTTGTAGACTTAAGCATGCGCGACAGCGTACGATGCCATTACTCTCACTCCTCAAGGAACCAATGCTTCCAATAAATTCACCTCGGAGTTTGGCGGGCTAAAGGCTAAAAGGGACAAACAATTTTACAACCCGCCAAAGCGAGTACTACATTGGAACAACAATTACCTGCCCCCAATGAAGAACGGCGTTACATTGATCAAGTAGCGACCAAAACATGGAAGATAATTTTTCCTCAAATTCGAGTTCTGAGCGGAGACCATCACAACACCACCCGCCGCATCCTCATTCCAATAACGAACTGCTCTTCATCTCTTCATTACGAGAAACTCCGCTCGCCCCGTTACCCCATCGTCACGCTCACATCAACCTTCTGCTGACGCTCCACATTCCGATTCCGTTCTTCAACATCTTCAAGTCGTCAACCTCCGGAGAGAAAATTTAAACAAAACAAGCTGAGGGGCAAAGCTACAGACTCCGGAGGGCAGTGTAACGAAGTACATACAAGTGCAGGGGCAACTTCATCCTTTTCCTAGTTTACAAAAACCATTTGAGTCCTTATCCTTAATTATTATTCCTTCTAAAAATTATCCCTATTTAAATCCACCAATACTACAAATTATTCCTCACCCCTCTCCAGCCCCTCTGCACCAAAACGGAAATCAGCGAAACACCGAGAAAGGGCGAATATTGGAGCGTCAGCAAAACTCAGCGAGAGAAAAGCGGGTTTCCCACCAATAGGTGCCAAAAAACAGATATAAGGAAGGGGCGCTCTGATCTCGCTCTCTCTGCCGTCCGAGTCTTTTTTTTTTTTTTTTTTTTTGAACTGGAAGACTATACGTTTTATGGAAGTAGACAAAATGCACAACAATATTCACTGTTTTATTTTGAATCTCAAGAATGATTGTCGAAAGGTGACGCTTGACCCTTGTAGCACAGCCAAATATTAGACAAAACAGTCAGAAAAATTCCCACGGAGTTATAGTTATCGCTTTGGACGCTTCATTTATACGCTTGGATAGAAGCGTGTGTGGCGACTCGATCATTATTTATAATTCGTCACATATGACATTCACCATAGCACTGTAGGGGGCTACTTGTGGCGTCATCTTTCTGTTTTCATTATATTTTGTTCATATGAATTAATAAAAACAGTCTTTGGAGAAAATCGAAATAAAAAGTTTCTACCAGTTCTTGGATCAATTTTATCAACGGGACATCGAAACCCGTTATTTTGGTGACCCCGACACAAAGGAATCCGCGACATCAGCCCCTGGACGCTATTTACCACGATGGCCAACACCGACTACGCCGCCGAACAGCTCGCTCAACTACGACACCAAATGCAGCAGTTGTACCAGTCGCTTCCTGCAGACATACCTCCCGTCGAGGACCAGACTGCACCCCACCAACACCAAGTCCCCGCTTTCGTTGCTCGCGTCACTCCAAAACTACCTCCTTTTTGGAGAGATAAACCAACGTTATGGTTTTCTCAAGTGGACGCTCAATTCACTCTGGCAGGAATTACTGAAGAATCAACCAAATATTCCTATCTCATTTCCCAACTCGATGAGATATACGTCAACGAAATCGAAGATCTCATTGCAGCACCTCCTCCGCAGTACCCATACACCACTCTTAAAAACGCTCTCATTGAACGTCTATCGGTGTCCGACTCTCAACGCGTTCGCCAACTACTCTCCCAAGAGGAATTAGGAGACCGGAAACCCTCTCAATTTCTTCGGCATTTAAGATCTCTCGCTGGGACGACTCCTGTTCATGACAATCTCCTCGCTCACTGTGGATCCAACGACTTCCGCTCCCCGTCCAAGCCATTCTCCAAACTCAGGCAGACTTGCCGCTTGATCGTCTTTCAATAACAGCGGACAAAATAATGGAAATCCAACCGGCCTTTCACCCATCAGGCCATTCGTTCCCCATCGTCAACGCTGTATCGCACACTGACTCCAGTCTCGCACAACAACTCGCAGAAATTCGTCAAGAACTGGCACAGCTCAAACTCCAAAGATGTGAACACTCTCGTTCCACGCGATCCAATTCTCGTCAACGACATTCGAGCCGTTCTCGAAATTCATCGCCAGCTCCATCACGCTTGTTCTGGTATCATCAACTCTGGGGTAAAAATGCCCTTAAGTGTTCCTCACCCTGTACATTCCTTGCAAAAAACGCCCTGGACAGTCAGTAGTAGCGGCAACCGACTGTCCATCCAAAGGACGCCACCTTTATCTCGTCGACCACTTGACAAAACAGCAATTTCTTCTCGACACAGGCTCCGACCTCTGCTGCTACCCTCGACGCCTTCTCCCAAGACATCGTCCTCGCTCCGACTTCGAGCTCCTCGCCGCGAATAATTCCACCATCCCCACGTACGGTACTCTTTGTCTCAGACCAGACTTCGGTCTTCGCCGTGACTTTTCATGGAATTTTATTATCGCCGACGTGGACACTCCGATCATCGGTTCAGATTTCCTTGCCCACTTCTCTCTGCTTCCTGATTGTCGCAACACTCGTCTGATCGACTCAGTGACCGGTCTCTCAACACCTTGTCTTCCAGGACGAACAAGTCAATCGAGCGTCAAAACCCTCACTGATTCACTTCGTAGCAAGTCGCCTTTTCACGCTGTCCTCGCCGAATTTCCTCAACTCACCCAACCGTCTGGAACTCAACGCGTCGTTCTCCATTCTACCTTCCACTACATCAACACGACGCCTGGTCCCCCTCTCTTCTCACGCACCAGACGCCATTCTCCTGAACAACTGAAAACAGCCAAGTCAGAATTCGACCTCATGCTTCGCGAAGGTATTATCCGCCGCTCTGACAGCCCTTGGTCTTCTCCCCTCCACATGGTTCGAAAAAGGATTCTAGCTGGCGCCATTGCAGCGATTATCGCGCCTTAAACGCCCGAACAATCCCCGATCGGTACCCCGCGCGCCACATACATGATTTTAATCACCAACTCCGCGGATGCTCCGTCTTCTCCGTCATCGATCTTGTCAAGGCGTACACGCAGATCCCAGTCAATCTATCCGACATCCCAAAGACCGCCATCACGACGCCTTTCGATCTTTTCGAGTTCCCATTTATGAGTTTTGGCCTCCGAAATGCTGGCCAGACGTTCCAACGATTCATCGATGAAGTCCTCCACGGCCTCGACTTTTGTTTCTCCTACGTCGACGACATCTTGGTATACTCCACCGATGCCTAGCGAGCCACGGCCTCCTCGTCAACACCAACAAAAGTGTCTTCGGTGTCAACACGATAACTTTTCTCGGATACGAAGTATCAGCTAAAGGTATTCGTCCACCTCCAGAACGCGTCGAAGCTCTCTTAAACTTCACCAAGCCAATAACAGCCGAAGGTATCCGCCGTTTTCTCGGTATCATGAATTTTTACCGCCGCTTTCTTCCTTCAGCTGCACAATTTCAAGCACCTCTCCATTCCGCTTTAACTGGTCTTCTAAAAAAAAAAAAAAAAAAAAATAGCTTGGACCCCACCGTTGGAAGCAGCATTTCAATCGTGCAAAGATCACCTCGCACAGGCCACCCTTCTCACTCATCCTGACCCAACAGCTACTCTCGCTCTTTTCACTGACGCATCACAAATTGCTGTAGGAGCATCTCTTCAACAACGCGTAGCTGATCAATGGGAACCTCTAGCTTTCTTCTCTCAGAAACTTACCCCTCGCCAGCAGCAATGGCCAGCGTTTTATAGAGAACTCCTCGCTGTGTATGCTTCAATTCAACATTTTCGCCACATCCTCGAACCACGTCCATTTACAGTTATCACTGACCACAAGCCTCTAATTTACGCTTTTCGACAACACAGAGACAAACTTCCTCCTATCCAAATCAATCAGCTGTCATTCATTTCCCAATTTACAACCGACATCCAACACGTCAGCTCTATCTCGGATCAATTCAGTTAACTCCGATCCTCTCACACCGATCGACCTCAACACTCTTATACAAGAACAAGAAAAAGACGTTGAACTCCGTGATCTTGAGAAAATGGTCAATAACTCATCACTTCGTCTCAAGCGTGTCAAAATACCAGAATCGAACGCAACTCTTGTTTTTGACACGTCAACCCCTAACCTTCGACCATTCGTTCCCTTGTCAATCCGACGCCGTGTGTTCAACTCTCTTCACAACTTAAGCCACCCAGGCGTCAAGTCTACCACTCGCCTCGTCACCGAACGTTACCAATACTGTCGATCGTGGACGCAATCCTGCATTCCGTGTCAACGAGCCAAAATCTCTCGACACGTACGTTCTCCTACAGGTCTCTTCCCCTCACCTTCCGCACGCTTTGAACACATCCATGTCGACATAATTGGCCCTCTACCTCCTGCAGGCCCGTACCGCTACTGCCTGACAGTCGTCGACAGATTCACAAGATGGCCTGTGGTATGGCCCCTGGAAGATTCAACTGCCAACAAAGTCGCTGAAGGGCTTCTTAATTGCTGGTTTTCTCGCTTTGGCTCACCTCTTCGAATTAAACAACCGATCAAGGACGACAATTTGAATCCGACCTTTTCCGCTCACTCGGATCAGTTTTTGGTGCTCACCGTCTACGCTCAACTCCTTACCACCCGAGCTCTAACGGTTTAGTCGAGCGCTTTCACCGACACCTCAAGGCTGCCATCATGTGCCACCCTTCTATGACATGGCTACAAGCACTTCCCCTCGTCCTTCTCGGCCTCCGAAGCGTATTTCGTGAAGATCTCACAACTTCACCGGCAGAACTTGTGTACGGTCAACCCCGAGCTGTTGCAACCCCGCACTCCTACCCACCCTGAAGATCCCTCGAATTTCGTAGTCAAACTAAGTCGGCAAATGGAGGATCTTTGTCCAGTCCCCGCCTCAAACCACTCGTCACAAAAACCATTTATTTTCCAAGACCTCGGTACCTGTTCCCACGCATTCCTCCGCACTGACCATACTCGCCGCAGTCTGCAACCACCCTACACGGGACCGTATTCCATCGTGAAGAGAAGCTCCAAAATCTTCACCCTCCTCGTTAACAACAAGCATATGACCGTCAACATCGACCGACTCAAACCTGCTTATATTTTATCACCAGAGCCGCACGTTGCAACCATTTTGCCTCATCGATCTCTCAATCCCTCATGTCACACATCACGACGTCAAGTGCGCTTCGCTTCCGAGAGACCTCCAGTCCCCCCGTAGGGGGCTATTTGTGGCGTCATCTTTTTGTTTTCATCATATTTTGTTCATATGAATTAATAAAAACAGTCTTTGGAGAAAATCGAAATAAAAAGTTTCTACCAGTTCTTGGATCAATTTTATCAACGTGACATCGAAACCCGTTACGTGTATTATTAAAAGTCCCTGCCCTGCGTATTTGGGCAAATTTCAGGGATGGGACCTTCTACTTGAATATTTCTTCGGTTTTAGTGACTTTATCATCACGAAAGTAGAAGCCTTTTGAGTTCGTTTCTACGACAAAAAAACTCAGCACTGAAAAGGCTGATGTAAAACCCCGAAAAAAAGTAAAAAATGGCCGTGTTATGTTTTTCTCGCTAAATGATTTAGACAAAACAAATAGACAAAAAACAAAAACGGTTGATGAATGTCACCCATGAAGGGTAGGCAATTTTTTTCGAGACGGCTTGGTCGTGCGGACTCAAGCCTAACTTGAGTTTGTGCTAACGAGCATGAGTGCCCCCCCCCCACACCATCCAGGGAATTCTTTAAACAAACCGCTAGTGCATTTTTTGTCCAATTTGGCTGGACTAAAAATGATAAATTACAAAAAAAATGTTTTTTTAACCTGAAGATTGTCTTGTGAAAGTAGAAAATTAAACTCTTCTTAATTAGATTTCTTTGAAATAAAAAAGAAACAGCGAACGAGGCCGAGGTAAACGAGGCCTTAACTTGAAGAAAATTACGGTGGAGATGCCATTAGAGCTTAATTTAATGAAAAAATCCGACTTTGAGGGACACATTTCGAATTTATTGGAAGCCTTTCATTACGAGTTTTCCGTTCGTGAACAAGAGTATATAGTATAAATCGATAATATATCGAATTAGCCAATTTGCATTTGTCAGCAACTTTGATTGTTGATTTTAGTATTCCTAATCCTAAATTCAGAAACTGACTGATAATCCAGAGTACAAAAATTTCCATTTCATACTTGTTTTTGAATATTTCACATTTTGCTGGCTATTCCGCATTATTAAGAGAGGGAACCAAGTCCCTTGTAATTCAATTATTTTGCGACAAAGGGAAACATCTGTCGCAAGAGACAAAGTTTTAACGTGCTTATGCTCACGACTACAGTATAAAAAGTAGTCATTAAAATGCACAATACAACATTGAAGGGTACTCCAGGGACAGTTTCAAAGAGAAAATACCCTCAGTTACGACCTTGATTTGAAGAATTCATTTTTACTTTTTAAACCTTCACCGGTTGAAGACGATGCCCGGGGGAATGATTTGAAGAGAAGTGAAAGAAGAAAAAAAAAATATGAAAGAGAAAACTGCCAGTAAAATAAATATTAGGAGCCGGCCGACAGGATACGCCAGCAACTGCCTATCCACCAGAAAGGAAAATTGAGTCTAAATCTGAACGTTTACATTGTTATCCACGATGTCATGCAATTAAGTATTCATCACTCATACACGTTTAAACCGTTCAAGTTGGATATTTTATAACAAAAAAAAAAAAAAAAAAAAGACTGGGAAGCTCTTTCTAGGGTTGATAGTGGAGGTTTCCCCCCGATTGTATCGTATAGTCTTGCCCCACGTACTGCTTGGATTAACACGGCAATTTGATTACTCGGAAACATGCACGAAGGAATAACGGTCCTCGTCGAAACAGGAAAAACCAACACGTTCTTCGATTGTTTGTTCAATGTGCGCGTCCTCTTGGGCCAATGACAATTCACGGCTTTGGCTGATGGGGCACCCTATTATAGTGACTTGACAGACTTAGCATAGAATAAGGTACATACAGTCACCGTTGTTAATTAATTATTCAAATTGTACGCTAGAGAACTAAACATGAACTATTTCAATAATTTAGGCAAAAATAGCCTCATCGGTTGAAAAAATCTCAAGAGATTAATTTGTTTATTGCTTCTATTTTCCCACTTTGCCATTGGTGTAGCTGTCGACATTCAAACATTATAGAAGTCCCTGAGGGTGGTACGAGAGAGCTTGACGAGGAGAGACGGTGCGTTTTCACGCGGTTGCCCGCTTTTAACTTGTTAAAAGCGAAAAGTAGAGCAAATACAACAAAATCAAATCGAAGTAAAAATCCCCCTCTTCTATTAAGTTTGGACAACAAGCCTGGTGGGGTGGGGGGCTTTTGATATAATATGTGCCTCCCCGGGTGTGAAGAAGCGTTTAAAGCAACATCCCAGCAGCAAAATATCTGGGTTTCAAACAGTCGTGAAGACCAAAAGCGAGTGGTTACGAATGTTTTCTACTTTCATTTTATGCTCAGTAGTGAAGCCACTGAAACGCATAATTTTCGTAAGCAAACATCTATTAAAAAACGCCCCTCGTCGCCCTGATTTGTGAGTGTAAAGAAGATTTTTCCGCTAATACATACATCACAGATACACACGTACGGACACAAAAATACACAGTAACCAAAGCATACAAACGAAATATACATAGAAATGGATAAACCTAACGAACATTGCTATATTACGTGCTACCCGCAGGGCTGCACTTCCTAATCAGATCGGCTTCTCTCAGAAACTGGGTTATTCGCTCAATTATTCCCTAAATTAGAGCACGGCATTCTGTCATTATAATAATGCTCTACGGATAACTCTCATCTATACACGCAGGCCACAGACGAGGCTTTCTCACCAATACGCCGCCAGTGCCCGAGGATCAGGCGTGTATGGCCAATGTGAAGCCTGCGGTGATCGCTCATCTCACCTGGTCATCTGAGTGAGCGGGGGGTGGAGCCATAGTCGTGACGTAACTAGCTACCTAGGAACTAACATAATTTTTGAAATTCACACCAATGATAGCACTTGCTATCCTAAGAGACTACGTGAAGTTAATTTTCCGAAAAAACGTTTATTTTAAATGATTTTTCGAATGTCCAAAAAATTTCTCCCTGTTTGAAACGACTTCAGTTGCGCAGGACGTTCATCTGCCTAATTCATCATTTATCCCCGCCCTGAAGTTGTTACACCGTGGTGATGGCCAACTCAAGGTGTTGAGTGAGACACACTGACAGATAGGTTCAACGTTTGTTGTGATTGTGTCATGTGACTTCACTTAGGATTTTGCAAGTGGTTTTATGTCGAATATTTCGCTTGCTTTTAAAAAATGGCCAGAAAAGATTTAGAAAAAGCGACAACAGCGAATCTTCCACGGTTATCAATATTTGCTGTTGTTTCTTTCATCAACGACAATCTTCTTCGTTTTCTCTTCTTCCATTTTTAAAGCCCTTCAAATTCAATTTTGTTAACCAGCGCTCACGAGGGGGTTACATTAGGGGATCCAATTCGAAAATGTTTACAAAATACACAAGTTTATCCTAAAATTCGGCGCAAAAATTTATTATAACAAAGCCTTTCGAAAACCACCGAAACTTTTCGACATTGTTGAAGAGAGGGGGTGACAATAAGAGAAGAAGTTCCGTTCAATCAAATCGGCAGCAAACAGGAGGGTCAAACATTAATGAAACAAATTATGGTATCAAAACTATAAATTCTGGGACGGCTTAGGGTATCCGTATAGGAAATGAAATGCACTCTTTCCGACCGCCAGCTGCCGAGGCGAAATTGTGTTTCACCTTTTCTTCAGATATGGACGAATAACGGCTTCGGTCATTTATGAGGCTTCCCGTTGTAACACAGAGGATGGAGCTTTAGTGAACAAAATATTATGATGAGAGCAAGAGCTCTGGAGAAACTGGTGGTTAAAGCAGTTGCAAAAAAAATTAAAACTTCGCTTGAGGGAATCAGGGTTTATTCTGCGTCCGGATGTTCTGGTATTCGGTGCCTCACCAGACGCTGTAGGCTCTGATTTTGTGGTAAGTGAAATGCCCCACAAGCGACAAAACTGCCAGGGCCTACATCGATGGCCATGGAGTTGTAGCGCCGAAATTAATGGGTAAAATACAGCTCCAAATGGAGATGTGTGGATTGGAGCAAGGACTCATTGGTGTGGCCAGCCCCAATTCTGAAAAGGACGGTGCTTTTATGCGCAAGTGGGTTATTAAGGACGTAGAATTAGTACAAAATCGATCAGGGCTGAGACACGTTCGATAAGTCAAGCCTCGCTAGTTAATGTCTCATTTTTTCGTCGGGCGCTCCGGATATATCGTGGACGTATCGGTACTTTTCGCGCGTGGCAAATAAGCGAATAACGATATAATCGGACAGCCGAGCCGCCCTCGGGGCCATTCCCAGGCTGGTGGTCAAGTCGAGGGCGGTGGGGGGCTGTAGAGCTAGTATATAGACACTGCTTACGGAGGGTAACACGGTTACATTAGGGTGGGTACCAGGTCATGCTGGCTCCCCTGAGGAATGAGAAAGCAGGCGAACTGACCAAGAAGAGGGCCATGACAGAATATGTCGGCCCAGAACCAGTGGTGGAGGTAGCAAAGGAAGTAGGACTCAGTGAAATCCGTGTTTGGGCGAAAGTGGAAGCCCAGGCACGGTGGAAGGCAGAAAACCACTGCAGACAAGCGAAAGAGGGTATTAAAAAGTATGATGCCAACACGACAAAGTGGTTGGTAGGGTTAGGACGAAAGCAAACTAGAAAGATAGTAGGAATATTTACAGGGCACTTTTCAGCAGACACTTGCACATGATGGGACTAAAGACTAATAGGGGACCCAACATGTTAGAGGTGTGGAGTGGAGGTGGAGACAACGGGTCACTTAGTGAGGGAGTGTGAGGGGTTTGCGGCAGCGAGTTTTGCAGTATTTGGGAGGGACAGGTTGACCGACCTTGAATTCACCAGGGCTCAGGGGGTCCGAGTACTGGAGTTTCTGGGGAGGGTAAGGAGGTTTGAAGAGCCATGCTAGCCCCTCCGAGTTCCAGACCCGCTGGGTATGATGTAGGGGCCCAATTGGTTGCCTTGGCGTCACCGGACTCAGCTTGGCCGGGACGGCATCCCCCCCCCCTCCAAAAAAAACTGCGGCCAAACCTTGTCTACTGGTCCAAGAGAACAATGTAAGCCTTTAATGGGCCACAAGGTGAACGAGGAGGTGGAATCCTTGGCCAAGGAGAGGACTCTAGTAGCGATAGCCAAGTGGGTTAGCGCTTAGCGCCCAGGAGGCTCTACAACTGGCAGAGACTGGATGGACACCTGTAGAGTAAGCGCATGGTCGAAGGATCGTGCACAGGAGGCTTACAAGCAAACTGCTCCGACTTAGCCGGAGAGACCTGAGGACAGTGGTAGGGCTTATCACAGGGTTCTGCCAACTCCGTTGCCATCTGCACCGCGTCGGGGTAACCACGAAGTCTCTGTTTAGCCATGAACTAATATTTAGCGCTTTATCTCAAATTTAACCATGTACTAATTTTTAATCAATATCAGCCCATAATTGACGCATTTTCTCACCTCTAGTCATGAATTTGCTCTTTTTCTCATCTATAGTCGTGAAATTGCCTATTGAAACCGCCAGTGGCGGATCTAGGATTTTAACTTGGGAGTGGTTCTACCATGAATCTCTCACTTTTTTCCTGAGTTTCAGCCTCTATACGAACCAATAATTGGCTTTTTCTCATATTTAACCATGAATTAGCGGTTTTCCCTAATTTTTGTTGCTGCTGATAAGCGCTTTCTGCCAAAATTAGCCGTAAATTAAATATTCAATTATCTTTGTTTTAGTTGCAAATGTAATTTTACATCAATTTTAGACGGGAATTAGCAGTTTGTCTCAGTTTTAGCCGTGAATAAGTGACTTTTCTATCACTTGTATCCGTGAATTAGCCTTTTTTCTCAATTTTTAACGCGATCTAAGCGTTTTCTCAATTTTTAAGCCGCAAATTATTTCTCAATTTTAGCCACGAATTACCGCGTTTCCTCAATTTTAGCCAATTTTCTCGATTTGTTCCGCGAATTGGCTTATTTCTCCATTTTAGTTGTGAATGAGCGTTGTACTTCAATTTTAGGCCGGAATTAGTGGATATTCTAAGTTTTAGCCGTGAATTAGTGATTTTTCTCAATTACGCTTTTTTCTGTTGTTGCCTGGAGAAAACCACTAATTTTGCGTTTTCAAAAATTAATTGTTGAGCCAGGTGAGCGATGGACTTCAGCTTTATCTCAATTTTCGCCACATATTAGTGATTTTTTTCATTTTCAGTCACGAATTAATGATTTTCGTTTTCAACTATGAGTCAACACTTTTCTGCTACCTCTAGAAGCCGCTATTTGATATTAGCGTTTTTTTCAACGTTCTCCAGCGTACTTGCCCAAAGAGTAGCACATTAGAACGCTTTCTCAATTTATTCTGCCTTTAAGGCCTATAGGAATTTGGAGTTGGCGTTTTTTCTCTGGTTTGTCCGCGAAGTTGCCTTCAGATATCTCGAATTGGTGTGTTTTTCCTAATTTAAGAGGCAAATGATCGCTTGTTCTCAATATTTGCCGCTAATCATCGCTTTGAAACCTAAAAATCCACTTTTTCCCATCTATTTATGCTTTTTGGTGCCCCCCCCCAAACAATGAATGGTGGCCTCACCATCACGACATCGCCCATTCATCGAGAAATCATCATTCTGCATGTGCAGATCCCCCTTCAACAGTCGCCCTTTGGTATGTGCAAGGTATTAGAAGACAATTAATCTCTGGAATGATTATCAACAAATTTTTGGCAGACGCCATCTTCTTAGTGGGCGGGGGGGGGGTTAAACCCCCAAAACCCTCCCCGTAGATCCGCCACTGGAAACCGCAAATTTCCAGCCAATGATTGGTTATTGTCAAGCTGTAAGCTACGAATTACCGATTGTTCTTAATTTCAGTCGTGGACTTGCCCCAAGAACTGTACACTAGCGTTTTCTCTAAAATTTAGCCGTAAAAGAGCCTCCTTTCCACCTTGAGTTAGCGATTTTTTCTCAATTTTGTCCTTGACATCGCAACTCTGTTTTTTTTTCAAACTTTAGACGCGACTGGCATTTTTGAAATTTTAGCAAAAGCAGGTTTTCCTAATGTTGGCCGAAAATCAGCGCCGAATCTAAATTTAAGCCGCAAATTTGTGTTGATATTTTAATTTTAGCTGTGGATTAGCGCTGTACCTTAATTTTTGCCGCGAATTAGTGGTTTTTCTTAAATATAGCACAAAATTGAAAATTTTATCAATTTTAGCTACGAATTACCATTTTTTTCTCATTTCGCTTAGCAAAGAACAGGGGTGGGTAAAATACTTTGAAAATGTATCAGCGTGAACGGCCGGAAAGGCTTGAATGATGCGTTCTGAAACGATTTATTATTCATAGAAGATTACAATATTTACAAATGATATTAAATATTACGAACACAGATGGGTTTCCTACCTGAAACGAATCGAAACAAAAAGCCTTTTTATACAGCGAGAGTTTAACTGCTACGTTCACACTAAGGACATGACATGAAGTGACGAGAAAACAACTAGGAGCTATGTTATAAAGGAGAAGGTGGATAAAGTACAAAGCTCAATTGGGAGATTTGATAAACTTGTTTATATCCCCCGACCCTCGGGGACAAGCACCAGTTTCGAGATGTGGAACATGTTCGATTCTTTTTTTCGGTGACCAGTATCGAGCTCGAAAATAGAGTTTGATATTTTTCTTATTATTCGTAAAGGAACAATCCTGATTTCTTCCAATTTGTTTCTGTTAATTTTTGAAGCATGTTCAACGTATACAAAGTCACCCTCTTTGAAGTCATGATGTTTTCTTTTTCTGTCGTACAGTTGCTTGTTGTAATTATGATTTTTCACTGTATTTGCAAAAGCTATTTCCCGATCCCGAGTAAGATTCGTTTGGGGTTCAAGGGACGTGGGTACTATGGGTGACGTTTTCCCAAACAATAAGTATTCAGGGCTGAAAGTGGTTACAGAGTGATCTGTAGAATTGTACTCCTGCACACATTCTTCAGCCACCCGAGACCATGCTCTACTATGGGTTTCGTTTATTTTGCAGCGAATTCTGTTCACTAATGTTTGGTTAAGTCTTTCGTTCAAGCCGTTTGATGAGGGGTTATGGACGGTAGTGAATATTAGATTAATTTTTTCTTTTTTCAAGTAGTTTTTAAATTCAACTGAATTAATTCCTGAGTATTGGTCTGTCAGTAGAGTTCGTATTGTGTGTTTGTCATGAACCTTTTTGATTAGTTTTACAAATTCACCTGCCGTTTGGTGTTTAGAAGTAGAAATAAATGCGTATCAATGGTCCACAAGCAAGTGAAGATATCGTTTTGATGACCGGTTCCCTGCAAACCCTCCTATCGTGTCCAGAGAGACTATCTCAAAAGGTTCCCTGGCGGGACCCAATTGGGATAAAAATCCGTAGGTGTTGGGCTGTCTAGTTTTGTTCTTCATGCAAATTTCGCATTTCTGACAATAGTTCTTTACTTTCGAATCTAAATTTTTCGTATAATAGGATTGACGAATTTTGTGTATAAAGTGGGCGGATCCTATGTGTCCATATTCTTTATGGATTTTTCCAATAAGCTCTTCTGCTAGCTCATCAGATATTATTATCTTTTTGGAATCATTGCTTATTTTATAAACAATATCATTGTCTTTTATTTGCTTTTTAATTTTTTGAATTTCCATGGAATGGTTAGTTTGATCAAGTTTAATCTCTGATAAGCTTACAAAATGGACTGTCCTAATGAATTCCTCTGGAATCTCGAATTCTTCGAGGACTGGATTTCTGGACAAAGAATCTGCTTGTATATTATTTGATCCGGGGCGATATGTGACGCTGAAATCAAATTGTGACAGGAAAAGTAACATGTCCCCCAATTCTTCATCGGACCTCGAGTTGATTTTTAGGTTTTCAAGAGGTTTGTGGTCAGTTATTATTTCGAAGCTTGACCCGACCAACCAGTGCTGCCAGAATTTTATGGCTTCTTTCATTGCAAGACATTCCAAGTATATTGCCTTTTTTTTTCTTTTGATAGTCTTTTAGTTTTTTCGAAAAATAAGCGACTGGTTTTATTTCACCATTTTCCTGAATTTGTTTCATTACCGCCCCTAATCCATCCCCACTTGCATCAGTTTCGATAATTATTCTTAGCTTTGGGTCGAAAATTGCCAAACCAGGTTGGGAGCAGAGAGCTCGCTTTGCCTTGTCGAAACTCTCCTGGCACTGTTCTGTCCAATTGAAGTCTGTATTGTTTCTGAGCAAGTTGTGAAGCGGTTCCAACATAGTTGAGCTATTTGCGATATACTTATGGTAGAAATTCACTTTTCCTAGGAACTGGCGCACGTTTTTTCTTGATTGTGGTATTGGGAAGTTTTGAATGGCTTTCATGTTATCACCCCAAAGGGGTCGGACTGTGTTTTCTGAAAGGAGGTGACCTAGATATTTCACTTCATCTTTTGCAAATGTGCATTTTGTAAGTTTTAGCCGAAACCCTTCCTTGCAAATAGCTTCTAATAATTGTGTCAAATGTTTGAGATGTTCCTCGAATGTTTTTGAAAAAACTAATATGTCGTCCATATAACAGATTGAAAATTCTTTCAAGTTGTTTCGCCTCAAAATATTAGTTGGAATTCGTTGAAAAATTACCGGAGATGTCTTTAATCCGAATGGAAGGACTTTCCATTGCCAGTGGCCTTCTTGAGTTACGAAAGCGGTTTTGTAACGATCCTTTAGGCGAATAGGTATCGACCAGAAGGCAGAATTTATGTCAAGCGCTGTGAACCAACGGCAACCCCTGGTTTTCGCAATTAGTTCTTCAATTAAGGGGAATGGTTTTGGTTCGGGAACAACTAAACGATTTAACTCTCAGAAATCGATACATAATCTATTTTTTTTTCTTTTCTTCTCTTTTGTAAGCCAGTGTTACAGGCGAAGCAAATGGCGAGGTGGACTCCTCGATCAAGTCTGCTTTTAGTAACTGGGATATCTGATCTTCAATTTCTTGTTGGTCTGGGATGCTACATTGATATGGTTTTCTTGAGACAAACTTATGTTCTAAAAGTTTTATATGAGCCTCATAATCTTTTACTCTTCCTAAATCTTTGTCTTTTGCAAATATTCCCTTAAATTTGTTTATCAACTTGTCGATTTCCTTCTTTTTTGTATCGTCTAGGTGATCCACCTTTGCTTCAAACTTGTCCACATCTATGCCCTCATTGTAATTTACTTCAAAGTCTTCCATGCCTTCAGAATTCTGAACATAGTGTCTCGTATTTACTTTTTTTTCGTCTAGCAGAGTGGGAGTCTGATATACATTCAATCTACAGTTCAAGTTCAGATAGAACTTGACAATTAAGTCTAGTCCTAATAGTACGTCATATTTGAAGTTTTCATCTTTAACAACAAACATCTGTACGTCTTTTTCGATATTCTTGATTTTTAATGTAAGGTTCACACACCCTGCAAAACCGTGCCTGCCACCAATAGTTCGAAAGGTCATTTTATTATCTTGGAGTTTTAGTTGCAAATTTTTCACACATTTTAATGTAATAAAACTTATATTGGAACCGGAATCGTAAATTCCAGTGCATTTTCTTTTCTTATTCACAATGACCCCGAGAGTAATTAGTGGCAGCAAACTTAGTTTTTTTGGTCCGAGAGAGATGTAGAAGCGGTTTCTACATAGTGCTTCAGGGTGGAACCTCTCGGGATAGCCTAATTTATTACAAATATAGCAGGGCTTTTTCTTCTCATTAAAATTATTTTGTGGAGAGGTCTTTTTTATTAGCATTTCCTGATTTGGGGGTGTTTTTTGTGATGAGGGGAATGAAGGTTCCAATTTCCTAAGCTCACTTAATAGTTCCTCCATTGTCGTAACTTTTGAACGATCTATTTTATCCTGTACATTAACTGGTAGGCCAATAACTATAAGATTTATTTGAACGCTTTTATCTATGGCGTGCTCTTGTTCCTGTAAAAGGTATTTTTTTTTCGAATAGCATAATCTACGTATGAACCTCCTAGATATCTAAAAGTGTAGGCCTCTCTAATTTTTTTCCATCCTTGTTCTTTAAACGCTTCCCTCATTTTATTTTCCTAATCCGTGGAACTGCTGTTCATTCCTAATTCGACTAATGTCGAAGCATACCAATTTTTAGCAATTCCCCCCATAAATAAGCGTAAAATTAGAATTTTGTCTTCCGAATTAATTACCTGGCAACGGTCACATTCGCGAAGAAAATAATTTAACCATTTTCCAACTTCCACACTTTTGCCGTCAAACTCTTCTAAAACGAAGTCCGACTTGATTTTCGAAAGATTCAGGCGTTTCGTCGGAGTTACTTGTGGAAGATTTTCTGGTTTCGTTGATAATTTTTGTAGAATTTCCATTAAAGCTGCGGTTGGGACGTCTTCTTTAGGTTGAGTGGGTGTGGGGGCGTGAGAAGGTAACGATTCAGATTTCCAGGTCCGTAATTCCTTCTCTTGCAGAAAGTACTCGTCGAACACGATGTTTTCCTCGCAGTCAAAGTACAGCGGGACAATTTCCGCCGACAGCGAAACCGACATTATACGATATAATCCTCGTTTGTTTAAAGTCTTTAGAACAGTCTTTATCGTATGAATTTGTAGAAGGCTCGTATGATTGCTATTTATTTGTTGATATTTAAATGGAAATTCGTATTTGATGTCGTCATTTATTGGTTGAATCCATTTGAGAAAATGCAGCGACGTCTTTGTGTCATTCGGGTGTGCTTCGTAAGTAATACAGAGCCTTACCTTGCGAGTTTCTGCCATCGTGGCGAGTTTTATGTCTTTTTTTCCTGCTCTATTTTGTTTCGATTTATCAGCTTGAACGGCTGGAAAGGCTTGAATGATGCGTTCTGAAACGATTTATTATTCATAGAAGATTACAATATTTACAAATGATATTAAATATTACGAACACAGATGGGTTTACTACCTGAAACGAATCGAAACAAAAAGTCTTTTTATACAGCGAGAGTTTAACTACTTCGTTCACACTAAGGGCATGACATGAAGTGACGAGAAAACAACTAGGAGCTATGTTATAAAGGAGAAGGTGGCTAAAGTACAAAGCTCAATTGGGAGATTTGATATACTTGTTTATAAATGTATTTTAAATACAAAGCCCAAAATACTTTCAAAAATGTATTTTAAATACTGAAATACAAATACTTTTTGAATTGTATTTTGAATAAAATACAAATACAATTTAAAATACTTTTCAAAAATTCGATTTCGACGGCAGATAGTGCGAAAAACACGAAAAATAAATAATTCAAAAATATCAAAAAAAAAAAAAATAAATCAAGTAAATAAACTCGACTAAGAACCAACTAGATAAACTTGATAAAAAATATCAAGTCCTCTATAGACAAGTTGACAAAATGTAGCAGCGCGAAATTGCGCTGCACCGCGATGCGCGAAGAGAATTAGGCAAGTTGTCACGAAATATTTAGTACCGAACCGGCGAGCACTGGTGAGGTCACTGGTGGACCTATATCGGGGCCCGGGGCGGAAATCTTCAAGAGGCTCCTAAAAGTCTCTAACTATACATAAAACCTCTATTGGTAACCTCGAAGGCCTTTTCCTAATTTTAGCCATGGCCTTTTCCATATATTGTAGGCAAATTACCGCTATTTCCACAGTCTATCCGCTAAACAGCGCTTATGCCAAGTTTAAACTGCAAATTTCTCCATTTTAGCCGCGAATGAGTGCATTTTGTCAACTTTAACAGCAAATTAGCGCTTTTCGCCGCAAATTAGCAACTGATTAGCGGGGTAATCCCCCCCACCAAAATGACATAAATATGCGCTTTTCCCCAAATTTAGCAGCAAAGTAGATTTGGTATCCGGTGAATCAGCGATGTTTCTTCAACTTTCCTCGAGTTGGCGTTTTCCACAATTTTAGCTGCAAATTAGCGATTTTTCTGACGGTTTACTCAGTATGAGTTGAAAATTATTCAATATTAGCCGTAAAATTCTCGAAATGTTTACCACGAATTAGCATTTTTTGTTCACCGTAACCATACACTGCGGAATAGCGATTTCGTCTCAGTATTAGCCGCGAATTTGCGAGTTTTCCACTCATAGCCATAAATTAGCGCTTTTTCTCAATTTTAGCCTCAAAGTCTCCCGAGGAAACCGCGAATTAACGTATTTCCAATTTTTCACGCAAATTTAAATTTGTCTCAATTTTAGCCGTAAATTAGCGCTTTTTCGTAATTTTAGCAGTGCAGTAGCTCTTTCTAGCCCCTGTATTAGCGAATTTTGTTTATTTTAGCCACGAATTGGCGTTTTCCGATATTTTTGCTGCAAATCGGCAATTCTTCCATTATTTACTGTGAATTAGCACTTTTTTTCAATTTAGGCTGAAAATTAACTTTTCTCTTTATTCTAGCCAGAATAATTACTGATTTTCTCTATATTAGCTGCAAATTGGCACCGCACTAGTAATTTATTTCATCTCAGTTCTAGCCGTGAATCAGTTTTTTTTCTTTTACTTATAACCATGAATTTGCCGTTCACCTCAATTTTAGCCACAAAGTTGTTGTCAGAAGGCGGAATTTTAAATTCCAACACACTTTATGCGCGATTATTTTCCTCAATTTTAGCCGTAAATTCGCATCTTTTTCAACTTTAGCTGCTTTGAAGCCTTTCTACAATCTGTGAATTCGAGAATTACCTCAATTTTTCAGCCACGAATTCGTGATTTCCTCAAATTTTACCCGGGAATAACACTTTTTCCCAATTTGAGCTGAAAACGAGAGTTTTTATTTATTTATGACAGGCTAATTGTAGTGAATTTTTCAATATTAGCTGGGTTTTTTTACACTTCAGTCCCACGTTGGCATTTTTCCTTCAATTTTTGCTATGGATTAGCGTTCATTGTTTAGTTTTAGCCCCGAACAGAAGCTACGCATTTGTGTTTTGTCAATTTTTCAAGGTTTAGTGACTTTGTGGGTCGCGCTCTCGTCGGTATACAAGATAACGGCCAACGAAAAATTTAGAGATCTTTTTTATAACGACAATGCAAAATTGGGAAAATACGAACTCGCGATCAAACTGACTAATGTTGTTTTTTTAACATAATATTTGTTATTTTTAAAAATAAAAATTGAGGTTTGTTAGCTGTTGGCACGCTACAACTTTAACCAATTTTGGCCACGGGTTAGCGCTTTTTATCAGTTTCAGCAGTGCAGTAGGGATTCCTTCGTGTGTGGCGATTTCCACGATTTGGCGTTTTCCTCATTTTCAGCTGCAGTTTAGCCATTTTTTAGCAGCCAATTAGCACTTTTTTCTCAGTTTGAGTTGAAAATTAGTGTTTTCGTTAAGGTTGGCCCCGCTAATTAATATTTTTGTCAATTCTAGCCGCGTAGTTTTTTAGGTTTTAGTCCGCGTGAGCAATTTTTTTCTACGGATTAGCGCTGTTTCTCAGTTTGAGCCCCGATTCTTTCAGAAGCTATACAGATTTTCGTTTTCTCAATTTCAGCCGCGAATTATTGATTTTTCTTCATTTCAGCTGTGAAATAGCGTTTTCTGATAATTTTGCAGTGAATTAGCCCATTCCTATCTATTCTCTTTTTTTTTTTTATTAACAGGCGATTTTTCGCTATTTGAGTTGTGAATTTGCCATTTTGGTCCAGTTTAAACTCGAATTAGCGTTGTTTTTCGCAATAATTGCCACGAGTTTTGTTTACTTGTACAGCTTTGTGTACTTATAGGCTAGGGCTCTGTATGATCCATTTTTGTGCAAAGTTTTCTTCCGCTAGCATCATTTTTGCGGCAGTTGTGCTAATAAGGAATTCGGAACTTCCACCTCCCACCATGACTACCCTTACCTCTCCACTTTTTCGAAAAATGAAAACGTCAATCGAAGGCTGTTATTACACCGGGTTTTTGTGCCAAATATGGTGTCACTAAGTTAGGTTATGCTGGTGAATGGTGGCGAAGAAGTGGAAACTAAAGAACGTTGAAATTAAAAGTATTTGTGTTGTATACTTGTGACGTCACTACATTAAGTTCAATAACTATTAATTCGCCCAAATGTTGGCCATACTGTAAAGCCCTTTCCCCTTCAGCCAAGATGGCATTCGAGTATGTCGGTCCGGAGAAGACCTTAATAAAAAAGTCTTGTCGCCAAAACGTCTTATTAATTATCCGATTAATAGACCCCAAATATAAAACATGGTGTCAGAAGTAAAAGTTAAAGCCATTTTCGGTATTAGTTCGGTGAAAAACTAGTCGCGAAAGTCTCGTCGTCGCCGTAAACTTTGTCTTCTGTTAGCGCCACGTGGAACCTGAAAACGAAAAAACTCGACATAATGGACCAGGACGCAAGAACCGGTCAAGAGCCACCTCCACCACAAGCCCAACAACAAACGTCGTCAACTTCAAGGACCGTGGTAAAGCCTGCTCATACACCCACCTTAAATTTAAGCACGGCGTCCGTCTCCCCGATTGTCTTCGACGGGAACCTGTCTGTCGCCTGGGCGAGGGGGTTACAGTCGTTCGAGTTATTCCTCACGGCAAGCGGTATGTCAACGCAGCCCGAAAACCGGTTAGTTGCGCTTCTCTTACATTTTATTGGCCCACGAGGTGTCGAAATTTTCAACTCTTTCAATCTGACTCTGTTGAACGTCACGTATAAAATATTAGTCAACAAGTTTGAAAACCATTTCGTACCTCGGAAAAATCTTACAATGGCACGTCATAAACTCCTTACTCGCCAGCAGAGGGACGAGGATGTCGATTCATTTTTGACTGACCTTCATCTTTTGAGCCATGAGTGTGAATTGGGCCCACTCAGAGAGTCTCTCGTTATGGACTTATTCATTTGCAATATGAGTCGTCGCCACACTATAATAAAAGAAAGATTATTGCAAGAGCCAGACCTATCACTAGAGAAGGCGGTCACCATTACAAAAGCCATGATCGCCTCTCAAGATGGCATCGAAAGGCTTCAGGGTGACTCGACTGTCAACACAATCCGTCAATCTCGCCGACAGTCTCGACCTCCAAGCCGATTTTCACGTCGCTCATCAACACCGTCGTCAAACTATCGTTATTCTTCAAGAGAGCGAGCACCGTCGTCTTCAAGAACGTCAACTTGCGGAAACTGCGGTCAAGTTCACAGTTTTAAATGCCCAGCTCAAGGTGTCCAATGTCGCCACTGTCGGAAAATTGGTCATTATGCGAAGGTTTGCAGATCGTCGTCAATAAAATCAATCGCCGCCGAAACAGCCGTCGTGTCCCCGTCGAATCCTCCGTCTCATCATGACTACTTTGTCGGAACTCTTTCAACTGACACAGTGAGTTCATCATGGTTTGCAGACCTAAGCATAAATAATGTCAAATTTTCAGTTTTATTAGATACGGGTGCAATGGTTAATGTCATGTCATACAATACCTTCAAAAAAATTGGTCTTTCGCATTCATTAATCACGCCATTTGAAGGTAGGTTATTAAACTTCACGCGGGATAACAAGATGCGTTCGCGGTAAAATCACTGTCAAGGTCATGCAAAATTCAAAAGAATACGGAATGACGTTCGTCATAACTCCGATAACTTGTCATAACGTCTTAAGCAAAAGCACTTGCGAACAATTAGGTCTTATTTATCGGGTTAACGCTAATGAAATTTATAATGCCAACAGGAACGCGGAATTGAACGCTCTTCTCACGCAAAATGCACGAGTGTTCCAAGGTCTTGGATGTCTTCCTCAGGTTTGTCATCTGTCTGTTGACCCGTCTGTCACGCCTGTCATTGACCCTCCTCGCAAAGTACCATTTCAACTATACGACCGTTTGAAACACGAACTAGACGACATGGAACAACAACAAGTCATAGCCAAAGTCACGAAACCAACAAAATGGGTAAATTCCTTAGTAGTAGTCGAAAAGAAAACGGGCAAATTGAGAATTTGTCTAGACCCCCGAAATTTGAATCGTGCAATTCTTCGTTCACATTACCCTTTGCCGACACTGGACCATGTTCGTTCTAAACTAAAAGAAGCTCAAGTTTTCTCTCATTTAGATGCTTTCTCAGGATTTTGGATGGTTAAATTAGACGAGGAAAGTTCAGACCTTTGTACTTTTCAGACTCCTTTTGGTCGTTACCAATTTTTACGTCTTCCATACGGAATTTCTGCTGCTCCAGAATTGTTTTTTCGTATCATGTCTGACGTCTTCTCTGACTTAGAAGGTGTTTTAGTCTTTGCCGACGACATACTCATGTACGGTCCAAACGTCCATACCCACAACGTACGCCTTCAAAAGGTACTCCAACGTGCACAAGAAGTAAATTTAAAATTTAATAAAGATAAATGTTCATTTGGCCTGTCAGAAGTAAATTATCTAGGATACATATTCAGCCCTTCAGGCATGAGACCGGACCTGAATAAGGTCAAAGCTATACTAGAAATGCCAAGTCCGACAAATAAAAAAGATGTACAACGTTTCCTAGGAATGATCAATTACTTGGGAGCCTATATTCCAAATTTAGCCAAAGAGACTGAACTATTACGCCAACTAATTAGAAAAGATACTCCTTTCATATGGGACTCAAATTACGTAGATTCATTCAAACGCCTAAAAAAATTATTTACTTCCGCTCCAGTCTTAGCTCACTATGATACTAAGGGCGATGTTACCCTTTCAGTCGACGCGTCACAAAGCGCAGTCGGAGCAGTTCTTATCCAAAATAGTCATCCAGTCGCTTACTCCTCAAAAACTTTAACGCCTGTCCAAGAACGATATGCACAAATAGAGAAAGAGTTATTTGCTATCCTTTTCGGCTGTCAAAAATTCCACCAATTCATCTACGGAAAACCCGTGAAAGTAGAGACAGACCACAAGCCCCTAGTCACATTGTTCAAAAAACCGTTATAGCCGATGTCCCTATTCGTCTTCAACGAATGATGTTGTCTCTACAAATTTACCATTTAGTTGTAATCTACGTCCCGGGCAATAAAATGTTCATATCGGACACTTTGTCACGAGCACCACTGCCGGAAACTGACAGCTCCAACCCCATAGACAACGAAATTCAACTCCATGTCAATCTTTTAATCTCAACCCTGTCCATGTCTGAAGAAAAGAAAAATACATTTCGTCAAGAAACAGCGTCAGACCGCGAATTAAAAAGTTTAATTAAATATTGTAATGAAAAATGGCCTTCCTCGAAAAAAGCAGTCCCCGAGTCGCTAAAGCCATACTGGAATTTTCAAGATGAAATTCACTTTTGTGACGGTTTATTGTTCAAAGCTCAAAGTCTTATTGTCCCCCAAACGTTAAAATCAGAAATATTGTCAAAATTACATGAAGGTCATCAAGGAGTTACCAAAACCAAAAAATTAGCCCGTGGATCAGTGTTTTGGCCTAATATGAACTCTGAAATAGAAAATAGAGTCAGTCAATGCCCCATTTGTGTTAAGTCACGACCAGGGAACAAGTTCGAGCCAGTTTTGCCTCATGAAATACCTAAGTTACCTTGGGAAAAATCAGGTGCTGATCTCTGCCACTTTGACAATTCCCAATATTTAGTCGTCATTGAATATTTTTCAAAATTTATAGAAATAGCAAAATTATCAACTTAAAATGCGTCCACAGTAATTATTCAGTTAAACTCAATCTTCGCCCGTCACGGCATCCCACGTCAACTAGTAACGGACAACGGCCCCCCTTTTCATCACTCGAATTTAAATCATTTTTGTTCGATTGGGACATAGAACATGTCACTACAAGTCCGAACTATCCCCAGTCGAACGGGCAAGCTGAAAGTGGTGTTAAAATTGTGAAAAAAATTCTACTTAAAAGTAAGTCAGCTGGCACAGATCCATACATGTCGCTTTTGCACTACAGAGCTACGCCTCTAGATGGACTTCCCGCTCCCTGCGAATTACTCATGAGCCGAACGCTCCGTACAAATCTTCCTGTCTCGACGCGAAGACTCAAACCCAAAACAGTCAGTTTTAGAGACGTCATTTCTGGTCACGCAGTGAGACAAGAAAAAATGAAGAAATATTTTAAATCAAATAAATCCCCTTTTGTCGAATTAAGTCCAGGAATGACGGTATCGTATAAAAAAGACAAAAACAGTCCGTGGCAACCAGCCACTGTGGTAAAAAAGTTAAATCTTCCTAGATCATACTTGATAAAGGATGAGAATGGTACGGTCTACCGGCGTAACCGAAAACACATTTTGAATAACGACAATCTAAACAAATGTACACACTCACTCTCACCACCGACCAACAACTCTCCTGTACGTCCTTCTTACCGCTCTACAGTCGCTCCCATCCCTTCTCCATTGCCTTCCGGTAATGCTGACACATGTCGAGCCGTTTCGCCGAATCGTACAAACCTTAATGGGCCAGACGAGGTCAACCGAGGGCAGGAACAGATACTGAGGAATACAGACACTCCTGTGCGTGAGCGTCCAAGAAGAGTGGTTTGTCCCCCCAAACGCTTTACGTTTTCTGATTATTCATAATTTTGAATTGTCACATATTTTGTCATAATTTACTCATTAATTGGTAACGTATTTCTTTTTTTTTGTCTAAACATTTTTCTTTCCACATTATCTCTAAGCCGTAGGAAGTAAGTTTGTCGTCGTCTCTAAAATTCCTTAAATTCTAGCAATTGTCTTTTGAGTTCATTCTTACTATATTTTTGTCTTATTTTTGTAAAAACAACAGAGATGTTGTATACTTGTGACGTCACTACATTAAGTTCAATAACTATTAATTAGCCCAAATGTTGGCCATACTGTAAAGCCCTCCCCCCTTCAGCCAAGATGGCATTCGAGTATGTCGGTCCAGAGAAGACCTTAATAAAAAAGTCTTGTCGCCAAAACGTCTTATTAATTATCCGATTAATAGACCCCAAATATAAAACAATTTGTATTTGTATTTTCGTTGAGTGTGAAATACAAAATACTTTTGAAAATGTATTTCAAATACAAAGCCCAAAATACTTTCAAAAATGTATTTTAAATACAGAAATACAAATACTTTTCCAAAAGTATTTAAATACAATTACAAAATACGTATTTTGTATTTAAAATTCAGAGTATTTTAAATACTCAAGTATCTTGCCCACCCCTGGCAATGAACTACGGGGTTTGTCTTTCCCTAGAGACAGAAATTATCACTTTTCTCATCTTTGTACTAAATTTCCTCAAGAAACCGCGAATCAGCGTTTTTTTTTTGAATATTTGTGCCGGGACTTTGTTTGTATCTTGATTTTAGACTGTGATTAGCGCTTTTTCCCCATTTTATCGGCGTTTCATTGAATTCTGGCCACGCATCTGTGCTATTTTTCATCTTTTGGTACGGTATGTTGTCTCCCTCCACAAAAACGTGAATTGGCGTTTTCTAGATTTTTTTTCTTCTGTGGCATTAGTGTTTTTCTTCATTTTTGCCACGACTGAGTAATTTTTCTCACTTTTGGTTGTGAATTACCCACTTTTTGTCAATTTTAGCCACGATTTTTCTAAATTTGAGTCGTAAATTGGCCCCCATATAAACCGCGAATTGATATTTTGAGAACAGATTTTTCTCTTTTCAAGAGAGATATTGTACATTTACAAGACGTTAAGTATTCCGAGATTGACATTGACGAGAGCAGTGTTCTACTGCATTTTCCCGGTGGCAGCTCAAGTTGAAGCGATTGAATTCAAGAAACTTAAACAAATGAAAGACGTAAAAACTGACTAAATGTATTAATTTCAGTCGTGATATGTTCCATAATACAGTAGGTAAGAGTGAGTGAAAAAGGCTTAATCGTTGTTTTTCTAGAATCTTGTTTTTCATCTTGAGTTATCAACGTTTATAAAAAGTAACAAAAAATATGGGGTTTTTTTTTACAACCATGCCAGGCTGGACGGCATGAAATAACCATGAATCTTCCTGTTCGCTGTACAAATCAAGATTTAAACAGTTGTTTACTCCGCAATCGTCTGGTCTAGGAATCATCTATGTCACTTTTGTAACGTCATGAACATTTGGTATAGGATTTACGCTCTAAAATCTACAGTGCTCGCACCACCGCAGTTAATAAACGAATAGAATTGCTAATTGCGTAATTTCGTCGAAAATTCATTTAAAATTCGAGTCCTTGAAAAAAAAATTACATCAAGTGGCGGGGTGGGGGTGGAGTGTTGAAACTTCTGCGGGCTATAAACAAGTCACCTCCGTCTATATCCTACCCTTGGCAAACGGGGACGAATCAATACAAAGTCCTGGTTATATTCTGTTCATCCTTCAACTGTGACAATGAAGATCAAAAGATGAATGGTCTGTGAGTTATCTCCCTCCTGCTCACCCCCTCCCTATCTCTATTAATCATAGGACAATCCTTTTTTTGCTTCTCCGAACACTTTTTATTTCAAAATGAAATTGGATATTATAAAAAGCGGAGTAATAACTACGTTAATTCTCCAATACCATTTCTTTTAGGGAATATCTCAAAATTCCACGATCATCTATAATTTTTCTTTAAAGAGAGAACTCATCAAAGCCTCACTCCAGCTTAACTCTTTTTCCAAGTTTTGGATAAAACGATTGACTGTTGATTGATGATTCAATAAAGTTTGTTGAACCGTAAATGATTGCCGCATGAGGAAACACGCATCTATTTAACCGGCCGGACGATCAAATTCACGCACAGACGAACGTGTTTATATTGTGGGCCAAAAAGCTGTTCGTATCGCTGTTTTCCCTTCATGTCAGAGCCATGAACTAGTTGTTTAACATAGTTACTTGTATTTGAAGTACACCAGTTTTCCTCTATCTATCTCTCTCTCTTTCTCTCCTCGTCATCCACTTTTCCTTGGTTACTGTGTTTGTATCATTGTATATGGATGGTCGGTTGGGAGGGAGTGGTTTTGTCACTTAGTCCTCACGGTGAATTCCCCGCACACACCGAAAATGACAACTACACGAGCCTGTTTTTGTTTGAAATAAACGACGCTACAAGGGATCACATTACCAGAGCGAGAGAGTGCGCTTACATTAAATGGAACGATGAGACTGTCATCACCGTCTTGTGCCCGAGTGTTGTTGAGTGCCGACACGGGTAATTTATTCCATAACGTATAAGGCAATAGAGCAATCGAAATTTTTCCTATGTGGGCGTTGGTTCGAAAAGAAACAGCGAGGTAACAAAATCGAGAGGGCGATGTAGGGCGACTGAGGAGAACGCTCGTTTGTCTGATCTTTCATAAAATTCAGCGTTCTATTAGTCGTAAAGCCGATTTTTCTTCTATAAAGAACGTGAATACAACGGGAGCAGGAAGATAGGATTACGAATGTTCCAGGACACCAGGAGGGTGTTATAAAATGTGTATGAGTGGCCGGCGACGATATGCTTGAATAATTACGCGCCCCCCACCCGACGCTTCCATCGTCATTGTATGAAAAAGATAGGCAAGAACCTGTATAACCGGTCGGACTTGAGTTCGCGAGTATTTTTTTAATTATAAAAACTGTTTTGTATGGTAAAAGGGATTTCCTGAGTGAAGTTATATGGATTTTGCAATAATAATAACGTTTATTGTTTAACGGCAAGACATCACACATGTCAATATGCCGGATACTGTGATAATTTTACTTCATAATTCATGATGTCAATGATAAACCTGTCCTATAAGGAACCTATTGCACTAAAAACAACTATAAAAGGGTCACTGTAAAGAGTTTAAGGGTCGTTTTAAGACCACCTAACTCACCCCACCATCTTACCATATCATCATTTGGTTTCAAAAATGCACGTTGTATATACGTTTTGTCGAGGTGAAAAGTGTGCCACAGGTGGTCTCTGACGGTGAGCCTTTGCGCCTCGGTGAAAAACTGCGAGAGAAGAAGAGAGCCGTTTCCTCACTGGGTGGTTTCTATAGCAATGGAGCCGCGGTCTCTATACTACATATAATGCACCCCCCCCCGCCGCCCCACAACTCACCAACCCTCAGAATTCGTGCGGAGAAGAGCAGCAGCTGATCGATAACAAAAATACTCCCTAACCCCCTCCTTTCTTCGCCATCCACCATTTCCGTTCCACAACACCATCATCGCATCATCCCCTCCCCCCCACGAAACTCTTTTTATTTCCCATTGTTCTCAGAACGAACATACCGCATTCAGCTAATTATCCGGAAAATGGAAAGGAGGATTTACATTTTACTAAGCGTTATTACTATCATATAATTTTGTATTTCTTTCCCGGTAAATTTCCTGCTTTGAATGCCATTAAATAACTGGAAAAATCAATTGTCTGTTAATGAGCACGATAATTGCTAGATAAATGATTGAAAAAAAAACAAAACATCATAAATTCGGGTTTTGATTGCTTTTTCTAACGTCGCAATGAGACATTTTTGCACGTAGTCTGTACCCTGAAATCAATTAGTTCGAAATTACGCGTACAAGCAATCTAAGCACCTTTTTTTTTTTATCTTAACTTCAAGAGACTGGGAAAAAAATTATGATCGTCGTGAGCGAGTGAGTGAGAAAAGAGTCACACAAAGGTGACACTTGAAAAACCTAATGACAAATTCACGTGGTTCATCATTGTGGTAAGGTGCTGGTGGTGGTGGTGGTGGTGGTGGGGGGGAATAAATAGTGCCAGGTCCATCCTTGGCAGGGTAAAAACTTGTGAGGTCAAATGAGAGAGAGAGAGAGTGAAAGAGATAGAAAAATCAGGGTTCTACGTTAAATTATTGAAGCACTCTCAGCAGTATATTACGGCTATTATGCGGAGCGTGTGGCTGCCAGAGAGATCTTTTGCACAGCATCGGACACTAAGTTAGATATAACAACTGACGCTCATCCGCGGAGCATTCCACGTTTCAAATGAAAACTGTAGATCATATTTTTGGAGACTTCAAGTTAATAAAAGATGTTATTTATGTGGCCCAGTTCTTGTAATTTTACGGCGCTTTGTGTAATTTATTTCTTAAGTTCCTTTTCAGAAATCACTTTTCCTAATTTATGTTCATTCTCTTCGCTGGATATCACTTGACAATTCTCCCTCAACTCATTTTGTTCTTAATTCTTACTGTTGTAATAGTTGTAAACACCCCCCCCCCACCGCGCACACCCACACAACACAGTTTCGACTTTGGGCTAAAGCTGGGCACACACAAGCGCCCACAAGTGCCAAGTTCCTAGCCACTACTCGCCGAACTCCTAGTGGTGTGTATGGATACTCGCTATACTTGCCGAGTAGCGAATTTTCGTACTTGTTTATGCTCGGCTTCTTTTAGCCACTTAGTTCGTTGATCACCCTGAAACATGAATTCCGTAATAAATGAGGACGTGAAAAAGAGCCACTTTGGCCCTTTGGCTCTACGCGGTCCTTGAGGTGCTCGTGTGCTCAAAAGACCAATCTGTCAGTTTGGCCCTTGGGGCTTTTGTTTTTTTACTTCATTCAACAGTTTGGGCTCAGCTTGGGCTCAGCCAACATGAAGGATTCAATGTTTTTTTTTTAAGCATTGTGGATAAGTAGGCAATAATAACAAGAAAAAAGCAACGAAAACTAAAACATTTATTATGAAAAAACAGAAGTGTAAAAATTGTTATTGGAACTCAAGAAAGTTCATCTTCTTCATCTGTTTCAATTAAATGGTCTGGAACGGTGGGGGCTGTCAACATTCCGAAGAATTCCGTATGGAAATGAGCCGGAATCGCCCCTTTGCTGCACAAATTGCACAAATCGCGGTATTTCAAAGATGAGATAGGCAGCTCATTTGAGTACAGCCGCTTGGGTGGCAGAAGCTGAGAGCGCCGGGTCTTTTTACAGTCACTGAAATAAGCTCTAGTACCTTCTCTGTCAATCGCGCTGTTGTACAGTTTGAAAAAGTTCTATGAATTCGAAGCCTTGTCGAACTCGACTCTTCTGACTTGGCTGTAGGAAACTGTATCGTTTTATAAGGAAGAAACACCAAAAGATTTTCAGTAAAATTGGACCAAATAGAAGTGATTTTATTTACCAGTATGGGACGAACTTTTTGTCCCGTTCGTCATTACAACTGAGCAGTTTTCTACTCTTAGTTGTTGCTCGTATTCTTCGGAAATGGGAGGTTCAACAGCGAGGCAACGATTTGATTGTAAATTTTTGTCTTTCTCGTGTGAATTCTCTAAAAGGAGAAACCCAGTTTTAGGAGAAGAAGTTTTTATCACAAAATATGGTAAAGCTTGAAGTAATTATATTATTTTACCATTTTCGCTAGACCTTTCCAGTTCAGGTGGGTGGAAGATGCATGACACTTTCGGAATCAATTTTTGTGTCATTGAGAGAGTCACCTGAAAAGTGAAACAGCGTCACGCAGGTATACGGGCCATGAAGTTAACCAATGTAGATTTGCTCAAGGAGAAAAAGGTGTTAAACTTTAAAACGAATTTGAGTGAATGTTATCATCAAAACTATAGTACGCCTGTGCGTATAATGATCAACCTCGTTGATCTGATGAGGTACGGCGTACGGATAAGAAGAAATGGAGGGCTTGACTTACTGAGTTTACCAAGGCTTTTAAAGGAATGCTAAAAGATCATGAAAATGTCTTAATTGAACCCATTTTTCAAAATCCCATGCACTTGACTGAGTGAAATTAATTTTAGCATGCAGAAAATTAACCAATTATTTGTAAAAAGCTTACCTTCTTTATCACGTTTCAGGGCAAGCCGTAATAAAAGCTGTGATCTCGTTGAAGCACTTATTTTTTTACCACCTCGTGTTTTAACCATTGCACACAGGTTTTTTCTTTTAAAAAAATTCAACTACCTAGTCTAAAAAAAACAATTCACGAGGTGAAGTAAATGAAACACTATATTTACAATCTCGCGGTAAATTCTTCGTAATCATTCACACTGCTGCCAACAAATTTCCAGTCCGGAAGTAACAGCTGCACAGAATGTTTTACAGCTGCTATAGGAGAGCAGACAACGAATAATCGAACTGTTTATTCCTTCAGTTTGGCCCTTCAAGAAAATTATAACCTGCAGATTGGCCCCAAAAACACGCTCGAGAAAATTCAGTATGACCCCAAAAATTTTTGACCTTGGATCGATTTCAGATTGGCCCTTTGATCCAAACAATGTAGGTAGGCCCTTTGGCCGCTCAGGTGTCGACATCTCGATTTTCCTGTCGTGATGGTTGTGTGAGATATCGACGGTTAAAAATATAGTAATTTCGTAATTATTATCTTTATGCATCTGCATTATCGAAATAGAATAATGGTCCAAATCAAAAGGGTTGCGTTGGGCTGAGGAGATCGGTGTGGCGTTTCCGCTTTAAATCTGCGATTGTGGCGCCTCGGAGGAAGTGCAAAAATAAATTCGTTCAGCCAGTGTGGGTTTGGGTGACTTTGTAGACTATTTTGGGAACGAGTGTTGAGACGGGTTCTGCCCCGAAAGATTAAAAAGGGGAGGTGAAACGACGCCCTTTTGAACTCAAAAATAATCTTATATTTCAACAAATTAAAATAATCGAGGATCTTCTTTTTTGAAATAAACATAATATTAATCAAAAACCTGTAGGTGTAGGACCGAGAAGAAGAGCAGCAGGTCGAGAGAAAAGGAAGAGGCGAGACGAATGGTGGAGCGAGAGGCACAGCTCGAACGGAACGGGTGTGATTTAATCGCACGCCAGAATAAGGCGACGGCACGACAAGCGATTGCGCTTTCACGACTCTAAAATAACTCCCACGGCTGATCAAGCCATTCCCGACAGAAGAATTTAGTGAACGACAACAAATGGATAAGAACAACTCTAAAAAAAATTTTGCACATCAGTTTAATCAATAACCGACCGTAAAATAAATTGCACGACAGAAAAAAAAAAAATCACGTCGCCAACACGACGACAAGTTATGTGGGCAGAACAACTTCACTCATTAGATCAAAAGGGCAGCTTTGGCCTTGCTTGGCCTTCCTCGCTTACGTTTCAGGCCCATACTGACGTTTTTGGATTCCGGCGGTGGCTCAACCAGCTTAAGTAAGCCCAAAACGTGCTTACAGGTCAAGTGTTTGGAAAAGTAAGGGCACGTGCACAGTGATTTCTCGAGTGCGGTGGAGTTCAGTGTCACCTTCCAGGTCCCGTAATAAATAAATCGAAAGCCCTCTAGACTGATCAGAATTGTGGTTATCATGTTGGCATTCTGTCTCAAATAAGGATACTGCCATACTATTTGCATGGTAAAGAAGATATAATCCAGCGGGGCATTCTATAGTACGATACTTTCCAGCAGCGCAGCGAAATTCCACTTTTCTCCCGGCCATTGAATCCTTCTGCGATGATTTTTTCCAAATAAATAATGACCTGACATAATCTTCTGCTTCTTTTGTAACAAACAACCAAAAAACTTATTTATTATAACACTATATTAATGTCTACTCATGTTATTGAAATGATTAGTACTTATGTTATTCGTCACACTTATCTAACTGGTATTTTATTATTACTCACCACTGGACTGAAATTCTCGAATTTTGTGCCATTCTCGATCTGCCGCTCTTCTAGCTTTCTTCGGTTTTGGTTGAAAATCATCATCAGACGAACACGAAACATCACTTTTATAGTCTTCAACATATATGCGAAATTCATAGTGACACAAACGGAACAAGCGGTCGGATAATACTGAAAGACCGCCGTCGTGCATTGATAATTCTGACTGGAATCGGCTAATCTGTGTCGTTGTTATCTGTGTTGTTACAGTTAGTAAACATTTTCTTGGCGTGCTCCTTGAGACGTGCACTTCGGACTGTTTCGTCGTTCCACGAGCCGATTCAGAGTTGAAAAGTACCAGTCGTGCTGCAGCCCTATTCTGACGGGCGAAATATTATTACCCGAACAACGGAACTACTTGCTTTGTCTCGTCCCTGACTCGATCTGGGCCCGTGTGACGGGGTAGGAGTCCATTCCGTCACAGTGTTGTTGTTGTTGGGGGCGCCGGGTTTTGAACCCGGCAGGCGCCTAAGCCTCTATTGGGCTTCTACGCCATACCCAGATCTAACTGTGCACTTCACACCCGTACTACGCGGGCGTAACGGTCGGTGCGCGGTTTGTTGAACGCACACCGGGAACGCCCACACGAAGCCGAGTGTGCCGTGTCACAGCTCGTCGCAGCCTTATAGTGTAATGGGCAATGGCTGGATTCGAACCCAGGCCTGCTGAGTTGCGAAGCGAGCATTGTATCCATTACACCATCGAGGCGCGCTCCGTC
Source organism: Corythucha ciliata (assembly GCA_038030265.1). NCBI lineage: Eukaryota > Metazoa > Arthropoda > Insecta > Hemiptera > Tingidae > Corythucha > Corythucha ciliata. The sequence goes on along the minus strand of CM075943.1, from coordinate 4,261,176 downwards.
ACAGTGTATGTGGTTTGCAAAACGTCTTTTACTGTTGGCCTTTTTCTATCGTTTTTTTAAAATTTTCCCCTCCCACTAGATTTACTTTTCGAATCTGCATGTTATCAAAAAAACTTGCGGATCATGTAAGGTTTCTCATGACCCGTCAATTTTTTAAATTAGTTGTCACATTAACACCCTAACACATAGCCCGGATCACCGAAAATCACGATGTTCAGAGGGAAATTGTACCCTGAAAGCAAAATATAAAAATTTCACTGAGGTTACGGTCCAGTCTCCGTTTCAAACTCAAGAACCTCAGGTCAGGGAAGAGGGTCCTACTGTCTCACCAGCCCGGCCAGAAGTCCAGCAACATGCAGCTGATGAGACCAGGACCAAGTAGATAGGTTTGGTAGCTGATGGTCTGAACGGTCGAACAGCCAGCCGCGGCTGGACCGCACCCTCCGTGCAATTTTCATGATTCACCGCTGGTTCTAACCCAAACGTCCTTCGCGTACATCCCTGAAAGCCAACGCTTAAAGTAAGAATGTATGATAAATCTATCAGGAGCCTAGACTATCCTAGTTTTCGAATTGATTTTCGTTGCATCCCTGATTCGTGTTTCTTCATAAATCCTCACTTTGAACGTTTGCTTCCGGGGAACATTTGCCTATAAAAAATCACGATTTTCGGTGTTCCGGGCTGTGTTTTAGGGCGTTACAGACAACTAATCCAAGAGCCGGCGACGTAAGCAAAAAGTGCAACCATTTGCATACTTTTCTTACCCAGCGCAAAAATTCAAGAATAATTTCTTAATAGTCGGAAAAATTGCCTACCTCCATTTGGACGTGACGAAACCAGTGGCAGACGGCATCAAAGATGCACTTGTGAGGAGAAGTAACACAAATTCCGGTCAGACGGGAGTCTGCTAAGAGTTCTGATAACGAATTTGGATTCAGCACACCGGAAACACGGGAAGAAACAGCCAGAAAACATATGAAAAGTTTGAATTTTTCGATGAGGTTTTTGTTATTCATTGACATAATTACGTCATTGTGATGCGGTCTTGAAAACGATGTTCGAATTCAGCACACCTTACGAAACAGAAACTTGACAAAAATAGCAAACAAGTGAAAAGCACGCTAAAAAGTGCTGAAATGTGAGGTTATTTGTGTATCGTAGAATATTTTTTGATACGACGTTTAGCCTAGGGGGCCGGAAATTTGAATTTTCGGATTCGAATTACCTGAAAACGTGGGAAACTAGTGTGAACTATTTCAATCTCGGCTTTGATCGCACGTCACATGGAAAAAATAACAGAAATCGGAGGGTTTTGTAGATTTTCCTATTTTTAGACTGTAGCGTCTCTTTTAAGGGGTCGGGGGGTCGAAATTCAGATTCAGCACACCTGAAAGCATTGAAATCAGACATCAAACTTAGTCCCGGAGTTTTTTCATCCCGAAACTACTCGCTTCCGGCACTGTAACTCGATTCGAAATTAAAGCGAATTTCAAACTCTATAATCAAAGCCAAATTAAATTACTTTAAAATGGGCTCATGTATAGAAAAAATGAACACGCATTGGCGTGGAATATTTTGCATTTTATTATTAGTGAAATTGTTTGATTCACAAAACAATCAACTTTTTGCCCATTTCGTGGAGGTAGTTTCACTACTGCTGCTTCCTCGAATTCGAGGTTCTCGAGGAGAAACAATTGTTGGTCTCCCATTTCGAAATTTCAATTTTTTTTTTAAAGTTCCATTTTATTATACAACAAATAACAGCATCATCAATCCGAAATATTTATATTGGAACTGAATCTGTAATTTGAATAAGTAATTCCGTGCTTGGATAGTTGGTCCTAAACTGAAATCGACCTCCAACTTCAGCAGTGAGTCTCAGCTGCTGCAGTGACAACAGTCTTTTGTCATTCATTTCAAAGAGCTGCTTGCCCGAATTTTCATCGTTTCCTAGGAGACTATGGTCCGTATTTATGAACGTTCATTGAAGCTTCCTTGAGTCAAGGAACCGTTGAGAACAGTTTTGATCACAATAAAAACATCTGGGGGCCTATTCTCTAACTCCGAAGCAATAACTTTTTCACAGTCATATGTTGACTTGAAAAATTTCTTTTTTCAGTTTTATTCATTTATCCCCACCTCCGATATTTTTGGATGTTCTTCGTATGTTTCCTTCATATCTCGCCGTATACTGAAAAAAATGTAACCTGCCCCACCCTTCTGCAACCATGTGTGGTTTGAGAAGGCCAAAATAACGAAATTTGGATTTCAAATGAGCTATTTTTTTTTTAAATTATAAATTATTTATTAACAATAAAAAGGGTAACAAAGGGGTCCAAACATAACCGGCAGAGAGCCACCAAGCAAACCCAATCCAACCCATGCCGCAAAGAAACTCCTAAGCTCATTGTCCTCTAGGGCCGCCCCGTCTGCAACGCCTAGGAGATCATCAGCATTGCGCTATCTCTTCCTCGACGAATGAATGCAGAGGCTTGAGACACGAAGGATTGCAAAGGTCAGCCTAGTGCGAACCCAAGCTCTCACTACGTGCTGAGGCTTTGCCCATTTGTCCGCAAGTCGCTCAGCTAGAACTTTGACAAACGCCGCCATTTGAGGGGCAAAGTGGCCGTCAACTGACGTAACAAGGGGAGTGAATGACGCGTGCCTTTCTTCGCAAGCTGCCACATACTTCCGCTTCTTCTCCTCCTCGGCTGTTTTGAATACAGCGTACACGTTGCGTGAGATGTAAGAGGGCGCATCGGTGTCTGTGACACGGATAAATAAAGGATTTTAAGGAGAAATAAAGGATATAAAAAGGTTTTCAAGAATTCAAGCCATTTTCCCACCAAAAATCCATCAAAATCGGAAAGCAAAACTCAAGAAAAGATAAAGAAGTTCGCATCTTGTGGATTTTGCGGGAGAACCAACCATGAAGAGAAGTACTGTCGCTTCAAAAAAGCTTACGAATCCCGGGGTAACAAAGTCAGTTCTTTGACCTACTCCTCGACGAAAGAAGACAGTTTGTGCGCCCGTGAAGCTGATAATTCCTCGAAGACTGACAATAAATGGATTTTAGATTCAGGCTCTACTTCCCACATGTCACGTGACAAAAATTTGCTGACTGGCGCATGCTTCGCTGAGACAGTAGTGCAAACCTCAAAAAAGGGCCAATCTATGAAGGCGGAAGCTCTAGGACGGGTGGAGGCAGCTGAGTGTACACTCACCGACGTTCTCTACCTACCTGGCCTCGACCGAAACCTTTTGAGCGCGAGCGCTATCACCCAAAACGGCGGAAAAATAGAATTTGAAAGTGACTATGTCACAGTGACGAAAAATAATGACGTTGTTCTGACCGGAAAGAAAGATAATTCAGGGCTATACCTCGTTGAAATAACCCCCAAAAAGAAACATTTCGCGAATCTGACCGTGTCTGGCTCTACTGAAGACTGGCATAGAAAATTGGGCCACTTGAGCCATAATGGCATGGTGCAACTGACAAAACTTTCTGAAGGATTCACTCTCGGCAAAGGCTGTTTAGATGTGTGCGCAGTGTGTCAGGATGCTAAACAAGCGCTCAAGCCATTCAAGAATGACCGAACACGAGCCACCCGTCCTCTACAAATAGTTCACACCGACCTAGTTCAAATCGAAACTATGACATGGGACCGAAACGAATATTTCATTACGTGTTTGGATGACTACACTCATTACACGATGGTTTATTTGTTGAACAAGAAAAGTGATGTTCTGTAGCTTACGCAAAAAAGCTTACCTACACTAAGAAACTCGAAAAGCGGTCGAGCAAATGTTTTTTTGTCGGCTATGCGCCAAACGGTTATAGATTGCGGGATGAATCACAACAGAAGATTATCATTTCTCGAGACGTCGTCTTTGCCGACAAAAGTTCTGGTTTCTCGCTGAATAATCCTAAAAACAAGACTGACCGAATGTCAACACTTAACCGGCATTTGATCTCTATGGAGGACGATGAACTTTCCGATGATGACAGCACACAAATCACTAGAGACACCCAAAGTTCCATCGAGTCTGATGCTGGAAGCTCAAACGAGGAGGGTTCCTTAGACGAAGATGCAAACTTCGCCACACCTCACGACCAGCCCACAGTGACGCCAATCGCTGAACCTGCTGAAGTTGTGATTTCACCCGACGATGTACAGCATGAAGCTATAGAGCCACTGGGACGTGGTCATCGTAAGAAAACTATACCTCTCAAGCTTCAAGACTATGATCTCTCCACAGACGTCAGTCTACTTACCTACCAAGAGGCAATATCTGGTGAAGACAAAGATAAATGGTAAGAAGCTATACGAGAAGAGATGACTGCATTAGAAGAAAATTCGACTTGGACTGTTGTTGATAAATCGGCTGCAACTACGGCTAAAATTCTTACTAGCCGATGGATTTTCAAGATCAAGGACGATGGTCGTTACAAGGCCCGATTGGTCGTACGCGGATGTCAACAACGCGAGGGCATCGACTATAACGAAATTTTCAGCCCTGTAGTCAGCACTGATGTCTTAAGAGCAGTCGTAGCTTATTCTGCCATGAAAAAGTTCAAGCGCATGAATTTCGACGTACGCACAGCTTTTTTGTACGGACATATCAAAGAAGACGTCTACATGAGTCTGCCTCAGGGCTACAACGAAGCTGGAAAAGTCTGCAAACTTCAAAAAGCCTTGTACGGCTTGAAACAGGCCCCGGCTATGTGGAATAAGCGTCTAACCGATTTCTTAAAAAAACGTGGGCTCATACAACTCAAAACTGAGCAATGCGTGTTTGTCAATGCCGACAGGTCCATGATTTTGGCAATTCACATTGATGATGGTCTTCTAACTGGATCAGACCCCAAGAAAATGACAAGTTTTCTGAAAGCACTTGCGTCTGAGTTGAAGATAACCTTGAGTGACAACCTTACGACCTACTTGGGGGTCAAATTCTCCGAAGAAAAAGAAACATTGAAACTGTCCCAAGAATCCTACGCTCAGCAGGTAGTAGACCGGTACAATCTGTCAAACGCAAAACCAGCTTCTACCCCTCTGGTAGTTGGCAACGTACATAACCCGACCTCCAGCCAAAAGGACGTTATTCTTCCATTTAGAGAGGCAGTGGGCAGCCTACTTTATCTATCTACAAAGACGAGGCCTGACATCGCCCTGGCAGTTGGTATGAGTGGACGACATGTCGAAAACCCAGCCCAGTCCGATGTGGTAAACCTCAAGCGAACCATCAAGTACGTAAACTCGACGAAGAACTTTGGAATTTCCTATCTGAAGAAAGAAGAGAACGTCCGTCTGCAATGTTTCTGCGACTCCGACTACGCTGGAGATGAGGAGACTCGTAAAAGTACCACAGGCTTTATAATTTTCTTTAATGGAGGCCCCATCAGCTGGTCATCCAGACTGCAGCCTATAGTTGCCACTTCCTAAACCGAAGCCGAATTTATAGCGACCACGAAAGCCTCAAAGTCTCTCATCTTTCTAAAAAGCTTCCTGGAAGAACTCACCCTGCAGAAAATTCCTGCCGAGCTTAACATCGACAACCAAAGTGCTATCGATTTGGCGACTAGGGGTGTGATGAATCGTCGTAGTAAGCACATCGACGTGCGATTCCATTATATCAAGGAAAAGGTTGACGAAGGTCTCGTTACCATCAACTATTGCCCTACTTCAGACCAAATTGCGGATCTTCTGACGAAGCCCCTAAACACTACGAAATTTGAAAGAATTTTGCCAAAAATGGTTGCATAACTTCGATCATATATATTTTTTGTTTGTTAGACTTATTTTTTATGATGTAACAATTAATTTTTGAGTTGCAAATGATGTCAAAATTACAGGGGTGTGTTGGAGGGTAATTTTGAATCTCCGCGGTTGCCACATGGAGTTTTGATTCTCTATCTCTGTGGCAGCACTGCTCTTATCGGACGCTCCTGACATGCGCGTCTTTTGTGATTAATTGGTTCCTCTTTTTTCATAATTACACGTCATTTATACTTATTGAACTCTTTTTTTTTCCATTGCAAACCCTGCCCAACATCATGAGCCCACCAGTTTTACAGCTCATTGCGTGTTCGATGGAGAATGTACCTCCACAACCATCACAATTGGAAGGGGTACCTGTCGGAGGGCGCATGTATCGTAACGCGAGGGCATCTCTGAATTGCGTTGGTGACAAGTCAAAATGTTGCCTTTTTATCGGTAAAACCGAGAGTCACCCCGTCGACTTGCTTCCAGAGAGCTTCTGGATAGAGCGTTCCACTGCCCTCCTGCGATTTTCAGGAAAGTCAATGAGTATTGCTTGAAGAAGCGTCTCCTCCTCTCCTTCTCTTCTCTGAACTGCGGCTTTCTTCTCTGCACCCAATGTTGCAAGATGGTACCCAATGACGAAATTGGAGTCACCCAACCGGATTGCATCTGCCAACACTGAAGTTCCCGTTCGTAATGTCTGAAAGAATGGCTGGGCTGTAGATACCAGATCTGTCAAGGCTAATCCTCCCTTCTTGACAGGTAGCGAAAACAAATCACATTCTTCTGGTGTCGCTTCCCCCTTGAACACTGCTGGTATGAAAGAAGACCTAATGGCTCTTTTCAGGTTCACATAGGTGTTATCGTTGCCTTGGACCACTCGTTGAACAAATTGCCACCGGAATTGCACGGACTTCACAAATGCGGCGTAAGCAGCCTGTGGTTGTGATTTACCTGCTTGGGACAACTTTTCCACCAACTTGATCCAGCTTTCAACTTTGGAATCTAGAAAGCTCTGTTTCATCCCTTCTTCTCCAACATAGCCCCCAAGAAATCGCTGACCAGTCACAACCTTTATACCAGAGCCTGAAAAAACAGATTTCGCATTCTCCACACAATCAGGATGTACAACAAGGTATTACTTCTGACCTTGAGGGAAGTACCCATAATCTGGTCCTAGCTGTTGAAGCTTATCCCACCAAGTCTTCAGATCAGCAATTTGGCCTTGGGCTGAACTGTCGTCCGCGTACCAACATTGGATCACTCTTGAGTCTTCTAATTGGTTGATCAATGGTAAAGTGGATAAGCCATAGAGCAGCACGGCAAGAGGGTCCCCTTGAGTCACCCCTTCCTTACTGTGTAGCTTTTCTTCACTTCCCCGGAATACCAGTTCAGCATGTCCAAGATATGTGTTGTATAGGAACTGGGAGCATCTTGGCCAGAGAACTCTTGCATGCCACAAAGCCGCAGCTCTATTCATCACGTTGAAAGCGTTCTTTGCATCCACTAGAAGGAGGCCCCAATGGGAATCAGGAGAGGAGTTTTCCAAGAACAAAGAGTCCATAGTGTGCACCGCCCCTTCTATACCAGCTGCTAGACCTCCACAGAGTTGTTTTTCCTTGCATGCTGCTGTGACATCCTCACCAGTTGCTAGAGCCATGACTTTCCCGAGAATCCTCCACAAGCATTCTCCGACTCCTATGGGCCTTACCCCTGGGTTTTTGTCTAATGCTACTAATCGGCCGGCAACAAGAGCTTGAATCGACTCCCAAGGTACACTTTGATTTGCCAATCGATTGGCCAGGGCTGCTATCGAAGCCCTTAGCCTTTGACTGTGTCGACCAAAACGTAGCAAAAAATCAGCCCATTGTTCTGCTGTTGATCCACCCGGGCCTCCTCCTCCATGGAGTTTCCTAGCTACCAATTCCACGTGTTCTTCCGTGATTTGTATTCCCAGCAACGGAGGGATATCTACACCATCTGAAGCCACTAGTAGTGATGGGTCAGGCATGACTGGGTCCGGATGTTTTTCTCTGAGTTCATCTAGAACCGTTCTCCCCTGGTCATCAATTAGTGATTCATGAGCAAGGATGGTCGATGTTACACCTTCCTCTAGCCAGCGAACTGCTTCTCTTACCTTCCCTCGGAGCATTAGGCGGTGGAATGTTTCAATTACGTGTTCATCACTCATCAGTCTTTCCTTCTTTGGTTGCTTGTGGCCTACTAATTTCTTATCTTGCAATAGAGCTTCTTGTATTAAGGCGTCATAGTGCCCCTGCTCCCACAGCCTGAGCCTTCGATCTAATAGTGTGCGAATATCCTTAGCATGTTTCACCATCCTATCCCGTTGGAGGATGACCGATATGTAGACAAACATCCGCTCGGAGGGGTATGTGCCGTCCACTAGTGCATCTAGCTCACTTGTTAGATAGTCAATAACTCGGCATGTCACTGTACCATTCGGTAAGTCGTATTGTTTTCCTGTTAACTTTGTTATATTCCTCCATCTTTTGTACCAGACTCCAGTTCCATTTCCTGGTCGATTTATGTAAGGAGCCCCATATAGTTCTTCGAGCGTTATTAATGATGTTGGATTGTCGTCTGATCTAACGGCATCTCGTGGGTCGGCGCCTAATGTATCGGTTCCTTGATGGTCGGCGGCTGGTATGTTTGCGTCTCGTGGTCCATTTGCATGATTCATCATATTCGCACATTATGTTTATTTCATTAAGTTTCTTCAAACAAATGAATGAAATAGACACATGGCTGGCGAAAAAAATATTGCTTGTTGTTGGAGAATACGCCCCCTGTTTTAATGAATTTCAAGGGTTCCTTAATGTCAAGGAACGTTCTTAAATACGGGCATATCTTACTTGGCAAGTCACGCATGTGTGTGTCAAGGTACTTGTGAATAGGCAAGTAGCAAGCAAAGTAAGCTTTGCTACTTGCCGAACATTCGGTACTTGGCAAGTAGCGCATGTGTGTGCCCAGCTTAATATCTGTGTCTTGAGCGTCGATTCTAGACAATATTGGAGCGGGCTGTAATGAATTTCGAACACGGCGATCCACTTCAAAATTTAAATTAAATACGAGGGACCCGAGTCTGGTGTACAGGCAAAATTGAGGAGGCATTTTCGAAAGAAACCCACGAATTAAGGGGTGCGACTAAAAAAAAAACCTAATTCACGTTTTGACTTATTAAATAAAAGACCGGTACTCTTTTCCACTAGGACTACGGGCTATGCAGCACATCCCAGCATTTATGTCGTATAATTGAGGGAAAATGGCCCACACGGTGTCTTCACTTTCTTAGCACTAACCCATTACTTTTAAATAATGCTTCCAGACGGCCCAAGGCCATTAATTTAGCTCTCTCGGGTCGGCCCAAAGCCATTTAAATTTTGGGTTCCACGCAGTTTAGCGAATGAACTAATAGTCACGTATGTAACTGCTCTCATTAGACACGTTTTATGAAGCTGAATGAACGTCTGCCGCGGCCGGACCCCATTCAGGATCGCGTTTGCTCTCAGCGGCAAATCAAAGTTTTTGAAGGCACACGGCGGCCGGCAGACTGTTATTTTATTCGTATTAAGCTCAGAAAAAAAATAAATAAATAAACAAACATGCCTTGATTGGCTGGCTAAGGCTTGCCTTTTCAGCTAGAATGAAGTGAAAATGCGATGCGTGATTGCGACGGATGACATTACTCGGCACATCGGCGGTTAATCCGATGTGTTCGAAAAACACTGAGCACTGGTGGTCAGATCCCTTTTTCTTTTTCACGACACACCCAACCTTCACTCATCCGACCTGTTTTGTGCATTCCGTGTATCTGGTTCTTTGCTGTTAGTGGACCAAGGGTATCTAGTTTTCAATTTGCGACGTAGGAGGATTCTTATTATGTTGTTATATTCGTTTATTTGGAATTATCGACCAGGTATGCACTCATATCGCTTGCTTTTTTAATTTACTTTGCTGTTGACCTTGTGTTTTGTTCATCTGTGCCAATCAGGTCTTTAAGAAGATTTCAAATTAGATCGAAAGCTTCATCACAATCTAGTGCCCGTTTATTTCTTTACAACTACTCGATACGTCACCGTTCCGCTGGTCGATAGAAAAATCACCTATCACAGTGAGAAGTGAATAATAATAATAACAATAGTAATAATAATAATTATTAGCACGTTCCAGCAATTGTTGTACAGCTTCGTCACAGGATTATTAAATCAATAAGTAAAGACTGCCCAATCGAACTCAGAAGTGAACGCGTTTTACGCGTTGACCATTAAAAAGTTCTTCAGCCACTTCTTGAACGTTCGCACTCCCAGAAGCATCGCTCTTGTCGGCAGCTTGTTGTGCAATTTTACCTGGCTGTGGTTTATGAGTCCGGGTCACGCTATCCGCAAGCCAATACGGCCGGTTTCCGCCATAACCCTACTGAGTAGCTGCAAGTCCCCTTTAATTTGTCCGAAAATGGGAGTTTTGATTTTTTAACGATTGTGCCGTTCGGATCGAGGCTCTGCCTCACGGACTCCCAGGCTGTCTGGTGATTAAAAGTGTCAGGTTGTGATTATAGATTATGTTGTATTCTCTCTTACAAATATTAATGCGGACAGTATTATTCTGATCAATTTCACTAGAATTTTTTCCACTAGTGCAGCTCGCAAATCTCACTACAAACCCTTCTAAAGCCAAACACTACTGGAAGAGCCTTTTTTGTATTTATTTTCCTGTATGTATTTTGGATGCATGATCAAGATCAGCGGTCGTCAACCGGAGATTCGTAGTTTTCCAATTGACAGCTTCAGAACGAATGAGATTGACTTTACAATTTTTCTTTTTTCAACGAATTGAGGCAATAAATATTTGAAACTGGAAGAATTATATTAATATTAATTAGTGGAGAAAATTAGGTTTATGATGATTTCTTTAATTTTGATTTTCAGCCGCAAAATCATTACGGCATTGAAGGCAGGATGAGCTGAGGGGGTCCGTCGACCGTGGACTTATGTTGAACGGGTCTGTGATTTTGAAAAGGCCACCGCTGGTCCAGATACTGTGCTAACGTTCAGCCGTCGCTTCCGTGTGATTCTTAAGTGTAAAGAGGCGTTCACACTGTGTTATTGCTAAACTGCCGTTAAAAAAAAAAAAAATAGTAATAGGAGAGACGCTCCCTACCCCAATCCTCCTATGCTCCCCACCCGCTCCCTCACGGAATGAGTTTTTTCGCGATCGACCCGGGTAAACGAGGAAGTGTGTGTGTCTCCTCGAGGAAAGAAGTACAAAAAAACGGCTTCGCTGAAGTTGTCTCAAATCTCAAGGTACCTACTAAAAGTCAGTCTCATTCTCTCTCTTTCCTTTTCCAAAAATGTAGTTAACTCCATTTTCCGGTCTCTCAAAATTTATCAATCGCTCTCCTTTTAAAATACAGTCCCCTCTGCTCTCCAGCAACAAAAATTTGGTCCTCCGGTCCCGATAAAAAACAAAAACAAATGTGAATTAAAATATCATAATTTAGGATAAGTAAGATAGGTCCTTAAAATTATTCATTTAATCGTAGGTCAGTTAACGTAATTCAGCTTCTAAAAACGGATAAAACTAGATATATCTCTTCTTTATTTTATTTAAAGTAGTTTAAGTTTTAAGGATTGTACAAAGTTCAACAGAAAAGTTTATACTCCATCTCTCTCTTTCCCCTCTCTGTGGAATTATTTCTCTCATTTCATTGCACTGAATTTCATTCAAGCTCTCTCTAGCGTCGAGTTTATTATAACTCTAATTAACCACTCTAATTAATTTTAGTTTTAATCACACTAATCAGTAATCACTAGGAATCAATTGTTTTCCTCAAACCTCTCTAGTAAGTTTTTTTTTCCGGTAAATCTCGGTTCAAACTCCTTGCATTGTCACATTTAACGGTCTTTTCTCAAAACTAAAATAAAATGAATCCCCAAAAGATGAACGCGTTAAATTAATACAACGGCTCTCAAAACAAAGAGAGAAGCTTGCAAAAGAGCTCAAATCGGCGACCACAACACCTTTCTCGCTCGGTATGAAAAATTAGGTGGTATATACGAAAGTTATGACGAAATTCAAAATAATATAGAATACATCATGATGCTAGGAGATGCTGTGGAAAAGCCTATTCACAGGATTCTGCAGCATTCGACAACATGTACTTCCTGGTACAAGAGACGTATTTAGCTGTTCAACAAGCGCTAAAGAAAAAGGCTGAAGCTTCAGCAACAACCAGCTCATCTCAACCTCAACCGGTAACGTTTGATAGAAGTAATCTCCCTAGATTAAGGCTCTCCACTTTCGACGGTGAAAAAACCGAAGAATTCTCCCCGTTTTTAGCGTCGTTTGATTCGTTAGTTCATAACACACCCCCCTACAATTATTGAAAAATTTCATTACTTAAAAACATGTCTAGAAGGTAAAGCTTCTTCCGTTATAAGCGAAGTTCCCCTCACTGCAAATAACTATGAATTGGCTTATACCACTCTTAAAGAAAAATATGACTATGTCCGCATACAAGCGAGTCATCATCTCAACAAAATTCTCTCCTTCAAAACGCTCCATAAAGAATCGCTTGCAGGTCTCAAGGACTTTCTTCAAATCTTCGACACCAGTGTCAAGGCTTTCAAAAATATGAAGTTAGATCACAACAATTTCATTCTGTTTTACATCGCTCTCCAAGGCCTCCCCCTCGAAACCAGAAAAACTTTCGAATCAACGCAAAATGATGCGCCCACATACGTATAAGCCTCGTTGAATTCATTAATCAAAGAGCAAACATTTTAGAAGTCTCGACCACGGTTTCGGCAAATGAAACTCCACAGCCTCATACAAAATCTAGTCGAGGTCAAGCAACCAAACTGGTCATGGCGGTCTCCGCCGCTGAGAACAAAGTTTTGCCCCCGTGTGACTTGTGTAAAGGCTCACACGAATTCATCCAGTGCCCCTCGTTACTCTCTCTAGACGTGGCAACACGATCCTCTTTCGCTAAAAAATATGGCAGATGCTATGTGTGTTTGGGCAAACATTTCGTCAAAGACTGTTCGTCCAAAGGCCTTTGCCGTGTGTGCAACGGCAAACACCACACGCTCTTGCATTCTCCGGGGGGAGCCAAAGCCCCGCAAGTTGACTCAACCAATAAATTACCCACCTCTTCCTCAGAAAATAAGCTAAGTGCCAGCACATTTTTCGTTCAGGAATCCACTGACGACGTAACCGTCGTACTTGGAACCACTCAAATTTTAGCTTTTGACTCGTACGGTGTTGCTCACCTCGCCAGAGCCGTCGTCGACCCCGGCTCTCAACTCAATTTCGTCACTTCACGGTGCGTTCAACGCCTTGGCCTCACGAAGAAACGATCATCTACCGCTGTTTCTATGGAACGACGATAGAGAAACGTTGAACTGCAGCGCGACTGTCCTGATAACCTGTTTAGTTCCTGCAAACCTGTAAGGAATGAAAAAATATAAAAATGACTAACTTTGTACGACTCGAGTAACTCGTCAGGTACTCTTTCGTTTCCACGTAATACCGTGGGAGAGCATGTATTATTTTAAATATTTTTAGAAACCAAGCCACCATGAAACGGAATAGAGACGCACAGCACGCTAGTTTTAACTCGTCTTAACAATACTTAACAGTAGCTTAACAGTAATTACCACAAGAATATTAACAAGTGACGTTCAGCAGATACATTATCTCGTCCCGCAGCATACTTCGGCATGAAACGGCTAGACTGGAACATTTCCACGAGCCTGTTGAAACTGGCTCTTGTAAGTCTCAAATTCTGACGGAACTGAAAGCAATATTAATAAACATTTAATTGATAGCACAGAACTAATATGCACATTCCTTCTTTAACTTTTACTTACCACTTCATCGTCATATTCGTTCAGTATGACCGAATTGAAGTCTTTCAGTTTCACCACTTCACGTTGTCTGAGCGTTTCCGCAACGCACATCATTTTTAAATTTTCTTCGTCATCATCAGATGAAGATGAATCCAACAATTCATTGAGGATCGCCAAAACACTCATTTCCAGCTCAGTTTAATGAAACAATAAAAAAGAATAAATAACAACACGAGATCACGTAAAAACAAAAACAACCGGTAAATGCCTTTCCCGCAGGTTATTCCACCCTCTCAAAAGTTTGTTCCATTACAACCCGTTCTACGCGGGTTTCCATGCGATCTCTGCCGGTTTCTTGACGTCACAAGAGCCCCCGCGGATCACTCTTGAAATGGCAAAAGGAAAACGCTAATAGGTTCGTTTTTTTTTTTTTTTGAGGTTATCCCGACTCATAACAAACACCCTTAGCCCCACTCCTAGTAGGAATAATAGTGGAAAGGGGACGGCTTGTGGGCGATTTCTTGTGTTGGGAATGTATTTCTGTAATAAGTAAATATTTAAAAATAGTATGTTTCACAACGAGTGAGGAAAGCGTCACTTTACGCGCGAGTTGTGTTTGGCGATCGAGGCGAAGCCGGGTTCGTTAATTACGAACAACGAGCGCGTTAAGACGCTCCTAACGAGTTGCGAACGTTATTTTTTCGCTTGACCGACCGAGTGTGAGGTACTTCACCACGACTCTCTTCAAACATGTCACTCCTAACAGTGACGGAAAATACTTTTGGCGTGTCCAGCGTGTAGAGTTCGAGTTTACAGGCAAAAAACAACTGCAGGAAGTCGAGAGATACACACCAGTGATGTAAAAGCTTAACCTCACTGAAAAGTAGTGGCGTAAAATTTTTACCTCACTGAACGGGGGAAGACGGGGGTGGGACGTTATTTGGCAACCTGATGTGACTAGGCTTCCGCTTTATAGTTATATAGTTGATCGAACGTTATCAATTGCACACGAATGAAAATTGACTCTGTTTTTACTAGGCTTAATTCAAAAGATGGGTAGCTAGCCACGCGAAAAATAGCGTACACAACTCATGAGGGTGTAGAATTGCCTCGCTCGTTTTTTTCAGCTCACTCGCGTGCAAATTCTACTTCCTCACTCGTTGTGTAATATACTATTACATCACTCCTAGCAGTGACGTAAAGTACTTTCGTTCACTCCGTGACGTAAAGTAAGCAAATAACACGCTGAGATTAAAGTGTTTCTTTCGTTGTGAGGTTTCCATGGTGAAAATATCCACTTTCTCCGTAGGTCGAAAATTATTCGGTTATACTTCGTTGCAAGGAAATCATTCACAGAGCAATTAATTGCGTAATTTTACCACGGGTTCCTCTCCGGGTGATAGGATTCCAACGCGTTGGAAGTGAAAAATGCAGGGAAAGATGAATTGTTTTCAAGATCGATAAGATATGAGAAATATTGACGTCCACTCTTCATTAACATGTCTGATTTATCACCAATTGTCGTTAAATCTTAGTCTTGAATAGACCTTGAAATCTCACAAATTGCAAAAAATAACAAAATGAACACATAATTCATTTTTTAATGTTGCTAATGGTGATATTGCACATGAGAGTAAATCTCGAGAGTTGAACTCTCTGATAGTGCCAGGTATGGGCAGGTGACAGTGGGGGGGGGGGGAACTCTCTGGCCCGATTAGACCCTTAGTCCCACAATTTACATTCCCGTTGTCTGACTCCCCTGCCGGCAGTGTCCTTTTCTTCCTCCACCCCCCCCCCCTTACCACACTCAAGAGCTGGAAGAGCGTGACCCGCCGGTCAAGGTGAGTACTCCACATAAGGTACTCCGGTAATATTATTATTGTAATCGCTTAATTCCCTGGGGTTGGAAAATCGCCACCCCAGGCATAATTTTTTAGGGAATTTGCAAAGTTTTTTCTCTCCAATATTAGTTTTTCAAAGTACATTTTTTTTTACGTCAATTGTCTCCTTGGATGGATTCGAATAAAAAATAAATTAGTTTGCCCAATATTATTGTACGTGTATGGGCTGCTTAAGGAAAGGTTGTGCACAATATAATATGACCGAACACAGTTGTTGTTCTCAACAGAATCGTTGGGTTTAATGCTACTCCACTGTGTTCTTAACGCAGATTCACACTTGACCCCGGTAAATCATTCGTATGTTATTTTATTCGTAGATATTGTAGATGGGGCATATAACATGCATCTTATAGCAGGAACAGCCATCTTTCACCTCGGATTACGTTGGCGGATTGATGCCGGTCGTCTACGAGCGGCGCTGCAACGAGCGCACGCACAAAATGACTTGAATTCACTGCAGCTAAGCCTGCAGTGGACGATGGCACATTCAATTTGAGTATCTGGGCTTGAATGGGGCTCCCCCACACTGATGCAAGGGGTCAACGGCTACTCGCACTATTCCATGCCCAAAACGCCGAGATCCACTACATCCCCTCACTCGGCCGGTCGGCCCCACCATCACTGGCTCCCACAGTGATAGTTATATAGATCTGTCAGCCTCCACACTGCACACGCCTGTCCAATTGGCAATAACCGTCACAATCACCACTTCGGATCATATGCTCGTTCACCTCACCATCCTCACAGGTCTGTCCCACCCCGCACGAGCCAAGCGCCCACCGAGGCGTTATGAATGTGCCTCCGCTAACTAGCCAGCATGCCAGGCCCATGTCGAAAGGGACATCACAGCTCAATTCCAACTCGCTGACGAACCGGAAAATGACACAATCGATGCCCAAATAGACGACCTCGTGGCTATTATTATCCATCGAGCTGCCAGTCGATTTATCCCCCGGACAGCACCACCAACGCCCCTATCTGGCAGAATAGCAGAGGAACGCAAGAACACACGTCACCGCCTACGGAGAAGATAGTCAAGCGGCCCATCTGGCCTATGCCGCTCGATGCCGCGTCTTCAAGAGGCTTGTCCGCAGGGAGAAGCGCCGTTCCTGGAGAGGCGTTGTTACTGAGGAGCTCTCTTCTCGAACCCGTAGAGCCTTCCCTCTACCATCTTCGCAAATCCCCGTGTCGCTGCGCTGTCCGCTGCGTGGACAATTTGGCCCAAAACATCTACTCGCCGCCCATATAGCCACCACCCACGGACGTTCCCTTCACGCTCCAGAGGCTCTCCTCGAAGCTCTCTTACCTGCGGATGACCCCTCCCAGGATACGTCCGCGGACCTCCAAATCCGAGAGACCATCACCACTCCGCCCCCTAACCACACGTGACGCTCCGCCATGGTCGAAACAGAAGAGTTCGCGGTGGTCCTCGCAAGACCATACGGACGCCCCGCTTCGCAGTAATGTTATGACGCTCCAGACGCCGGACATTTTGGACGCGACAAGACAGTTGACAGACTAAAGAGCCTATATTACTGGCTGGGGATGTCAAGAGCAGCTGTAATAAGCATACTACTTCACGGGCTGAAGTACCAAGTACTAACTTCCATGTAATCACTGTCTAACACTACGTTAGTGTGCTTGATTAAATTGAAGGTTAGTCTTCTCTATTCGTGACATTTGCATCATCAGAGAGAGAGAGAGAGAAAGTATAGGAAGTTGGAGTGTTTGACTGTTGTGGAGAGTTAGTGAGAAAGTAATGAAGGCATTCTCCTACTTTCCACGTCAACCAAAGCCTTCTCTCTCTTTCCCCTACTCTAATTTCCGGCCTTTGACGATACTCTCCCCCATAATAGTCGCCAAGCCACAAAGATCGGAAATGCATTGAAGTTTCGTCGTTTGAGGCTTGCGGAACTGTGCGGACTCGTCGTTAATTTTGCTCTCCATCATTGCAATGGGTCGGAGTATTATTACCGACTTCCCTTTTGAAACTATAACATAATTGCAACTGTAAAACTGCGGTGTTTTTGTGCTTTTGTATTGTACTCATTCAACTATTTGCCTCGTGTTTCAATTAATTTACGTGGAAGAAGCGTTATAATTGAACGAAGAGCAAGGGAAACTAAACGTTATTGTCAGACAGACTAGGAGGTCAGGTCGTGTTAAAAGGTCATCGATATGTTTTAGGTCATTCTGTAACAATGAATCAACTAGGCTCGTAATTTTTATTATGGCTAGGTTCTCTACATAGGAAAACTCTTGGCAACTGTTTGTGAGCCTTTTAATAGATAGGCATCATTAGGCATCATTGATGGGTTTTAATCCAACAAAACGCATTATGTTTTTCAACTCCCAGGAAATCAGTTTCCAATTGCCCACAAATCTTATACCAATCGACAAAAAAATAATTCGGTTTATTCTAATAAGTTCGATCACCGGCTCATAATTTCGAGGACAATTTTGGCTCGTGTCACTCCTCCACCCTCTTTTTTGCCCTCTGATTGTAAAAAGGCGGAAATTATTCCCCGCGCCCCTCGTCGCTTTTCCTTCCTGGTCCACTTATCCATTCCCCTTGAATCCTTTTGTAGTTGAAAAGGCAATGGATGGCGGTGTGAGAGGGCGGGTCATTTGGCATTTATACAAGATCGAGGGATGGTTTATGCTAAGGGGATGTTAGATAGCGGGGGGGGGAGGGTTAAAATGTTAACTGCAACAAGCTGTAACGAGAAGTGTGGTGTGAAGAGAGGAAGGAAAAAGCCGGAGTATGCGCGGTTCAGCTACCATGACAACCGGATGCGGGCGGTACGCTCTCTCTCCCTAGAAAAGAGCAGTTGGAATAAGATCATCAAGCTAGAATGGTGCGTTGAAAAGGATTGTAGAGGGGAAAGAAAAGACGACGACGGCTTTTCCGTTCAGACCGGTAGATTCCTGAGACCGCGCGTGTCAACTCGCGTTTTTCGTTGTTTTTTTTAGCACATCTTTCTGAACTTGATTGACTCACATCCAGTTGGCTTCGTCAAAAGTATGATGCCATGAAATTTTAATCATGAATTCGAATTAAATGTGACCTTTTAGCTCATTTCTACCCTTGTAGAATTAATTCAAGCTCATCGGAAGATGGATAAATTTACGCATGATTTAAAAAAAAATATACCTACATATAGAAATTCTGAAAACAGTAAAAGGTGACAACGCAGTGGGGATCAACATATCATGAAAATAACTTGACTCAACTTTACAAACATGCCGAATGCAAATTAAGTCAGGTGTCGACACGTCGTGGAGTTTAAACACTCACACAGTGAGAACGGGGCCGCATTTCCTCGTCGAAAACTCCACGGAACAAATTTCCTTCGGAAACCCCCCTCCACCCGCCGTATAAATTGTCACACTCCCCCTTTTCACGCTTTCCGTTTCTCTTCATATTTAATATTCCTGTTCCCCTTAGGGGGCTCCGTCAAGTGTGCAACAACAAAAAATCGCCTTTCCTCTAAGGTTTTTTTTTTCTGTTTGAAAGACAAAAATGAAAAATAAACGCCCCCACCTCCCCTCACTGTTGTTGTTTCTTGACAAAAAAAAGCGAAAATTGACTGCGACATTTTCAACATTCATGATACTAATCAGCCTCCGTGCTACTGTTGATTTTTAATGTCTCATTTAAATTTCAAATCCTTAAACAGAGCAACACAGACTTCTGAATTGAAAGAAAAGATTCCAAGACTGACGGAGTGTGGGTCTTGAAGGAAGCTCATAATTGAAGTCGATTATCTCTCTTTTAAAAAAGAGGGAAATTCTTTCCAGTATTTCTTCCTGCTATCGCATTATTTCTTAGCTTTGAGCGGTTATTTCATTTCTTGAGGTTCAACTTCTTAAATATATTTAATAGGGATGCTTTAGTTTCGTGATATTTTCTCATTTCAAAATTAGAATCACATTTTACATTCATAGTTGAAGTTGAAGTAGTCGTAATAGTGGTCGGAGCTTTGAGGGTATAATAGGGAGTTTCAAGAGTTTCTGTACTAGGACTAAGAAACTCATTCGTTTCGACGTAAAGAGTCTTATGAGTTTATTTTATTCGTCATAAAGTCACTGTTTAATAATAAAAAAACACCATCCACTTGTTGAATGTATAATAAACCGTCATTGTGTAAAAAAGTATCTAGACACAAAAAAATCCAGTCCTCAACCCCGAAGCGCCTCCCCCTGTGATAGCTGCCCGTTAAGTATTAAAATATTGGATGTAGATTCGCCAAGTTGGTTTCGGGGGCTACTAATGTGTTGGCCGAAAATAGGGGCACAATCTTATATTGTTAAGCGGCTGCGGGGCGGTTCACTTGTTGTGCGTGGAAGGTGCTCATTGTTCCTTTTGGACTGTTCAGAATTCGTGAATTTTAAGTCGCTGCCGGTGAACTCATACGCCGACTCTTCTCTTGTGAACTCGTCTACATTTTCTGGTAATTTTCACCTTTCCTCTTGTCAGTGTGTGAAAAACACAATATGTTAACGGTTTGTATACGGTTTCTTTTACTAGCATCCTTCTTGTCGTGCGGGCGTGATGGATGACCTGCCCCATAAGCCTGTTCCACTAGAATAATATGTTGATTGCCTTGCCCTTCATTCAAGTTTGAATGAAAAACCACAACAAACCATGGACGTACCCAGAGGGGAGGGGGAAGCAGCTGCCCCTAGACTCGAAAGCGCAGATTTAGTGGGCAGCTGTCTACCCCTAGATGCGTTCTAAAAGTACTGACTGTGCAGTCACTGCGACAAAAACCAGTGATTTTGTCACATAAGTGACTACTGAGGGCCTGTTCTATAACTTTTTAATGTCACAATCACTGTTAGTTTCCCCCCGTCCTCCCAATCAACATGTGATTTAATTTGGGGCGGACGGATGGAAAAGGATATTTCTAGAAACCCTGAAATCTTACAGGACAGGCCCACTGTAGCAGTTCGTTTGAGCAAAATGCCTAATGTTACCGGACTCGCCGGTATCTGTGTGAATTTCATTCCCAGACCCAACAAAGCCTATTAATAGGGCAAATGAAAGTGGATATCGCAAATCAATTCAAGCAGCTGCCCTCCCCTAGGACTCAAAAATGCAGATTCAGTGGGGCAGTTGCCCACCCCTAGATGCATTCTGAAAGTACAAATATTTCAAGATAATCACATTGTGTTTCGTCGGCGCTCACTAAAAAAATAACTTCACGAGTTTCACTAATAAATAAAATAAATTTCAACGGGTTTTGTCGCTCACAAAACGGATATCGCAAGGGTGACGTAATTCAAAGACCAAATTCGCCGTTTTTGCGTCCTAGAATACTATTTTCGCCGACAGACGCGGATTCAGTATTTGCTCAAGGGAGGTGCTACAGAAATGGTGTGGTTCGCTCTACTAAAACTGGTTTGACAGCCATTTAACTGCCTAAAAATAGTTAAAACTAGCTATTTGCACTATAAAATCGGCTAAAGTGACTAAACTCACGCCCAAACATACAAAACTATCGATTCGCATTTTAAAATGGCTAAAACTTGACTTCACGCGCCCTAAAAATTGCTGGCGACTGGTGAACTTCTGAAAATGCCAGAAAGATCATGATTACCGCCCGAAAGTAGCTAAATCGACCATTCGTGCGCTAAAATTGATCAGACTGGCCATTCTTGAGCCAAATATGACCATAATGCGCACTTTTGACTTGACGGACTAATCAAGCCCTGAAAACGGCCAAAATGACTTCACGTGCCCTGGAAATGTCTAAAAAGATGATTTCTTTCCCTGAAAATAGCAAAATCGATAATTTGCGCACTAGGAATAGTCAAACTTCATGGCCTTGGCTTGATGGACTAGGTCAGTGGCGTAGGTAGGAATTTGTCCTGGGGGGGGGGATCAGATTGAAATCTTGGAAGGGTGAGGGGAGGGGGGTAATTTCACATTTTAGTCATCATTCCACCTAGCCAGCACACTCTTGAATCTGGACATTTTGCTGGCCTCATGATAGCCTCAATCTCTAAGTTAGGGGCGATTTTTGGACTCTACCCGCAAATTAGCGCTTTTTCGGCCGAGTGTATCGTTCTTCTCAATTTCATCCGCAGATTAGCGGTTTTGCCCCACCCCCTCCCATAGTCATGAATTGGCGTATTTTCTCAACTTTAGCAGCAAAGTATCGTTTTTATCCCGTGAGTGATGTTTAATAATTATCCACGAGTTTTGGCGTTTTCCTCAATTTTAGCAGCATATTACCGATTTTGTAAATTATTTTTTACCAAGGGATTAGCACTTTTCTCAGTTTTAGCTGGAAATGAACGTTTTTCTTAAGTGTTTTCCACAATATTAGCCACAAAATAGGGGGACTTTTCATGAATTAGGATTTCTTTGGTTCACCATTCGCAATGCATGAGCGATTTTCTCAGTTTACTCGCGAATTTGCGGTTTCTTCACCTATTGCCATAAATTGGCGCTTTTTTTCAATTTCAGCCTGAAAAGTTGCCTTCAGAATCCGCAAATTGGCGTATATTCTGTTTTTGGCGCAAATTAGAATTTGTCTCAATTTTAACCGCGAATTAGCGCTTTTTCTAAATTGTAGCGGCGACGCGTCGTAGCGTTTCAAACCTGTGAATTAGCGAATTTTCTCAATTTCAGTCACAAATTGGCGTTTGGCGCAATTTTAGCTGTAAATTGGCGATTTTTTCCATTTTTAGCCGCGAATTAGCAATTTACTCAATTTTTAGGCTTAAAATTAACCTTTCTCTTAATTTTTACCAGGCTCATTATTTTATTTTATAAATATTACCCGCAAATAAGCGGGTTTTCTCATTTTACCACCGCATTAGCAATTTTTTATAACTTTTATAGGTATAGATTATTGCTTCACGGCAGTTCTAGCTGTGAATTAACCATGCATGAATTTGCCATTTTCCTAAATTTTAGTCTAAAAAATGCCTTCAGAAGGTGCGAATTTAAATTATAAATGTAAATTTTTTGTTCAAACCTTTTTCAAACCAAAAAATTTACAACTATCCATCCATTTCTGTCAAAAAATCATCATTTTAAAATTATAAATTTCACGAGAATTAGTGATGTCTCTCAATTTTAGCAGCGAATTTTCGCTTTTTCTAAATTTTAGCAGCGTGGTAGCATTCACAACCCGAGCATTACCTTCCGAGTTTTGTCAATTTTTGCCAAGAATTGGCGTTTGACTCAATTTAAGCTGCAAATTAGCCATTTTTTTCATTTTTAACTGGGAATTAGCACTTTTCCTCAATTTGAACTGAAAATTAACGTTTTTCTTAATTTTGGCTGTGCTATAATTGGTGATTTTTTCAATTTTTGCCGCGAATTAGTGATTTTCTTCATTTTGTATCCGCGTATTGACGTTTTTCCACAACTTTATATCTGCAAATTGCAAATTAGCGATTTTTCCCAATGTCAGCTGTGAAATATCGTTTTGTGATAATTTTGCGGCCATTCAGCCTCCTATTCCGTTTTTAATACGCGAATGGGCGATTTAAGCCATTTCAGTTGTGAATTTGCCATTTTTGTCCAATTTAACCTGAAAGCGTCTTTTATTTGTCAATATTATAGCGTGTTTTCTCAACTTTGACTGCGGAGTTTGCCCAAATACAACACTTTTGCGTTGATTTCCACAATTTTTTCGTAGAGTGGCCTCCATGTACCGTGAATCAGCGATTTTTTTCTTAATTTTAGTCTGGAAGTTGCATCGCGAGACTATGAATCAGCGCTTTTTAGCAGCTATAGCCACGAATATTACCGATTTTTGTCTGATAGAGGGTCAGGGGCGACCCTCTCCCCCGTACCTCGGTACACTACTACGTTGGGTCTGAAGTCCAAGGAAAAAGCTGGACGTACTCGGACCTTTTCGGGCTGCTTTAAGTCCAGAAAATCTGCTAAACCCAACTTCAACGTGAAACGCTAATTTTTGGAGATTTTATGGGGCTCTTCGTTATGACAGTGCTGCTTCGTTCGTATACTTGTAGCTCTGGGGGGGGGGGGATCTATCACCCATATCCCCCCCTGTACCTACGCCCCTGGACTAGGTATTTGAGCCCTGAGAATGGCAAAACTGACGATTCGTGTCTTTAAAATGGCTAAAATTACCATATTTGAACCCTAGAATTTGACGAATTTACTTTACGAGCCCCTGAAATGGATTACCTCGCGAATCGAGCTCTAAAAATGTATGAACAAGTGACTCCTGCCCTGAAAATGGCAAAATAGACCATTCGGTGCGCCGAAAATGGCCAACCTGACTGTTCTCGCCTTGACTTGGGACGTACAATTCGCTCCTATAACTGGAAAGACTGACTTTATGCGCACTAAAAATGGCAATTATAGCTATTAAAGCCTTGAAATCGTCAAAACTGACTCTATATGTGCCCTGAAAAGCCGTGCCCAACAAAGTAAAATGTCAATTTTTAAGTAAAATATTCTTTTTTGAGGTGAAGTGATGTGTGAGGTGTAAAATATTCATTTTTAAAATGGAACAGTAAAGTTTAGTTTTAGGTTAAAATCGCCAGTTTTGTGGTAGCATCTTCATTTGGACGGGGGGGGGGGCACGTCAGCTTTGGCCAGGAATTGTACGTTTTTTTTTTTTTGTTTTTTTTTTACTAAAATCGCCAATTGAAGAATAAAATCGGCAGTTTTTAGTACTGATTGGTCTGTTAATTGTAATTAAGATCATTCGTTTTTGATCCGTTTTGGGTTAAACCCGCCATTTTTAGGCGGAATTCACCAGTTTTGGGGGTAAAGACTTGGATTTTAAAAGTTGTGCTGTGAAATTTTTAGTTTCGTCGTAAACACTTCGTCTTTGGCGTAGAAACGTCAGTTTTGAAGTAAAATATTCACCTCTAGCCTCACTAGGGGGCCATAGCCCTGGGCGGCAAAATTTGAGAATTTTTTTTAGGTGAGGGAGGGGGGATTAGGCAAATCGAACCAGAAGAGATGAACAAAGAGAGAAAATAAATGTTTCTCGCTCGATCTCTCTCGTTTCATATTTTATTGCCCGTACTTAGAGGGCTTCTCTTCACACCACCAGGAGCGCTCGTACGAAGTGTGCGCAGCCATAATAGTGAATTATGCAATAGCAGGATCAGTGGCGAACCTCCACCAATCTGGGCTCGGAGCGGAAATCTATCCTTTGTTTGGCCAAATTGCCAAATTCAAGGATTTGGTTCTTCCAAAAAATATAGTTTCGTGGTTTGGCACTTTTGAAGGACCTATTTGGCGAATTAGGCGCTTCCAAAAACAATTTAATGCCTGCAGCTCTTTCAACCCAAGTACGAACGTTCACTTGATCGATTAATGACCGCTTTTTCTCAATTTTAGCAGCAAAACTTGAGCTTATTTCCCTGATTTCAGTTATGAATTAGAATTTTATCCGGTAGTTGAGGCTTTTTCTCAATTTTTTCCGCGTATGAGCGATTTTTCCAAGTTTTAAATATTGATTAGCGCTTTTTTTCAATTTAAGTCGCGGATTTGCCGTAACTACACACCAGCGTTTTTTCTCAATTTTGGCGTGGAAGCTGGATCAGAAACCACGAATTAACGCATCTTCTCAACTTTAGCTACGAATGAGCCATTTTTCTCAATTTTAGCCGACGTGACTTCGGCTCTGTCATCGGACGGTGTTCTCACGATCACCGCGCCAAAAAAGGTGGGTGCACACACTTGTTTCAAGATTTTTATGAAAATTGGAGGAGTGCATTTTATCATTTAAATTCCTCTTCCCCCCCTTAAAGGTGGCTAAAGATTCGACGAGTGAGCGGGTTGTTCCCATCATTCAAACAGGCACGCCTGCCATTAAGCCTTCAGGAGAAACTAACATTAAAATTGAACATGCTCTTTAATATTTTTTTTTGTATTCGTTTTTCAAATTCAACTAATCTAAGCTGAAAATAAAATAAAAGTTCGGCACAGCAAGGGAGAGGAGCCGGATCACAAGAAGAACGAGTGGGTGAGATTTTGGTCCAAAGGAAGTTTCGTGGGTGTGGGATCTGTCGTTGGTTACACGGCTCTTTCTTTGACTTATTTAGAGCCTTTCATGCGGTGCGCTTATCGTTGAAACAGGCAAAGCGGCGAAAAAATTCGGAATCACATTGTGATCACAGTTATTTTTTGGCCACTTTGAGAGAAGATAACGCCACAGTTCGGGCGTATTGGCCGGAACCGGTGGCATTTCTCAATTCGAAATGGTCTGAGGGACTCATAAACCGCGTTTTATATGACGCGTTTAGAACGAAACACATTGAGGAAATTGCACAAAAAATTCGCTCACCCTATGTGGGCGTTTTTGGCGAATAGGCTGGCGAAAATTCCAAAAAGGGACGAAACTGCGTATCTTAGTGTTACGCATGGAGAATCCAAAAATCGAAACGAATTTTCGATCAGACGAATAGCTGAAGGGGTTCACTCCGTGGTTATATTGCGCAGTGTTTATGTACGCTTTGGCCCGTGGGCAGTGCCGACGTGATCGTCAGCCCTGAAGTCTGTGGAAAAAGCCTCGATCCTAGCAGAGCTCGCTGACCCGCGCGCCATGAAAAGAATATTTGGCCCGGGGTTGGAAAACTCAATGGGGCCGTTTCACGGAACAACTCCCCACCCCACCGCAACTGTTTTAGTATCTCGCTACTATAGTGCCTCATATTTTAAACCACAAAAAACGCTCCTTCATGGGGTTATTACTCATGAATGTAGCAAGATCGTGCTTGAAATTACATGAAAATCGATTACACTGGCCGATAGCCGCTAAATCACGGCTATCGGTGAAAACACCAGCTAATTCGCGGCTGAATCTGATGAAAAGCGCTAATTCATAGGTAAAAGTGAAAAGTATTGTTAATTGCAGGGCTAAAATGTAAAAAACTTGCCAATTTACGGTCAATTTTCGAAAATCAGTGATAAGTACGGCTAAAATAAAGAAAAACGCTGATTTTCAGTTCAAATTGAGAAATTTTCTCAGGGATGGAATCGGGCCGGGCCGGGCTTCGACTCAAAATCGGCCCGGCCCGAGTTTTTTACGCTCGCATAAGTAGAGCATAAATCTGCACTCCAATGCAATGGCTAAAAAGCCCGCATTCCACCAATCACATGTACTTCGAGAGCGAGGGAAAAACACCAAATAATGTGAGGGAGAAGAATTTTTCACAAAAGCACGCCTTTGCCTTGAACAAACGCTCGCTGTGTGGCTGTTGAGCTTTTTCCGTTCACACACTATGGTGGACATTTCTCCCACAAGTCGTCAACCTTTTAGGGGGGGCGGGGGTTGGACTAGACTCACGGCTCCAAGGGTAGCACAATAAGCTACCTATAGGCTTCCTTGCTAAGGGGAAATTGCCCTCGCCGTCCAGATGAGATTGACCAGACGTAGACTTGAGCTTTTTGGTGAAAAGAGGTAATCTCTCCATGTTTAAAGAGTCTTTATTTCTTAATTTGTGACCGTGGTTTCGGTCGGCTATACCATCTTCAGATAAGGTTTAGGGCGTAAAAAACCACTCTCGCCACATGACTTTTACTAAAACGAGCCGTGATCACAGGCTACACATGAGCCTGTCGGATTAGCCTGTGATCACTGCTCGTTTTACTGAAAGTCGTGTGAAGAGGGTGGTTCTTACGCCCTAAACTTTGTCTGAAGATGGTCTAGCTCTAGTGGACCGAAACGATGGTCACGAATTAGTAAAGACACTTCAAACGTGGAGAGATTTGCCTTTTTCACCATAAAACTTGAGTCATCCAAACTGCACTATCTCACCTCGCATCAATACAATGAGACGATCAATGAGATTGAAAAACGCTCGTCTCCAGGAAATTCCGCACTCGCGTATGATCTTGCTTTCCTACATAAGTCGTCGAAAAAGCGAGCATTTTCAATAGTGATGAGCAAAATATGGTCTTGGTCTTCTCGCGAGACTCTTGCAGCAAGACCAAGACCAAGACTCTCTAACGGCTGCAAGACCAAGACTTGAAATGCAAGACCAAGACTTTCTACAAGACCTTACGAACGAGTCTTGCGCAAGACCAAGACTGTGTTGCAAGAGTCTTGCAAAAAGAAGGTCTGCTTTTAAAAACCGAATTTTGTGGGTTTTGCTCTTCCAAGAACACATTTTGCTGTTTTGGCTCCTTTTGCATCATCAAAAACACATTTTCGTGGCTTTAGCTGTTTATTTGTTCTTGGAAGAAAAAGAAGGAATGAAGGGGGGGAGAAGGTTTTCGGTTGGTTCCAAAAAGAACGACATTTTGTGATTTTTGTTTTTTCTAACCCCAATTTCACCGGAAATTTTCAGTCTGCCATAACAAAAGTCTCAGAATTGGCACCTTCAAAATCCAATTTCACAGATTCTCGCCATTTTGGACCCCGCAATTTCGCGAATTTACCCGTTATTAAATACCAAATTACGTAGTTTTAGCTCTTATTGAAATCAGTTTTTTACAGATTTGGCTCTTCAGAAAACTTATTTCGCTCTTTTCAAACCCCAAGTCCTGGATTTGGCTCAATTCAAACCCAAATATAAATGCCCCAATTTTTGTATATTTAAACTCTTTCAAAACGTAATTTTGTGAATATGGCTCCTTCAAAAACTCACAGATGTTCGCCATATAAAAACAAACGTGAGTTTAGCTCTTTCTGAAATCTGTTCCACGGGTTCGGCCCTGTATAAAAACTAAATAGTCGAAAAACGAAAAAAACAAATTTCGTGATTTTAGCGCTCAACCATATTTTCGCTCTTCCACAACCAAATGTCACCGATTTTGCCCCTTTGATAACAAACTTCACGGATTTTAGCCATTTAAATTTCCAGCCATTCTAATTTCGCGCATTTTCATTATTAAAAAAAAAAAAAAAAACAACAAGTTTTGTGGCCTTTGTTCTTTCTGGAATCAGTTATACAGATTTCGCTGTTTCGAAAACCAAATGTTGCTCTTTCAAAAAAGAAATTCACGGATTTGGCTGGTTCAAATACCAAATTTCGTCATTTCGGCCATCGGCTCTCATAAACGTCAGTTTCGTGGATGTCCGCTCTTTCATAGTCAAATTTTGCGAATTTGGCTCCTAAAAACTCCAGTTTTTGGAAGTTTTGCTATTTCAAAAGCCTATAATTCACATCCGCGCGTTAAAACCCAATTTCTTGGATTTGGCACCTTAAAACCAATTTCGGGGATTTACGCTTTATTAAAATCAGCTGTTCCTTACCAGATGGACAGGTTTGGTTCGTTCAAAAAAGTAATTCAGCTCATTTGAAACCCAAATTTCGTTATTTTGGCCTTCTCAAACCACACATGGTTGCAGAAGGATGGGACAGGTTACATTTTTTTCAGTATACGGCGAGATATGAAGGAAAAATACGAAGAACATCCAAAAATATCGGAGGTGGGGATAAATGAATAAAACTAAACAAAATAAATTTTTCATTTCATAAGTCCCGAACTAGGTGGTTTTTGAGTTGTTTTTTCGATATGCAATGCAATTGTTTTCTTCAAAAAGAACAACAAAAACAAAAAACGAAAGACAGACGACTCGAAGTAAATACGAAAAAAATTAAATCAACAAAGCAAGACCAGCAAGACTCTTGCAGCAGGACCAAGACCTTCGAGTCTTGGTCTTGGTCTTGCTTTGCTCATTACTAATTTTCAAGATAAAAGTTTATGTGGGTTTTACAGTTATTTCAGGGGTGAAACATGAAAAGAGATCGTACGCACGTGCAGAATCTCCTGGAGATTTGAATGAGGCCTTGATATCCAGGATAGGTGCAGAAATACGGAATAATTTAACGGAGCCTACAATTTTCCGATTTTCGTGGTGATAATTTAAGTAATGCCGAGTAGGCGACGTATGCTTGGAGGGGGTCCAGGAAACACACGTACAAGTCTCCCTTAACCGCGTACAGTTGAACAATTAACAGTGAATTTTGCGTCCTGTCCCTCCACAAAAACTGACAGCACAAACGACAGACCAAAGCAGTGGCGATACGAACGATCCATGCGCTTGGGGATTGAGCGCTGGTTGTCGTATGCTCTGAGAAAACCCCCTTGATTGTGAGTTTGAGGCTTCAACAGACAAAAAAGGAAGAACGTAGCGGGAGCCCCCCCCCCCCCGCCAATCATACCCCTACAAAGTAACGACATGCATGCGAAATTTAATGTCCCCTCCCAAAAATGTTTTTTGGATCCGCTACTGGAAAAACTGGAAAATTTCTCGTACCTTAGTTTCTAGGATTATAAAAACTGGGGAAATTCGCGTCTATTAACCCCACGAAACAGGTAATTTCATTTTTACGACGCCTGTTCGACCGAGAGATTACACTTGCCTCTTTAGTCTTCCTAAAATCTGGAATATTTTCCCTCATTACATAATCCATGGAACTGGTCTTTTAATGATTTTTTTATGGCGAAAATGAGCATTTGCGAGCTTGTGGCCTACCAAATTGGGCATTTTAACAACTCCCTTCCTATCGCGAAACTCCATCACTCATCTCTTTCATCATTCTATCAAACTCGTTTGACTACTAAAACGGAGGAAAAAACCGAAGTAACAAATAAAACGAGGCGAGTATAAAATGTGCATTGTTGTAGAATTAATTTTTTTTAAATTTAATATATTATTCATAATGGTATAGTAAGTGAAGGTAGGACAAAAACGCTGCGAATTATCGAACAATGCCTTATTATTTCGACTGTTTATGGGTTTATTATTCATGTACGTAGTCAAATTCGGCTTGAAATTACATGAAAATCGACACCCACACCCCTATGATCCCAAATCCTTTGAAAATCCCCATTTTGGACCCGCTTTTGACCCATAAAACCCCAGGGAGTTATTTGATTAAACTGATCAGATTTTAGGACCAACTAGACCCCAAATGGAGTCTATGTGCGAAAGAACGAGTTTTTTCGAGCAATCCTTGGGCAAGATATGGCCCGGACGGCGGACGGACATTTTTTTTTTTTTTTTGCAGATTTCGATTCTACGCACTTTGAAACGTAAAACTACAAATTTTGAGGGGGGGTCAAAAAAATTGTTTGCGATACGATTACAAAGACTCATTATTGAGAAATAATAAGCCAAAAGAGGACAGAAAGAGGACGAGTTGACGTGAGGTAATGATTGAATATTTCAAATGTCTATGTCGGACAATGCCTTATTATTTTCGTTCTCGCTTTTGGCTGTTTTATATTTTTTCTAATTTTTATTTCTGGCCGAAGTCGGGCCGGGCCGAGTCGGGCTTCAGCTCTCAGCCCGGCCCGGCCCGAGAAATCTGCGGCCCGACCCGAAGCCCGGCCCGAGCCAGGAACCCTCGGTCCGGCCCGAAACCCGGCCCGAGGCCATCCCTAATTTTGCTAATTCATTGCTGAACAAAAAAGTGGAGAAAAAGCGCTGATTCGCGACTAAAATCGAGAAACATTTCACCAAGTGCCAAAATTGATAAAACTCTAATTCGCGAGTAAATTTCACGAAAAACACTCATTCGCGGCTAAAATGGAGAAACTCGTCAATTTATGACTCAAACTGATATAAGCGTTGATTGCTGGATGCCAATTCGAGGCTAAAATAAGGGAAAAGTCATAGTTTAATTTAACGCTACGTAAAAATTATATGAATATTGTTTATCCTAGAGGCTGAGAGGCCTCGGATAGAGTCATCCGGCTTGGGCCCCGATAGGTGTCGGTCCGCTAGTGCGCGGTAATATGACTTTTGAGTCTTAAGTCAGGCGATTCATGTTTCGGGTCACAGTTTCACGAAATTACAAGGATTTAGTTCCTAGTTTCTGTGAAATTTGTTTTATGACCTATTTTTCATGATGACCGCTTTCCCTCGTGGCCCTGCTAGCCCCGGGATTTCCCAGAGCTTAAAAAGCAACCTCAATACATCATTCGGAGTTAAATATCAAGTGAATTCCTGTCGAAAATTCGGGCAACTAACATTTTCGCGTCTTAATTTCAGTGAAATTGTAGCGGTGGATGAATATTATGGGCAAAAGGAAATCGCCCTCCCGCTGCCTGAGTTTGCTACCCTCTCTACCACTGTCCTTGTCAGAAATCAGCTCGGATCGGAACGCCACTGCTTTCGGGCTGTATAATAGTGGGCAGATGGTCAATTGAGCCGTATGATTGGAGAGGAGGTATATTGTTGGCGAGAGAAGTAAATCAAGAAGTCATTGTGTAGTGGGTGAAGGAGCATAGTGACGTGAAGGGGAAAAAATCCTCTTTTTTTTCCTTAAGGCTTTTTCCTTTCTTTTCGAATGGTTGTTGGCCAGGAGGGACTTCCGATGGTGAAGGGATTGACCATGCCTGTACAGCTACTTCCCACACTTGCATCAAAGCAAATAAAACAAAAAACAAAAAGAGATTTTGACGATTTATGAGTCACCGATAGCAAAAAGGGGTATTTTGCTTCCAAAAAGACAACTTTAACACTTTTGACGAAGACATTTTGTGCCTCTTATCAGGTTTTAGAATTCTCGGTTTGATTTTAAGGAAAGCCATTCTTCATTTTTTTACTTTTCTTATTTCACCAAGCAAGTTTATCCCTTGCCAAGCAAATGTACACTTTTCCAGTCTCTCAATATGCATTACGTCTGCCTATTGGTTCTTCTCACACCGTGGTTAATACATTCAGAGATTTGCGAAAGCCGTTGTCGACACACAGGGCTGTAGGTACAGGGGGGATATATGTATAGGGCTTAGATCCCCCCCCCCCTAGCCACAAGTATAAGAACGAAGGGGCACTAGTACCAATGCTCTAAAGAGCCCCATAAAATCTTAAAAAATTAGCGTTTCACGTTGAAGTTAGGTTTCTCGACTTTAAGCAGCCCGAAAAAGTTCCGCGTCCAAGTGCTTTCAGACCCCACGCAGTAGTGTACCGATGTAGTGGTGAGGGGGGATCACCCCGGGCCCTCCATCAGACGTGGCCCCCGAAAAGCTTTTTCAGGTTTTAAATTGTTAGTAGAATCGCTTAAACTACGAGGTTTAGTGGATAAAGCATGCATAAATCTGTAGCCGTAGGAGCCTACATATCGTCTGTCTTCCCTCGTTGAGGTTCGTCAAAAACGGACCGGTTTCGGCAGCTCGCCATCTTCAGCATTTGGTTTCCAACTTTGGAAAGAGATGGTGAAGAGAAGATGGCGAGCAGCCGAAACCGGGGCCCGTTTTTGACGAACCTCAACGAGGGAAGACAGACGATGTAGGCTCCTACGGCTACAGATTTATGCATGCTTTTTTATTTTATTTTATTTATTTTTTTAGGTTATCCATGTATGTATGTATGTGAAGAGGTCGCGGACGGTTGGACAGCGATTTGGCTCCTTTTTACGAATGTCAGTCTGTCCGACCTGGAGAATAACGTTACAAGGGACATCAGCAAAGAGTGTGGGCCGAATATTCGATTGAGCCCCCCCCAAAGCGCTATTCTGTGGCTCAAGCATCCAAGTTTTCTCGAACACAGAGAGTATACGCCGTGTCCCCAGTTTCTTCAGATCGTCAAGCCCAGTAAAGTGCTGATCGGAAATTTGCAACTCGCTGACGCGCAAAAAACTGAAAAAAATCACTAATACCCGTGTCTATAACTGCGAAAAAGCGCTGATTCGTGGTCTCGCGGTACATGGAGGCCATTCTACGAATAAATTGTGGAAATGAACGCAAAAATGTTGTTTTCGGGCCAACCCCGCGGTTAAAATTGAGAAAATACGCTTTCAGGTGAACCTCGGACAAAAATGGCACATTCACAACTGAAATTGCGAAAAAATCGCCGCAAAATTGTCATAAAACGCTAGTCCACAGCTGAATTTGGGAAAAATCACTAATTTGTAATTGGCGGGTGTAAAGGTGAGGAAAAACGTTAATTCGCGGATACAAATGGAGAAAATCACTCATTCGCGGCTAAAATTGAAAAAAAAATCACTAATTAGCGCAGCAACAATTAAGAAAAACGCTAATTTTCACTTCAAATCGGGGGAAAATGCTAATTCTCAGCTAAAAATGGAAAAAAATTGCTAATTTGCAGCTTAAATTGAGGAAAACGTCAATTTTAGCAAAAATTGTGATAATTCGGTAGGTAATTCAAGGGTAGAAAACGCTACTACCTACGCTGCTAAAATTTAGAAAAAGCGACAATTCGCTGCTAAAATTGAGGAACATAACTTAATTCTCAGATATAGTGGTGAAATTTCTAATTTAAATACAGGCCTATGCGCCTTCTGAAGGCAACTTTGTGGCTAAAATTTAAAAAAAAAACGGCAAGTTCATGCACGGCTACAACTAAAACAAAAACGCTAATGCGGTGATAAAACGTGACAAAACTGCTAATTTGTGGGTCATTATTTGAAAAATAAATAATTAGTTTGGACAAAATTGAGAGAAAGGTTAATTTCAAGCCTAAATTGAGAAAATCGCTAATTCGATTCTAAAAATGGAAAAAAATCACCAATTTTCAGCTACAATTGCGCGCAACGCCAATTTGTGACTGAAATTGAGAAAATTCGCTAATTCACGTGTTTTAAAACGCTAGTACAACGCTGCTAAAATTGAGACAAATTATAATTTACGTTAAAACTGTTCTATATGTCAATTCGCGGCTTCTAAAGGCAAAACCATTGAGGCTGAAATTGAGAAAAAGCGCCAATTTAAATTCGCGAGTGAAACTGAGAAAAATCGCTCATGCATTGCGTATGGTATACCAGAAAAATTCGGATTTTTGAAACCCCCCCCCTCCTGTTTAGCGGCTAATATTGAGAGAAGCACTTAAGAAAAACGCCAATTTTCAGCTAAAACTGAGAAAAGTGCTAATAATCCCTGCTAAAAATTGAAAAAAACGATAATTCTGCTAAAATTAAGAAAAACGCCAAAATTTAACATTTTAATAAAAACACTAATTTGCAGCTGAAGTTGAAAAAATGCGCAAATTCGTTGCTATTGGAGAGGGGTGGGGAATAACCGCTAATCCGCGGCTGAAATTGAGATGAATGATTCACGCGGCCAAAATTGAGAAAAGTGGTAATTTGCGGATATAGAAAAATTGCCCTTAACTGAGAGATGTTTAGGGTCATTTTCTCTGAGTCTTTAGATTTGAGCCAGTATGAGTGCCCTGTGAAGAATTCTCAATTGACCATTGTACGCGGTTTTCTCCTCCACATCATTGGAGTAGTCACCCCTGTCCCTTAAATTTGTAAGCCATTGACGGATTTCTCCCCGTGATTCCGGTGGTTATCCGGGGCCACACATTGAGCGGCGGCTACGTTATCATCAGCCGGGAAGTTCTAGGAAAAGCGACGACGCGACGTCAGGCGGACCTCGCCTGACCCACGGCGGAGCGGAGAAATTTTCAAGAACATGGATACAAAAGAGCAACGCCGTTACAAAATGTATCTATTTTTTTTTTAATTTTCCGAGTCCGGAGCTGTTTTGAATCTGATGACCTATATTTCACTTTCACTTTTGCTTGTATTGTTTGTACCTTAACACAAAATAACGCTTCAATTCACGACTGTTTACACTCTCTTTCGCTCATTAAAATGAATGAAGCGCAACGGAAGAGCGGAGTAGGTTGAGAAGCAGTTTTTGGTTTGTTGAGTCGAATAAACGAGCCTCAGAGAGACTGGATTAAATGAGTTTATTCCAAGTGAAGATTCTTCGAGATTATAAAACCGAGGTGCTGCGTAATAAAATGAAACTAACAGTGCTTCCTCGCGTAATTTTCTATATTTTTTTATCGTCTAACACGCAACAAAGTTCGCTTAAATTCTACGAGGTTTAAAAAAAAGTGCATCCGGAATTATTAAACTCTGTAAGAACAGTGAAGCTTGAGCTAATAATCCTGGCGCAAGCTGCTGCTTTTAATTTTCAATGAAATGAGGTGCTGGAATGGTGGGAGAAGAGGGGGGGAAGAGGGGGGAAGAGGTTGGAACTGTGCAAGTTTTATTACAGATTGTTATTGATCGGACCTTGGACGTAGTGTTTCCTCTCTTGAGTATTATTTTTCACCTAATATACCAAAGGACTACAAAAATTGGCAATCAGTGTTGAAGGGATCAACGAAAGAGTTTGGCCATGTTTTTTCCCCAATACGATGGACAATATATGAAAAGAAAGAAATCTAATTTCCTAGTAACTAATCTGACGAATTTCGTCGACTAAAAGCTTAACCTCGTAAAACTTCCTTTTCTACAAACCTCTGTTCGTGTGGGATTGAATTGGGTGCGACGAGTGGTGTTAGGGGCGGAAACGGTTGAGTCGACGACACTGTAAACAAGTCTATTCGGGTAAAAGAAAGCTCTTTTCTTGTCAGCGTTCGTTTATAACCTTGAGTTGTTTCAAAGATAAAGGGCGATATGGTCAAAGGAGAGGATCTAGCTTTGTTTTGGGGGCTAGAAGTGGATTGTCATTTCTAATTCTAGCTCACCGCACTATTCTCTACCACGTGTACGCCCGTACCAACGCACCATAATTTAATTTCTATACTTTAGTTTTCAAGAGCTATTCGTGATTGGTCTTCCAGCCCTCTGTTATTCATTCCGGACGGTCAGATGTTTGCGAGTCCAACAGAGCTATTATTTGGCTCGAATGAATAATTGAAAGAGAGTGAGAGAGAAATATCAGAGAACCGAGGAAGCCAAACAAAAAAGTTTTGTTTCCAGCGAGAGAACGAAATGTAAAACGGGCACGCAGAAACGCTGCGCGGAAATCATTTCCAGCGGCAAAAACTCTGCTATAAAGAGAGGGAGGTGGTAGAAATACCTGTCGATAAAGTTAATATTGCTGTCCAATTAAATTCTACCTCGTGAAATCAACGTAGCGTACACGAATATTTTGTTGCTACATTATTCTTTACGGTGAAGCTTTCAGTTGAGAGCACAATAATGTAGAAAGGTTTTCAATATTGTCAAGTGATTTCATTGCTTATATCATTTTAATTATATTTAACTTATATCCAATAAACCTCTTACCCGATGAAATATAATAGCTGTACATAATAAAACTCCTTACCCTCCACCCTTGACCTTCCTCTCTCCTTGAAAAAAACTAGCTGATATGTAACACGCATAAATTGTCGAATATAAGTTCTTCCCTTTTGATTGTATAAAAAGCCTCCGAGAGCTCGACCTTTAGCTTAGTAGTTGTTATCGTGAGGTATAGGTAAAGTTCAGTTGCGTTTCATTTATAAACCTTTTTCTTTTTAAAAACGAGATTTTCGGTCTCGCGGCTTTATTTTCAGTTTATTTTTTAAACTTGACAAAAGGAAAATGTTCAATAACTAACTAGACACGAGGGGGGGGGGGTTGCCGACTTCACTCATAGTATTATGACTCAACCGGCTAATGACGACGCGGTTCTAGAGCCACAACGCATATCAAGTGTCTCCGTTCGGCTACCACCGTTTTGGCGCCACCGGCCCGATCTTTGGTTCCGCCAAGTCGAAGCTCGGTTCGACTTACCAGCCAACCGTATCACTCAGGACAGTGCGAAATTCAATTACGTCGTTTCCACTCTCGACATGGACGTCCTCGAATACGTCAGTGACATCATCAACCACCCGCCTGCGACCCACAAATACAATGCCCTGAAAACAGCGCTTCTTTCCGCTTTCACCGACACCGACGAACACAAATTCACCAAACTCCTCCACGAGGTCGAACTTGGAGACGATAAACCGTCACAACTTTGAAGGCGCATGAAAGATCTCGCCGGCACTCAAATATCTGACGACGCGCTCAAAACTTTGTGGCTTCACCAACTTCCGTCTTCCGTCCAATCCATTCTCGCCATCAGTTCCGAACCTTTACCGACTCTCACAAAATTAGCCGACAAAGTTTTCGAAGCTGCTGACCGTGGACGACATCACTTCCTTCCTCCAGAGTCAACACCTTCCCCTTCCGAACCCACAACTTCCGCACCTTCTTTTTCCACCCTTCTCGACGCGATCCAACGGCTCACTCAACGCCTTACCGACCTCGAACAACGTTCAACCCCCTCGCTGATACGCCGTCACTACAGATCACCTTGTCCCAAACCAGAACTAAAAACTTCAGCCCCAAAAACAGGTTTCTGTTATTATCACGAAAGGTTCGGTAACAAAGCTCAAAACTGTCGTTCCCCCTGTTCCTTTTCTTCAAAAAACTAATGTTCCGATCGCAGGTGGCGGCAAGCGATCGCCGTAACTCGACACGCCGCCTATTTGTCACCGACAAAACAACCAAAGTTCGTTTCCTCATCGACTCAGGCGCCGACGTAAGCGTCATTCCCTGCACGCGCCGCGACAAAACTAATGGCCCACAGAAGTTCACCTTGTCTACTGCTGGTGGTTCTGCGATCCCTACGTATGCTTCCCGCTTTCTCTCACTCGATTTCGGTCTTCACCGTTCGTTTCGATGGCCCTTCGTCCTCACAGAGGTAACATACCCCATTATCGGTGCCGACTTCTTGGCACACTTCGATCTTCTCATCGACCTCCGTCGTCATCGTCTGTTGGATGGCACTCCTCAACTTTCTGTCGCTGGTGTTCATCCTTCAACTGCACCGTCGAATAACCCAGCACGCCTGAACCTCTGTGACACGACGAACAAGTTTGCCGCGTTGCTCACGCAATTCCCTGAGATCGTTCAACCTCCCTCTTTTCCACGCCCATCTCTACCACACAATACCCAGCACGCAATCGAAACCACCGGACCACCTGTTCGTTCCCGCTTTCGACGTCTTCACCCCGACATGTTGAAAGCTGCCAAAGCAGAATTCCAAACAATGCTAGACCTCGGCATCTGTCGTCCCTCTAAATCTTGTTGGTCTAGTCTGCTCCACCTCGTTCCTGAAAAAGACGGCACCTGGCGACCTTGTGGTGATTTCCGACGCCTAAACGCTGTCACCAAACCTGACCTCTACCCTCTCCCTCATCTTCACGATTTCACGTCCAATCTTCACGGAACGACAATTTACTCGAAGCTAGATCTCCTTCGAGCATACAACCAAATACCAGTCGCACCTTCCGACATCGAAAAAACCGCCATCATCACACCTTTCGGTCTTTTTGAGTTTCCGATGATGTGTTTTGGTTTACGCAACGCCGGTCAATCATTTCAGCGATTCATGGATGAAATACTTCGCGACCTTCCCTTCATCTTCGTTTACCTCGACGATGCGCTTATCGCTTCCAAATCTCCCGCAGAACATCTGGAGCATCTCACTCTCGTTTTCCAGCGTTTCAGGAGCTACGGACTCCATCTTAACGTGAACAAATGTGTTTTCGGCGTAACCGAAGTAGACTTCTTAGGTTTCGAGTCACACCGTCCGGCACATCACCACTTCCTCAACGTGTTCGAGCCCTCACCGAAGCTCCTCGACCTACAACCTTTCAATCCTTGCGTCGTTTCCTCGGAACCATAAATTTCTACCGCCGCTTCATTCGCCGCGCGGCCCGGGCCCAAATCACGCTTCATGACGCCTTAAAAACTAGCAAAAGCGAAACATCTCCCATCCAATGGACTGATCAGTTGATTGAGGCCTACGACCATTGCCTGCAAGATCTCGCTGACGCTACCCTTCTCGTCCACCCCAAGCCTGACTCACCCTTGACCCTTTTCGTCGACGCTTCAGATACTGCCATTGGCTCTGCTCTCCATCAACAAACCGACGGTACCTGCCAACCGCTAGCGTTTTTCTCTCGGAAGCTCAGTGAAACCGAACGACGGTACAGTGCCTATGACAAAGAGCTTCTAGCAATTTACGCTTCAGTCAAGCACTTTCGGGACTTTGTCGAGGGTCAACAACTCACAATTTTCACAGACCACAAGCCCCTCATTTTCGCTTTCAAGCAAAAACCAGAAAAGGCGTCCCCTCGTCAATTTCGTCACTTAGATTTTGTAGCGCAGTTCACGACCGATATTCGACACATCAAAGGAAGTGACAACGTCGTAACAGATTACCTTTTCCGAGTCGACTCCATCCATATTTTCGATTTCACAGTCGTCGCTAAAATTCAAGAAGCAGACGACGAGCTAAAAAAGCTCTGCCTCAATTCGTCACTCAATCTTCGTCGAGAATGCATACCTGTCCTCAACATATCGTTATTTTGCGACGATAGACACCGCGTTTTTATTCCCTTATCCCTTCGTCGTCAAGCGTTCGCTCTAATTCACAACAGCGCACACCCATCTCCGAAGCGTACATCACAACTAATTCGTGAACGATTTGCTTGGCCCGGAATTGAGCGAGACTCCAGATCTTGGGCAAGAAACTG
This sequence comes from Corythucha ciliata, assembly GCA_038030265.1. Lineage (NCBI taxonomy): Eukaryota > Metazoa > Arthropoda > Insecta > Hemiptera > Tingidae > Corythucha > Corythucha ciliata. The sequence goes on along the minus strand of CM075943.1, from coordinate 4,221,409 downwards.
CCTTCAATGTCAGAAATCCAAAATTGGATGTCATGCCCGTAGTCCTCTCGGTGTTTTCCCTCCCGTCGACGCACGTTTTCAATGCAGTCGGTCTTTGGGTTGTGCGTGGCCGTGAAAATCCCGTAGCACCTGCTGCCAGTGATACGAAACTGTCGCTCCTTCTCCCAAAAACGACGGTGGAGAATGGTATTTCGACAAAGCTCGACCGGGTCTTGAGCATTTCTGCCCATCATTTTGTATCTCTGGAAACAGCAGGGCTTCATTTCGACAATAACATCAGCCAACGCGGACAGAGCTCGACTGGCGCTGGCATGCTTGACTATTTCGTCGAACATGATGTTACCGTCGACACGATCTATTTCCACGGGCTGAGGATCCTCTATGACATCTCTCCGGGATCGGCCTTTCTTGTGCAGGACGAAGCATGACTTTGGACTTATTCGGGCAACCTTTGGAGAAAAAAAAAATTCAAAACATTTATACTTCATGCTGGGTGACCAGAAGCCGTTTATGTGAATTATTTTTTAACCTAAAGCTGTTTGTGATTGAAAGGTTGACATTTTCTAGTCAAAACTTTCATTCTCGACCTGAAATATATTCACTGTTGAGCCTGAAAATGACTCTTGTGTACTTAAATAGCTCTGCTATTTACTGAGAAGGACAGAGTACTGAAATCGCTCTGAAATTAGTGGTGAAGCGTCCAAGCACGCAGAGTGAGACCCCCGCGGCAATTCTAGTGGGGTTAAACTATTAATACGGAAAATCCTCAAAGTACATCAAAATGAATTTTTTAAACCACAAGTTTTAGGCAAGTTTTTGTGAAATTTGCCAAACCTGAATGGCATTTCAAGATTCCAATCTCCACAATCTGACTGGTTACTGGAAAATTGCGACTACTTTCGGAGATAACTGGACCAATTCCCACTTAAAATCTTTTCGGTAGTGCCCTCAGATTTAATGTACGTGTAACTGTTCTCGACTTATAAGCGCTGCATCCAATAAAACCAACGTTATGGCTAAAAATACTAAAATATCGATTATCTCGAAAACGTTTGGAAATCGAACCTGTGTTTATGTGGACTTTTTTGGTCCATTTTGGACCTAAAAATTCCCTGCATTATTGCCGTTCACTTACAAAACACCCTGTATACCGACGGTTCCAAAACGTCACAGGAAGTGAGTTGCGCATTTTATGCTCCGCCTACTACCTCCTCTGTCCACCTATTACCACCAGCCTCATCCGTGTATACTGGATCCCGAGTCACATCGGGATCCCAGGAAATGAACACGTTGACTCCTAAGCCAAGCTAGCTACTTCTCTTCTACCTGCCACTCCTGTATACTCCCATTTCGTGATGGACAACACAAACTAAAAACCATCCTTTGGAATAAATGGCAAGACTTATGGAATCAAAAAACGTCACAGCTACAATCAATTCATCCCAGAGTTCACGATATAAAAAATTTAAATATTCCACACTACACTCGTAAAGACCAAATTAAAATTCTACGCCTCAAGAGACGTCACACCCGCATAACTCACAGTCATTTCCTTAGTAACCGAGTCAGAACTCAATGTCAGACCTGCCAAACCCCCCCTAAGTATTCCCCACATCATCGATCGTTCAATGTACCGAACACAAAGAACATCCCACAATTTGAAAAACACGTTACCCGAGATATTCTAAATGGCTAACTTAGACGACTGAGATGAAAAACATTCGACTATACGACGAAATTTAACTAGCGTGGTATCTATGTGACTGTTATAGCGGGCTAATGACCTAGCAGTCGATGCCCCTTAAAATAAAAAAGAAAAAAAGAAAGAAAGAAGAAAAAAAAAAAAAAAACTAACAACTTTTACTTTATTTTGTATGGAGAAGAACGGTGGCCAGCATTTAATGTGCCCGAGAACATCACGATGAGCACCCTGGCGAGAGATTCATGGTCAGAATTCTAGAAATCGCTGCTAAAATGATGAAAAATCGCTAATTCGCGGCTAACATTGAAGAAAATAAATCCATGGTGGTTTACTGAATTCATGGTGTCCGAAGACTCTTTTACTTAGCTAAGGTGAAAACCCCACCAATTCGTAAAGCATAGAAAAACGCTTATTAGCGGCTAAAGTCGAGATAATTCCAAATCGGATTTTCTGGAGGCAACTCCGTGGCTAATAGGCGAGACAACGTGCTAATTCATGGCCACGAGTAATATAATGATAAAGAAAAAACGCTCATTAGCAGATAAAATAATAATACTTTATTATGTAATAAATAATAGAAGATATAGAAAATGGGAATTTAAAAGTTAGATGTTCATGAATTTTGGAACGAAATTCTGAAAAATGCTCTCATTCGAGGCTAAAACTGAGAAAAATTTGCCCATCACGGTTTATGGTGCTCTTTTACGATAACAATTTAAAAAAAAAACGCTAACGCACTCACAAGTTTGCGGCTAAAATTGACAAAAAGTTTGTAATTCTTAACCAAAAGCGATAAAAATCGCTCATTCGTGGCTAAAATGGGGAAAGAAACTAACCCTCAGAAAACAAAAATGAGAAAACGCGAATTCGCGGTATCTGGAGGCAACATAAGTGACTATAGATGAAAAAAGCACTAATACATGGCCTGAATTTCATAAATTACTGCAGATTATGAAAAAGCGCTTAATTTTTGGTTAACGTTTAAAAAAAAATAGAAGACTTGTGGTCAGAGCTTTTGTGGTTAGAGCATTTTGTGGTTTGATCTTTTAGGCATTCAAGGTTTTTTGTGCATCAATCAATTTAATTGTGGTTAGAGTTTCTTGTGGTTAGATTTGTTTGAACTCACGTGACGTGACGAATAATGCATTTTGTAACCTAATATAGTTCTCTTTAACGGTAACTATCACTTTGAAATATTCAACACGATCAATGAATGAATTAATGGACACAATTTGATCAATAAGACACTCGCTAAAACTCAAAATAATCGAAGAGAAACGAATCTTCGAATAATTCATCCTCGTCAAATTGTTTGAAAAATTAATTTAAAAATAACTAAATTGAATTTCGAAAAATTGGCCAGTTCATCGATGGGGAATTTTGTTGTGGTCATTTTAAGCCATCATGAGAGGAAATCAGACTAAAATTCTGATAGGAGATAGGTTAGGGGCAAAAAAAGAGCTGAAACGCATTCCAAACCTTAGCAACTGTACCGCTCGAAAAATATTATTCAAATTTTAGCAGCGTCCTTTAGGAACCTAGATGACGATTTTGAGCGATCGATCATCAAATTTTATAATATTCTCTTGTAAGTTTGTATAAGGGTCCAAGTAGAAACTATCAATATCGTCGTTCAAAACTGTCAATTTGGCGACTAAAATTGATAAAAAATGGTCATAAACATCCAAGTTTGAGCTGTCCAAGCTGCAGAAGCAAGTGCAGAAATGCACATTGGTTCCCATCTTAGCAAACTTGGTCATGAAGTTTTATATCTACCCAATTTCGTAGTATGGGTGAGTTTACTGATTTTTTTTTTTTTTTCACTCACTTTGTTACGCCACTGAAGATGTTACTTCACTATCACATAAGCGGGTTTCGTCACTCTCGTCGAGTAAAAAACAATTGTAACGTCTAATTGATCAACGATTTGTTTTTAACTCGATTTTAAGACGTCCTACTTTTTGGTCCTACTTCCCGTCGCAAGCGTCCTACTTTTGCCCTACATTTTCGTGCCAGTAGGCGTCCTCGAAAACTCCTTTGACATCTGGTCACCCTAACCAGAACTGAAAATAGGTAACGCTAATTTGAGGATGAAATTGAGATAAATGCTAATTCACGGCTTAAAATATAAAGAAAAATCTGTGATTCACGGACACAAGTGAGAAAAATTGCTAAATCGCCGCTAAAACAAATAAAAATGCATAGCTAATTCGAGGTAAAACGTTACTTCACGACTAAAATTGATAGAAATCGCTAAAATCACGGATAAAGTGTAAAAAAAAAAAGCAATAATATGTGGCTAAAATTACGGAACACGGTAATTTACGAATAAAATACGTAGTGAAAAATCGATAATTTACTAGTGTTTTTGTGAAAAACCGATGATTCACGCCTAAAATTACGAAAACATGTTTTCTCGGCTTATTTAGAACGCAAGTTCGTGGCTCAATCTGAGAAAAAGCGCTAATTCATGGCGAAATGTAAAAAAAAAAAAAAAAAATCCCTAATTCGCGGGAAAAATTGAGAAAAAGTACTAATTTACGGATAAAATTGGGGGAAATTGCTCATTAGCGGCTAAAATCACGAATTTATGGCTAAAGTGGAGAAAATCACTAATTCCCCAGATATGGGGGAAAATTGCTAGAAGAATCGCCGAAGTGTGGAATAAACGCTAATTCGCAGCTTCTGAAGGTAACTTCAGAAATCGCTAATCCACGACTAAATGAGAAAACCCCCTCGTTTCACTGGCATACACCCCACGACAAATCGGTCGAAAATTTTTTAAGGCCAAAATCTGCATTAAAGGGCTAGCATTAGGCAGTATGCAGGCCTGTGACAACTTCCCAATGGAAAACAGTCAAAGTAAGCTTGAGAGGCTAAATTTAATGGTTAAATTTATAATGGTTACAGATTACCTTATGTGCCTTTCAAGGCATCAAGTCAGAGCGGGAAGAAGGCACAATTCTGGTTACAGGTTTCCGAGCTTAGGGAGTCCCAAGGGACCCAAAATTCAAGTTAAGCGTATGCAGTGTCGTTTTCTGGGGATAAATTAGTCAGTTTTTAACAGAAATTTCCAGAATAGACAGCTAGAATGACCGTTTCATAGCAAGACTGTTGAATTACTTACTGATTTGGAAGTCTTGACAAAAATCCAAGTAATATAAACTATGATTAAATAAAGAAATAAGGTTGAAATTGACATTCGTCCTGTCGTGTTCAGAGCTCATTTGGAAGAATGTCCCCCAGATTTCTACCTGACCGGAACCGAATTACCGAAGACCATGTAATATCCGTCATTTGGCTATTTTAAGAAGTCAATCCCACGAAATTGATTTCTTACGAGCCAGATCAGCAATATTTGGGCTTTGAAAGAGCTAAACCACCGGAATAGCTTGTTCTTATGGGGCCATCAAATGTCAAATTGGTTCTTTTGAATTAGCCAAAACTGTGCACAAGATGGGTACCATTATAGTGCCGAAACCGTAAAATAGCGTCTATGAAGGCCTCAAATGTGTGAAATTTATTGTTTGAACCCCTTGAAATAGGACTTTTGAACGGGCCAACCCCGCTTTGGGTTTTTAGGGAGTCAATCTAGCAAAATTGATTTTTCGAAGGGCCAAATCTCTAAAATTTCATGGCATCCTTTTGATTTTCCCTTCTAAGTTTCCGTGCTTAATAAATGCAATTTTATGGTTGGTGTTGCCGAGGAGCTCGGCAGGGTGGGGGCCATTTATGATGAATGGTAGAGAAGTAGAAAGTGTGGCAGAGGCTAAATATTTGGGGGGATGACCTTGAATGGTAAACTGTCGTGGAGGACGCACGTGGACAATGTGTGTAAACGAGCGATTAGGACATTTCATCAATGTAGGCGAGCAGTGGAGAGTACCTGGGGGCTAACCCCGCAACGGACGCTGTGGTTGTACACGGGAATAATTAGGCGTAGAATACTGTATGGGACCTTGGCGTCGTGGAAAGCTGTGGAGTGGTCCTGGTCCTGGTGGCGGGGGCTGCTTGACAAGGTCCAGCGTCTGGTCTGTCTGGGGGCCTTCAGGATGACTCCAACAGCAGCAATGCAAATGTTGCTCCACGCTGCGACCCCTTATATTTGGAAGACAAGACGCGCGCTGTGGAAAAATGTTATGGGTTCAGGGTCCATGGGAAATGGATGGCTAGGGGGCGGGAGAGATTTGGGACACAGGGAAGTAGCGACGGAGCTCCAGAGGGTGGAGCCTGCTACACCGATTGGATTTGGGAAGGACGATACAGATTCGACTCAGTTCGAGCGAGGAATTCAGGGAGCAAGGGGGATCCATGATTTGCTTCACGGATGGGCCTAAGTTGGAATCGGGGATGACTGGATCTGGGTTATGGATACCGGAGATCGATGGTGGGGATAGTAGGCCCCTAGGAAAGTTGGCTACTGTTTTTCAAGCAGAGGTCGTAGCGATAAATGACTGTGTCCTGGAGCTAATTAGGAAGCATGTCAGCACTGGCGGACCTATGCCTATCGGAGCCCGGGGCAGAAATCTTCAAGATGCCCCTAAAAGCCTCTAACTATACATAAAAAACCTCTATTGGTAACCTCTAAGGCCTTTTCCTAATTTTAGCCAAGGCCTTTTCCATAATATTGTAGGCAAATTACCGCTATTTCCACAACCTAAGCGCTTTTCACCGCAGATTAGCAACGGATTAGCGGGGTAATCCCCCCCACCGTATAGACATAAATATGCGCTTTTCCCCAACTTTAGCAGCAAAGTAAATTTTTCATCCTGTGAATCAGCGATGTTTCTTCAACTTTCCTCGAGTAGGCGTTTTCCACAATTTTAGCTGCAACTTAGCGTTTTTTTTCTAGCGCTTTACTCAGTTTAAGCTGAAAATTACTCAATATTATCCGTAAAATACCGGTTTTCTCGAAATGTTTACCACAAATAAGAATTTTTTGTTCACCCTAACCATACGCTGCGGAATAGCAATTTCTTCTCAGTTTTAGCCGCGAATTTGCGAGTTTTTCACTCATAGTCATAAATTAGCGATTTTTCTTAATTTTAGCCTCAAAGTTGCCCGACGAAGCCGCGAATTAGAGTATTTCCGATTTTTGACGCTTTTTCGTAATTTTAGCAGTGCAGTAGCTATTTCTAGCCCGTGCATTAGCGAATTTTGTTCACTTTAGCCACGAATTGGCGTTTTCCGATATTTTTACTGCAAATCGGCAATTATTCCATTTTGACTGTGAATTAGCACTTTTTGTTTGAATTGGTGATTTCCTCAATTTTTTGCCGGGAATAACACTTTTTCCCAATTTGAGCTGAATACTAGAGGTTTTATTTATTTATCACATGCTAATTATTGTGAATTTTTCAATATTAGCTACGTTTTTTTTTACAATTCAGTCCCACGTCGGAATTTTTCCTTCAATTTTTGCTATGGATTAGCGTTTATTGTTTAGTTTTAGCCTCGAACAGAAGCTACGCATTGGCGTTTTGCCAATTTTTTCAAGACTCAGTGATTTTAACCAATTTTAGCCACGGGTTAGCACTTCTAATAAATTTTAACAGTGCAGTGGGGATTCTTTCGTTTGTATTGGCGATTTTCCTCCATTTTAGTCACGATTTGACGTTTTCCTCATTTTCAGCTGCGGATTAGCCATTTTTTCATTTCTAGCAGCGAATTAGCACTTTTTTCTCAGTTTGAGTTGAAAATTAGTGTTTTTATTAATGTTGGCCGTGCTAATTAATACTTTTGTCAATTTTAACCGCGTTGTTTTGGGAGGGGGGGTTTAGCCCCGCGTGAGCAATTTTTTTCTACGGATTAGCGCTGTTTCTCAGTTTGAGCCTCAATTCTTTCAAAAGCTATACAGATTTTCGTTTTCTCAATTTCAGCCGCGAATTAGTGATTTTTCTTCATTTCAGCTGTGAAATAGCGTTTTCTGATAATTTTGCAGTGAATTAGCACATTATCTATTCTATTTTTTTAATTAATAGGCGATTTTTCGTCATTTGAGTTGTGAATTTGTCATTTTGGTCCAATTTAAACTTGAATTAGCGTTGTTTTTGGCAATAATTGCCTCGATTTTCATTTACTTGTACAGTTGCGTGTATTCTCATTCTCAACCGTAGCCACGGGGCTTGGCCCAGAAACAACATTTTTGCATTGATGTCTACATTTTAGCCATGGAATGGCCGTCGAATCGACGATTTTTTCTAAATTTTGGTCCGGAAGTTGCATCGTGAGACCACGAACCAGCGCTTTTTCGCAGTTATAACCACGAATATTAGCGCGTTGCAAATTGCGGATCAGTACACTAGCGCGCTTAAGGACCTAACGAAACTTGGGAGTGGGGGCGGTGTATTTTCTCAATTTTAGCCGTGAATTTCCCTCAAGGAGGCGCATATTTCTGATGTATTTGAGCTACCAGAATAGCACTCTCGGGGGCTCAATCGAATAGTCAGCCTACACTTTTTGATGATATCAACAAACAAATCGTAGTCCAACCTTTTTACATGAATGAACCTAAAAATAATAATTTTTCCGCATTTAAGCATCTCGGGGGCCCCACCTGACAGGGGGCCCGGGGCGATCGGCCCCCCTCGCCCCTACCACGGTACGCTAGTCATGATGATGTCAGGTTTAGGGAGGTGGTGATCTACACGCGGACAGGCTTGCAGCCCCGGTGGCTGTGGCCGGGCCGGTGGTTGAGTCGACCTTGTTGGCGGACTGTCGGTGGGGCATCACAAGGCTACGGGTAATGAGTAATGAAGTGACCCTCGTATGGATCCCTGGACTCAGAGGGGAATGAGAAGGCTGACGAAATGGTGATACGGGGGGGGGGGCAAATAAAGAAGTATGAAGGGCCTGAGCCGGTTATTGTGGTCTTCCGAGACAGTAAAGAGGGCCCTAGTTGGGCAGACAGGGAGGCCGCCAGGAGTTGGAACAGCTTATCAGCCTGTCGGCAAGCGAAGGGCATGCCTTCGGTAATGGGACAGGGAGGCGATGGTTTGGCTGCTGTCACTAAGCAGAGGCAGCATGCGGAGAGTTTGTAAGGATGTAATGGGAATGGTGGCAGACTCGGTGTGTTGGGGCTGCGAGTTGGAGAAGGAATCGGCTATGCACTTTGTAGGGCAGTGTGAGAGGACTGTGGCTAGTTGTTTCCGCATGGCGGCGTATATGAGCCTGGAACGGCTTAAGCGCTCCATTGCAATAATTATTATTATTATTATTATGGGTGGGGGTGGAGGAGTTAGAATACACCCATCGTATCCTCTGCGTGTCGTAAAAGGCGACTAAAAGAGGCGGGGAGGCGGCCCCGTTAGCCTGGTAAGGCAACCGTCTAAGGGAGCACACCCCTACAGAAAAGCCGGGGGTCGGGCCTCGTTAGCCACAGGCATCCCGAACCTTACAGGATGGCGTCTTCGGCGTCACACGGGCTTGGTGAACCCGGGGCCTGTAGCCCTAGTGCAGGGAGTCATCCCAGCCCTGTACCTGTCCTAAGGTGTTTGGCCTCCCTCCTACATTCCTTTATCCTCTCCTATCCCAACCTCCCTCGGCTGATTAGATGACGATAGTGAATGGACACGGACAATCTTGGACACAGGGTAGAGAGTTCTCCCCGACCTGGCAGTAGGTTAAAATGCACTATTATAATCCATCATGGCTGAAAAACAAAATGAAAATGCCGGACGGACTAACTGGAACTCGGGAGGAAGTCAGGACCCCCCGAGCGAACACGGCGAGGACTCAGGAACCCAAAATCAAAATATTACTAGCAATGAAGAGCAGGCCACCGAGTCGGTCGGTGAGCATGCTCAGAGCTTAAAAACGAAGGAGAAAGATGCCTCTTCAGGGGCTGAAATTTTTAGCACACCTAAGGCATTGCGAGACCTAGAAAATGGTCCCGTGAATATGACCCCAAGGCGGCGTGAGAGCCTTGCAGAGTTAGTAGGAAGGTACTCGTACTTGTCAGGTCGATTGAAAAAAAATTGTTAGTGACAGAAGTGCCAATAGTACTGACTGTGAGTCAGACATGACATCGCTAGAAGGGGGTAGGAAAAGAAAGGGAACTACATTTGAGCCCTATGAAGTTCCTACACATAGTAGCCGGTCCTCCCCGCCAAAAAAAATTAAGAAAAGATGTTCGCCGCACAAGAAAGATAAAACTACTCCCGACCCAGAAGAGAATAAATGGGAGAAATCTTTCAACGTAAGACCGAAAGAGGGATCCTATGCAGAGACATCAAAATTTAAAATTGCTAGTGAGTTTGAAAACTCTATTGGTCCTGTGAAAAGACTTCGAAAACTGGCAGACGGCTCAGTACCTACTCGTTGAGGTGACTACACGAGAGCAGATTGCGAAGATATGGGAACTAAAGATATTAGATGGTAAAGAGATCACAGTTTCGGCGCCATTGAATTTTAATACTGTCAGAGGGGTAATCAGTGACCCTGAAATCAAACTTGCGGAAGAAGAGGACTTAGTACATGCTTTTAGTGGACATGGAGTCGTTGAAGCTCGAATTGTTAAAAGACGAATGGGAAATGACTTAGTGAAGACCACCACGGCCATCCTGTCCTTTAAGGGAACAGATGTCCCAGATTATATAGTTGGGGCCTGCCAGAGATTTCGTGTTAGGAAATACATACCATCACCCCGCAAATGCTTTCGTTGCCAGAAATTCGGGCACATTAGCTCGCGATGTGTCTCCAAAGAGGAGATCTGTGTATGTGGGTCAGTGAAAGGAAAATATCATTTTTGCAAGGACACGCCGATTTGTGTCAACTGTGGGGGTGAGCATACTTCAATATCGAAGCAGTGCCCAGAATACAGGTTCGAACAAGAGGTTCAAAGAATAAGGGTTCAAATGAAGTGTAGTTTCAGGGAAGCAAGGCAATTAGCTAATCAAGGCAATATAGTAAAGACGGGATTGACCTTTGCGCAGAAAGCTGATAGTAGAAAAACAAAAGTCCCGCTAAGTCCCACGAAAAATATCGAAAGAGGAAATTATAGTCAACCCTTGCAGAAGATAAAGGAGAGATCACCATATGCCCTACCAGAAGCTGTCCAAGCCAGGTCAATTATAGTGACAGACCTAGAGTCACAGCTCATGCATGACAATACTGCGGCGCATTCAGTGGAAAAAGGTCAGATAACTGTTGCAGTTCGAGGGACGGAGGGTCTCCGTACTAAGAGCCTTGAATTGGAGCACAGACCAGGCCCTGTTAACCCAGGGCTCGGAGGCAATAGACGGGATTGGGAAACGAACAGTTGTGAGATAACGAGTGAATGTAAAAGTGGGAAAAATAAAATGCATGTTGATGAGGGTAATGAGAAGAAAGATAAGGATGGTCAACGAGCGTTGGAAGATGAAGCTGCTGGGGGTGGCACCCCAATATCCTCAAGCAAAGGGAGTGGTGAAGATGGGGAATCGACGGACACCGGGAGCGGCAAAGAGAAGAGATCCAAAGGATGGGTGAAGGGAAGAAGAGGTAGTTGGGCTGAACAGAAAAGAAAAGGAAGAAGAAAGTAATCAGACAAAGTTGAACGTATTATTATGAACTAATTTAATGAACTCCACCAAGAATAAATAGGTACCAGAACAATTATTTTTTGCAATGGAATTTAAGAGGATTCCATAAACGCTCGGATGAGATTCGCCAAATCATACACAAATACGACCCCTTGAATTTGGCGTTACTAGAAACCCATTTTTCAGAGAGAGTAGTAGCCACATTGCCAAATTACAATCTTTATCAAAAATCGTGCCCAGTAGCAGTTGGAGGCAGACGCCATGGAGGCGTGGCGCTGTACTGCAAGCACTTCATCAAGTGCGAGGAAGTAACCCCTGCGACAAACTTGCAAGCAATAGCGATAAGAATAAAAGTTCCTGTCCCGTTAACAATTTGTTCTCTGTACTTACCCGACCAGAATTGGGATGCCCGCGAGGTTGAAAATTTAGTGGGGTTGCGCTTCCCACCCCTGTCCTAATCCTTACGGATTCCAACGTGCATCATGCTGCGTGGGGATCAGGGCGCACTACTGCACAAGGTAAAATTTTGGAGTCCCTTATTAATGACTTGCAGATGGTAACGCTCAACGATGGGAGACCGACGCATTTCACTGCTGGTACCGGTTCTCTAGATGCTATTGACTTGAGCATCGTAAGTAGGACTTTGGCTGCTTCGTTTGATTGGATAGTGCTACCGGAACTCCATCATTCGGACCACTTCCCAATCCTGTTAAAACATAACAGTAACAGAGCTTTTCACGATGGCGTTGAGCGATGGGATTTTTCTCAGGCAGACTGGGTCAGATACACAAACTTATTAGACTTACCAGAGCTCACCGGGAGCTTGGAAGATGATGTGTACAACTACACGAGAGCCATCATCCAAGCTACTCAAGACAGTATTCCTCGGCGGAGAAGACCAGGAGGATCTCGGACAGGAGTACCCTGGTGGAATACTGAAATAAAAAAGGCCAACAGATTAAAGAAAACAGCGTTTAACTTCTATAAAAAACATTCAACAAATGAAAATTTAATCGAGTTTAAAAAACTACGAGCCCGTGAAAGGTTTCTAAAACAGAAAGCCAAAAAGAAATCTTGGGAAGAGTACGTGGCATCAATGAATTCTAGTACATCCATTGGAGAAGTCTGGACAAAGATTAAGGCACTCAAAGGTAACTCGGGAAATTCGGTTCCAGCGTATATTATTAGCAACACCAACAGCAAGGTCCTGGATGACCCCAAGCATATTGCGAACGAGTATGCGCAACACTATGCATCAACAACATCCATGTACAACTACTCACACGAAGTTCGTCATAACCTGGGCCAGCAGTGTAACCCATACATTTCCTTTGAAGCCGACGAACAGCACGATTACAACATTCCTTTCACATATAGTGAGTTACGGCGGGCCATCGACGCTCTCCCTCATAAAAAATCTCCTGGAATTGACGACGTACCAAATGAATTATTGACGAAGCTAACAAAACCAAATGAGAAAAAATTACTAAAGCTATTTAATAATATTTGGTCAGAGGGGCAGTACCCAAGTTCTTGGAAACAGGCAATTATAATACCTGTTCTGAAACCAGGGAAAGATCCTCAGACTGTTTCCAGCTATCGCCCAGTGTCTTTGACGTGCTGTATCGGAAAGCTATTTGAGAGTCTCGTACAATATAGATTAACTAGGGTACTTGAAAGGGAGAAATTGTTGAATGAATACCAGACAGGTTTCAGGACCGGGTTCTCAACTACCGATCAGCTGGTGTATCTAGAACAATTCGTTCAAGACGCATTTTTGCATAAAGAACATGTAACTGCAGTGTTTTTTGACATTAAGAACGCCTTTGATAAGGTTTATCGTAATAGTGTGCTGAAGCAGTTAAATGAGTGGAAATTTCAAGGCAACCTTCCACGAGTAGTCCAAAGTTTCCTGGAGGGCCGTAGCTTTGTAGTGAGAGTTGGTAGTTGTTACTCGACTAGGCACCAGCAGGAAACTGGAATACCGCAAGGGTCAGTACTTAGTGTAACAGCATTCCTGATAGCTGTAAATCAGTTGAACAAAAACCTACCCAGGCAAGTGTATTCATCAATCTATGCGGACGATTTAGCCATATTCTTCAAGCACTCTCAAGATTCCATAAAAGCTGGAATTTTGCAGGTAGCTATAGACCAGCTAGTCGAAAATGCTGCCTACAGTGGACTCGCATTTTCAGAAGAGAAGACAGTTGCGATTCATTTTTGCAGGCTCAGAGCCTCACATAGTCCCCCTTCCTTGTTTTTGCAGAGGAGTGGAATCCAATTAGTGGAAGAACATAAATTTTTAGGACTGCATTTTGATAAACAGCTCAGGTGGAAGAAACATATAAATGAGACGGCCATCAAGTGTCATAAATCGTTGAAATTACTGAAATTTATTTCCGGGCATAAGTGGGGAGCCGATAGAGGCTGGCTGTTGAGGATATTTGATAGCCTTATTAAGGCAAAGATTGATTACGGTGCTATAGTCTACGGTTCGGCGAGGAAATCCTGGTTGATTCCTCTGGACCGAATATATAACTTGGGCTTGAGAGTGGCCGTTGGCGCGTTCCGTACAACTCCCATCTATGACCTATTTGTAATCTCCTCGAATTTACCTCCTGGTTATCAGCGAAGACTTAATAATTTAAAATATGCTTCAAGGATAAGAAGATACCCAGAACATTTTGTACATCAAAGAATCTTTGACAACCCTACAGTGGACCAGTTTTCACAACAAATTACACGAACTAGGCCATATTACGTGAGACTAAATGAAGCAATCACAGAGCTTCAACTACAGCTACCCCTAGTGCTGGAAAAAGATAATGGGATTTATCCATGGCTATTTGATGAAGTTAAGCTAGATCTAAGCCTGCAAGTGATAAAAAAAAATTGCTTCCCCCGAGTGCCAGCGTATTACTGTTTAAAAATGCAATGGAAAAGTACCAGGATTACGTATGCATCTATACAGATGGTTCGAAAAAAGACAACGGTGTGGGCTTTGTCTGCTATATATCGACACAGGTTCATTACTCCAGTGCTCTACCCCTCTATTCATCAGTTGGTACAGCTGAGCTATACGGAATACACCACGCTCTAAATTTCTGCATTAATAAACCTTTCAATAAATTTTTTATTATAAGTGATTCGCTCAGCTCTCTAGAGGCTTTGAAGAACAAATTTACATCGGACGACCTGGTCATCAAAATATTTCATAAATTGAAATATCTAAATGACCAATGTAAAAATGTAAGGTTTATGTGGGCCCCGAGCCACGTCGGCATATATGGGAACGAACAAGCCGATCGTCTTGCTGGTGAGGGGGCAGAATCAAGAAATGATGAAAGGGTTTTGAAAGTTAGGTTAGATGACGGGAATTGGTGGGTTAAGAATATTGTTTGGGAGCGTTGGCAAGAACAATGGAGCAGTACAAATTCACAACTGCGAGAAATAATACCAAACGTGAGAGTAAAGCAGACCACAGATCACCTGGACCGGAACGAGTCCATCAAAATAGCTCGGCTCCAAACTGGACATAGCAGGCTAACGCATGACTATCACCTGACTGACCGTAGACGACCCAGTTGTCAGCATTGTTGCTGCACTCTCACGCTACAACACATTGTTATAGAATGTACTACCTACCAAGAACAGAGAAGACTCTGTTTCGGGGACCCGGTGCCTACCTATAAAGAATTATTAAGTAAGACAGATAATCATCAAAAAATACTAGGATTTTTAAGGAAAGTAGACATACTAAAAATGATTTAAAACTAAGAGCAAACATGAGGGGGAGATTGTGATAGAAAAAACCGTGATATTTAACATTTTGTGATATTTACCTGTGATAGCTTTCTAGTCGAAAATTGTTGAGTAACTTCCGAACATCTGTGATAAAAAAATAAAATAATAATAAATAAAAAAATAAAATAAAATAAAAATTACAAGGAATAAATAGAATATACAAAATAAATAGATAATTTAAATAGATCTAGCAATGCTAATAAATTAAATAATTGAAATAATATACTTACCTTAGGAAAACAGGGCTAATAACCTTAGTAGTTGATGCCCTTATAAAAAATAAAAAAAAAAAAAATAATAATAATAATAATAATAAGGGATTATGCAAATCATTTGTCACTTTGCGAATAAAAAGAAACTGAGCTTCGTCATGTACGGCAGTCCATATAGGTGTCCCTTAAAATTTTACTATAATTCAATATCCTCCGGCCAACAATAAAATACTTTTACGCTTCCATTTATAGCTGTGGTGCGGTGAAGCTATAAAAATTTAAACCTCTCAATTTTATTGAAATCATTTTATAGAGAGATTGATTGGAAACTATTAAAATGAAGAGGAGAGTACAGGAGACGAGTTTCTTGCACGAATGTTTTTTTTGTTGTTGTTGCTGTTGCTAAAGTGCTTCCTTTCGCCAGGGGAAAAAAATAATCTTAAAAGTGGCTGACACAAACTGAGTTACAGGCATATAGGACACTTTCAAGTACATAAAACGCTTTATTTTTCATTCCTCACCCCCCCCCCCCCCGACCTACCACCACCGGCATTGTGAGGATTATAATAATCCTTCTCTAATGGTGGATTTCACCACCTAGAGTTAAGGTTTGAGTTACGTTAACTCAGAATGCGTCACAACTTAAGTAAACATTGGGTTGGAGTTTGTTAACTCCAACCCAATTCAACCTAACTCCTGGTGGTGAAATTCACCATAAGTTTTAAACAACAAAACGCATAATTAGAACAGATTTGTTTACTTCTGACTTGTCAGGAGGTGGTTCTGTTTGTACCAATATTTCCTCAAATCAAAAGGGTAGGTTAGAATGTCATTTATTTAACGTTAATAGCAACACAAATTATATGAATAAATAAAAAAAGATGAAGTAGAAAACACCAGCTTTTTTGTTTGTTCCAATCAATTTCACAACCCCAAATAATTCCGAGGTGAAATAAGAGCAAAGAGGAAGGCCGACACTTCAATCTTAATGTTTTGCGCTTCTGTTCGAAAAAAAAAAGAGAAAAAAATCGCCATTAATGTTCCTTGTTTTAGATAGGGTTTCCATTGTCATCCATAGATTTATGGTTTTTTTTGCTTCGCTCGGTTTTCAAAGTCATATAAGCGTTATGAATGTCTTGTGATTGAGAACTGTGAAACGGGAGGCGACCAATGCAATGTGTGGTAGTAACCGCGGGGAAAAGGATTTATCGTGTAACGGTGGTAGGGGGGCAGAAGGGGATGTAATTTGAGTGGATGGAAACCGTCAGTGTTGATTAATTGGAGCCCTCAAGTCCAAAATGACACTTTCTAAAGAGAAGTCAAATTTATATAGTTTCGCAGTCGTCGTTTGAAGACACGGCGGCCATTATAGTGTCTGAAGTCATTGTGTGGTATGAATGAGATGTAAATGACTTGAAAATAGGATGACAGGTTTCATCTTCTTCGACAATATAATTACATTTGTATGGCTTGAACATGTACATGCCATGATGTGTATGTATACGTGGAAACGGATGCCCTGTCCCATTCAACTGCGTTGATAAAACAGGAGATCGGTTGGCCCCATCAGTATATTAATGTTGATTAAATTTCCCCTTTATTAAAGATTATGGTAGCCTCTGAAGGTGGTAATGTGCTTTACTTTACCAAATATTACTTCCTAGTAATTACTTTCTTCATTTATGTGCCATTCGACTGTCACATATTCGTTGGTTATAATGTGTATACAATATTTTGTAATTTTGATGCCACGACATTAAAACGAAATAACTATTGTTTCGCTCACAGCAAAGCCCACCATATTCGTATATGGGTTTAATAACCTCAACGGTTGATATTAAACGGCTCAAGACCAAAATAATGTGACGCCAGACATTTAATTGGGTGAGATTTCTGTTCGTGATTCGGGTTGACTTCTGAAACGCGTGACTTTTTCTTATTTTTTGTCTTTGGTGAGAGGGTTTGGGTGGGTGAGAACAATTTCTATGCAAATGAGAGATCTCTTCAATTCCAGTTGAGGGGTGGAGGGAGGGAAGGGGGGATTTTGAAAAACATAACGAATGTTCCCCCTTTATTCGCTGCCCTATATTGGTCTAGAAGAAAAATTAACACCGCCGCTATTTTATTTTAAAAAGAATCTGTGACCCGCATAATAAAACCGTGCTCGATTATAATGGATTACACGCGACAAAACAATGGCACGGCGAGCAGCAGGGGAACTTCCATCGAGCGAGATAGGATAGCGGCCGAACGGCGTCTTGTAGCGTCATAAAAATGGTTCGGGGAGGGGTGAGGGAGATTCACTTGTAATCGTAAATGTAGAGGGGGAACAAGTAGGAACCTGGGAGCACTAAAGAGAAATAATAGCCGGGCAGATAAAATGAGTTGAGTTGAGTTAGACATTTTGGTGCGACTGCCGAATGGCCGAAATGGATTTTTATCGCACGTTTAATATCGTGCTCACGGGGTGTCTTCCTTGCTCGGAATCGTACTGTACAAACTGATAAAATAGAACGATTCTTCTTCTCTAGCTCTTTTTCTCCATTTTGGCCTCAAATCTACATCCAGGACCACCGAAATTCGTGTTTTTTTTTTTTTTTGGTTTTTTTTTTTCAATTTCAGCAGTGTGTTAAATTTAGCCGAGAATAAGCGGGTATTCTCCTGATACACTGCGAATTAAGGGTTTTCTAAATTTCAGCGCTCGAATTAGCGATTTTTTTTTTTTTTTTTCACACCCGCAGCCTATTCTTACCCGCGAAGTTGCCTAGGAAACCCCGCGATTTTGCGTTTTCTCAATTTTGGCTCACTGACAATGACAGTGTCTATAAGGCAACATTGGCAGTGTTTCGAGGACAAAATTTACAGTTTCCAGAACGAAATTGACAGTTTTGAACGACGATATTGATAGTTTCTAGTACTCTGATGCAAAACCTCGTAATCAAGGTTTCAATTTCAGCAGTGTGTTAATTTAGCCGCGAATAAGCGGGTATTCTCCTGATACACTGCGAACGTCCAACTACCATAAGGAGACGTGGACGAGAGCGAGAGCTCACACTTTACTTTCTTACACGTGATTTATCATTTTCACTGAAATTGACAGTATCTAGGGTGAAATCGGCAAATTCGAGGACGAAATTGACAGTTTATAGGTTGAAATCAGGAGTTTTAGGACGACATTGATAATTTTGACAACGAAATTTTCCCGAACAAATGCAATTTGATAGTTTCCAGGACGAAATTGACAGTTTCAAGACGATACTGATAGGTTTGGCGACGAAAGTGACTGTTTCGGGGACGAAATTGACAATACTAGGAAGAAATTGACAGTTTAAAAGACGAAATTAACCGTTTCCAGGATGAAATTCACGGTTTGAAGAACAAAATTTATAGTTTCCTGGACGAAATTGTTAGATTTGAACATTTACTTGACAGTTTATGGGGCAAAACTGACAGTTTTGAACGACGAAATTGACAGTTTATAGTTCTCGACTGTTTCCGGTAAAGCGACTTAGAAACCGTCAGTTACCGAAATCCCTTGACGCAGTTTCTAGGAAGAAATTGGCAGATTCGAGGACGAAATTGGCAGTTATAGAATAATATCGACGTAGCTTTGACGACGAAATTGACAGTTTTGACTGTCAAGATTTTGACAAGAAATTGACAGTCAAGACTGTCAGTTTCTTAGGCGAAATTGAGAGTTTTAAGGACGAAATTGACAGCTCGACTGAAACTGACAGTTGCCGGGGAGGAATTAAGAAAATCCACGCGGTCTGAAACCCGAATTCTCGTCAGTGACTGAGTTTGTATAATTTTTAGTGCCTGACTTGTGGTTTTAGTGATAGTTAGGGTACGAATCGTCAGTTCAGGCATTTTAACCCTTAAGCTGGCAATGTATCTCAGGAGATACAAAGACTTATTTCGTCATCTTTCAACTCATGACGTCATTTTTCCCCAGATAGCAGATCCGTTGCTATCAGAAGCGTTTTGAGTCCGAGTGGGCTTGATAGATAGTGTGAATGTTCGCTTTTCAAACCTGTAGTTTCGATCTCACTCATCACCGGTCTTCCCCCCTGCTCCACGTCATAGCGTAAGTTTTAAATAACGATTTTGTTGCTTTTTGCAATGCATCACACTTGCGGGAATTTTTTTACCTCAAAAATAAGACTCTTTTGTGATAGAAATTAATTTTGTGATCGTTGTTTTTGATTTCCGTAAACAAGTAGGTGATGTTTTAAATTGTATCTCACAGGATACAGCGTCAAGTATACCGGTGTTTTTTCCAGTTGATTTATTGTGGGTGTTTCTAGTCAAACCCCTTACAGAAAGTGTTGTTTACTTGCTCTGATGGTGGTAGATAAATACCACATTAGGTTTTTAGGGTATCAGAATTAATTTAGGGGTGTCGTGAAGGATAGATTTTTCAAAAATCACCAAAAACTTTGTTTTTTCATCCAAGTGCGTTGAAATCCAACGCAAGTTATTGATGAAGTGGGACTCCTGAGAAGGAGGAATAGCATGAAATATTATTTTTCCAGCAATTTTCGGGTACTTTGTGCGACATAAATAAACATAATGTTAAAAACTTAATTTTCTTGAATGAATTTCCCAGCATCATAAGAAAAATTAGGTACAGAAAGGTAAGCAAATGATATTAATTTTGTAGCATGTCCGCAGGGATGCCACGTAAACTTGTCAGTGCATCTTGAAAGATACAATGTAAACTTGGCAATGTATCTTGAAAGATACAACGTAAACTTGGCAATGTATCTTGAAAGATACAACGTAAACTTGGCAATGTATCCCGAGAGATACACCATGCATCCTGAGAGATACACCGATAACTTGGCGATGTATCCTGAGAGATACAACGTTGACTCGGCAATGTATCCTGAGAGATACAAATTTAAATTGAGGCTGTACTGTTAACTGAATGATGGAGGATTTTTTTAATTATTTTTTTGAGCAATACGAAAGCACTGAGAATCTAAAAAAAATTACCCCGACAAAAAATTCAACGACGAAAATTCTTGCCAGCTTAAGGGTTAAAGGCACGAATGGTCTATTTAGCCATTATTAGAACGCGAGTGGTCGTTTTTCAAGGCGCAAATCTGTCAGTTATAGCCATTGTGGAGGAGGTGGAGCATGAATTGTCAATACGATCTTGTCCAGTCTGTTCAACCACTTTCAAGGGGCGAATATTCATTGTCCCTGACGCTTTCCAAAGAGCGCGAATGACCCACTTTGACCATTTTTAGAGCGAAACTTTGAAGATTGAATATTTTTAAGGCGTTTGGTTATTTCAGAGCACGAATCGTCAGTTCAGCTATTTTCAATGGCCCGAAATGGTTTTTTTTTTGGCCATTTTCAAGGTGCGAGTCGTCATTTTAGGCATCTCCAAGGCGCGAATCGTCATTTTAGTCATTTTTATGGCGTGAATAAGTCCGTTTGACTATTTCTAGGGGACCGTAAAGTCTTTTTTAGGGTGGGGACGGTTAGTTTAGCAATTTATAAGGCATGAATCGCTGGATTCAGCATTTTTCGAGTGGTTCGAACGAGCAAAAATTTGTTTTTGGCGCAGTGAAATCCGTGAAATTGCTTTTTCAGGTCCAGCCAGCTGCAAGTCACATTTAGGCATTTTAATGGCATGAATCGACAGTTAAGGCATTTCTAAGATGCAAACTATTAGTTATGCTATTTTTAGGGCACAAATCGCCTGCATTTTCAGCCATTTTCTAGGCGTGGTGGCTCAGTTTGTCCATTTTTGCACTTCGAATGGTAGTTTTCGCCATTTTACTGGCACGAATTAGCACATTTAGCCATTTTTAGGGTGTGATTTGCCAATCAAGCAATTTATAGTTTCAAATCAAATCAAAAAGTTTATCTAGTCCAGTAGCTAACGCTGGTGGGGGGGGGGGTTCGGTGAGGACGGCACATACTCGGTGCGCAGTCCCAAGTGGTCAGTTTATCGCTTGAAGGGCGCAAATAGCCCTGTTTGGCCAATTTTTTGTGTGCAGATAGCCACTTTGAAAGTGCGAGTCGTCTGTTCAGCCTCTGAAGAGCAGAAACGATCAGTTAGACCATTTTTAGACCGTGAATTGCTGGTACGAGTTGTGTGTGCCATTTACAGGGCGTGAATAGCCAGTTTTTAAGGCCAGGATCGTCAGTTTAGACATTTTCAAGGCGTGAAGGCTCAGAACGGCTATTTCTGACGCTTGAATACGTGAATCATCTGCTTAGGGATTTTCAAAGTGCGAATCGTCAGCTTAACCATTCATCGTGGGCCGCATAGAGTTAATTTTACCAATTTTATAGGGCGTGAACAGCCAGTTTGGCAATTTTAACGCTGCCAGTGTGGCCATTCCTAGGTCAATTGTGTGTTACGAACTCAGTTTTGCAAATTCGTAAGGCACGAATAGTACGCCAGACCAAGGCGTCAATAGTCAGTTTAGCAATTTTTGCCGCCAAGACTGGTTGATTTTGCCATTTTCAGAGCGGAAATCATTATTTTCAAGCGTTTTCAGGGCAAGAATCATCAGTTAAACAACGTTTTCAAAGCTTGTAATGCCAGTTTTTGGCCATTTCTAAAGCGGGAACCACCAGTTTAGGTATTTTTTGCGGGCAAGTAGTCAGGTTGGCCATTTTAATAGAGGGAATAGTCAATTTTGCTATTTTTATTGGTTGCAACTATTAGTCCCATAAAGCCAAGGCACGCAAAAAGGTCGATTTCGCAGTTTTACGGATAGGAATCATCCGTTTAGGCATTTTTTCAGAGCCTAGAGGCCCTTTAGTGTCTAATTAAACTAGGAATATACTTTTTAGGAGCATTGAAGTGCATGTTTTTCTCAATTTTATCCGCAAATTATCTTATTTGCTCAATTTCAACCGCGAAATAGCTCATTTTCTCAATTTTAGCTGCGAATCAGAGCTTTTTATAAGCTTTTAGCCGTGAAGTTGCCTCAAGAATTTGCAAATTGGGTAGCGTTTGAACGCTCTTTCCCAATTTTATCCGCAAATTAGCAATTTTTCTAAATTTAAGCTGCGAATTGGCGCGTGTTTTTATCTATTTATTACCAGCGCTTTTTCCGAATTTAATTTCCAAAGTTGCCCCAGGAATCACCGAGTTGGCGTTTTATAAACATCAGCCGTGAATTAGCGTTTTTCTCCCAATTTTAGCAGCGAATCAGCACATTTTCTCATTTTTAGCTGCGAATCAGCGCTAATTATAAACTCCTAGCCGTGAATTTGCCTCAAGAATCCACAAAGTAGAGGTAGCGTTTGAGTGCTCCGTCCAAATTTTATCCAAAAATTCGGGTTTTTTCTCCATTTTAAACGCCAAATCGTGTTTTTCTATATTTTATCCGTGAGTTAGCGCTTTTTTACAGTTTTAGCCGCTTGAATTAGCGCTTTTTCTCAATTTTATTCCCGGAGTTCCCCAAGATTCTGCAAGTTGGCGTTTTCTCAATTCAAACTGTGAATTAGCGTGTTTTCGCAATTTCAGCAGTAAATTAGCACATTTTCTTAATTTTAGCTGCGATTTTTTGCGTTTTTTCTCGATTTTATCCGCGAAATCGTAACTTTTTATACCTTAGCTGAGTTATCCGCGTTTTTGTCTATTTCACCCTCGAATTAGCGCTTTTTCTAAATTTTAGTCCCAATATTACCCCGAGAATACATGAGATGGCGTTTCTCCCTTTTAACTGTGAATTTGCGCTTTTTCTCAATTTTCAAAGCTGCTAAATATTAGCACTTTATCGCAATTTTATCCGTGAATTACCGTGTTTCTTGTTTTTTAAAACGCGAAATCGCGTTTTTCTCTTTTTCATCGTGAATTAGCGCTTTTTTTCAGTTTTAGCTACGAGAATTAGCGCTTTTCCTAATTGCAGTCTCAATTTTACCCCTACAATTCGTGATTTTGGGTTGTCTCAATGTCAGCTGTGAATTGCGTTTTTCTCACTATTAACAGGCATAAATTTATGAAATGTTTCTAAATTTCGGCCGCGATCATCGTTTTTATCAAATTTACAAGCGAGTTTAGCCATTCGTTCTCATCTAATCTGCTTTAAAATCCCGATTTTGTTCATCTTTAGGCTATTCAGAGGCCCCATCCGAACGGAGGCCCGCCCCCCTCACCCCTCTGCCATGGTATGTTAGAGGAAACGGATGTTCATGGAGTGGCCTTGAAGTTGATTGAGAGCTATCTGTCTGGGAGAACTCAGATGGTTTGAACGAGAGAGCCGTACAGTCAGGCCTTCTTCCACTGGAACACGGAGTTCCACAAGGATCCATATTGGGTCCTCTTTTGTTTTTAATGTATGTAAACAGCGTTCCGCACCTTCAAGGAACTAGTATTTTCCAATTCGCTGATGATTGAGTTTTGGCTGTCTCGAAACGAAACCGAGAGGAGATGGTGGAGACCCCACTACTGAAGGCGCTACTGGCGACCTCTATCAGTGGCTCGCTGAAAATCGATTATTTGCGAACCAGTCCAAGGAAAAGACTCTGATTTTTTTCAAGTGCTAAAAAGTCCCAAAAGACCGTGAAATATTTCGGCATTGTGCTTATGGCGGGAACGGGCATGGGAAGGATAAAAGATAAGAGATATTCGATGCGTTCAAATCCACATATAGTCATGATTATTATGAAATTAGAGCCCCTTCACGGAGGTAAATCCACTTATTGATCGATCATGCAGACATAAAATGAGTTTCACTAATATCCTGAAAAATCTGAAAGAAGAAATTTTCTTTTCGAGTCACGAGTAACTGTAATTAAAATGCGCTATTATCCCGCAGAGACGTTAAGCGGGATTAAAAAGATAGCGGTCGTAAAAGCTGCTCACCGTTATGGGGAGGGGGGGGGGAGAATATCCACCAAGTAACAAACTTCTTTAAAGAAGTGACAGGCCCGGTATATACTGCCCTTGTCTACCAATTTGTAGCTTCAACTATCTTTAAGCTAAAAAAGAAGCTTTGTGGATTTTAACTTTAATAAAAGAAGAAGTGAAAAATTATTTTAAAAATTGGTTAAAAGTTATTCCAATGAACGATTTAAAATTGTCCAATCAGCTCCGCCGGGATAAAATGCAACGCAATTGACAATTTTTTTCGACTACCTATAAATAATTATTGCAAACTATTTACGAAATCAAAATTAAAACGATACTTAATGGCGTATCCAGCAATGCCGCCCCCCAACCCTTTCCAGTTAGGAATGTAAGCGTATGAATAATAGTTTTTTGAGTGGCTTGAAGGGGTTATAATCACAGCCAGAACACCAGAATTCATGCTGTCGATGAAAATTAACAGTTATTCTTCGTTCAAGATTCAAACAATACAAAATTATACGTTTATTTTTCATTCACCGAGCCTCATGCTCCACCAACCTCAAACTGAAAGTTTTTTATTTTCATTCCTAGTGACGTAAATGTTGATGGCACTGAGTCATTTTCAGCCCAGTATCGCTCGATATTGAAGTTTCGAGAATGTCTAACACTTTGCTGCAGCTAAAGCCATTAGGCGCCCCCTTTCCCATCTGTACACCGCCGCATACACCAGCCCCCGCGCACCGTTAAGGCTCGACCGCGGAGTGATTGATTATTTCAAAAACGAACAGAATCAGCCGAGTGAAAAAAGTTAAGTACGTTTCCTTGTTTGTAAATTTCGTACAAGATCTGTTACACGAACCTTCTATTTCCATTAACACCATTTTATTTCCCCCCCCCTCCTCTTTCCGTTTCTTACGAATTTCACGTCTTTAGCAGATATTATTGCTACAATTTCGCACAACTCTGTTTTTACGGTTCAAGAGGCATTACCTCTTACGGCGAGAAGAAAATGTTTAGACGGTATCATTTCTCGAGCTATAAAATGACACAACAAGCAGTAAAAAGGGAGCCTTTCTTCGCTGTAAATCTGTCGTTCTTCTCTGTTCGTCGTAATTGAAAATGTCTTCTAGAGGAATCTTAGAAATGCAGAATTTGAAGAATTTCAAGCCACTTTTCGTGTGAAGAACGAGTACTTTTGTTTAAAACAATCAACCCACGCACGAAACGATTTTGCCCGGTAAAAAAAAAATATGTCACTTTCACTTCTCTGAGCTACAAAAGAAAATTAATTATCACCCTGCAGGGGGTTTCACGATCAACCTCTCTAAAACGGAGAGAAAAAAGGTATCCTCTCCACTTTTCTGCCGTCATGGTTCTTATTTCACCTCATTTATCATCCACAGGAGTGGGGGGGAAAAACCAAGGCTGCTGTGGTCTAGCCCGGGGGTTTATGACTCGTTTCATTAAGTTTGTATCACCTTATCTTCAGGCTTTCCAGTGCCCCCTCCCCCAGCACTTTCTACAGCAATAACTTTTTTAACCCTTTATACCTGTACGAATTGCTGGGAGTGGTCTTGATTTCTTCCTGACCATAAAAATCCTGGAATTTTTTAATTCTTTTTTTTGTTCGTTTTCATTGTAATGAAAATAATCGTCACCGTGAACCGTTATCCAGAGTGCTTCAAATTCCAAAAATACCAATGAGAAAAACGCTGGTAACAGCTACGCGGCTAAAATCGAGAGATGTTGGACTCAGCACTACAGGCAAAGACACGAAAAATCAAAGTGGCTACTGCCAAATCCCGTGAACAGCCTTGATACTCGCCGGCATTGCGATAGATGAAACGATATTATGGACTTTCGTAACGCAGTTCTCAAAGCTGAGCCATGAGCTCGTGACGTGACAGCTTTTGTCGGTCACAGCACGATAACTAGCTCCGGTGACTGTGCAGTCACTGTGACAAAAACCAGTGATTTTTTCACTTAAGTGACTACTGAGGGTCTGTTCTATGAATTTTTAATGTCACTATCACTGTTTGTTTCCACCCGTCCTCCCTATCAACATGTGAATTGATTTGGGGCGGACGGTTGGAAAAGGATATTCCTAGGAACCCTGAAATCTTACAGGACAGGTGTTGTGACAAGAGTGGCGGGAAATAAGAGGAAAGGCATTTTCTGTTGACTCAATAACAATTATTTTATTTTTCTAAAATTCAGATGTGTGTGGGTTTTAATGAACATCTTCGTGTTCGGAGGCTGTTCATTATATTCTCCCCCACTTTAATTTAAACTCAGCAAACGTGCTGAAGGATATAATCTTTCAAATATCCAGGTGGTTTACGTTGTCTGGTAGGTCGATGTGGACGAGAAGGTTGAGACTGGCTAAGTGAATCTTGCTGGGTGGAAACATCGCCGGAGGAACTGTCATGTGGCGATGTATCAACTGGAGGTGGATCAGGCTGAGGAGAGACTTGAGTATTCTGACCAGCAAGTTGATTAGGAAATGGAATTCCGTAACATTTTTGTGAACTGTGTGTTGGTGCAAAAGTCACATGCTTTTTTGGTACTAGGGTCGAGATCAATTGATTAATGTGACGTTTGACGTGACGCCCAGAGTCCAATTCGATGACATAGTGCAGCTGTCCAAGTTTTCTTATAACGGCACCGAACTGCCAAACATCTTTGTTTCCAACGTGAACTTTTGTTTGAATTCTCTCCCCCACGCGAAGTGAGCGAACACGCGTATAGAACAGTTTAGAGGGAATCATCGCTTTTAAGTTGGGAAGGAGAGCTACGAGGCGAGTACGGATTTTCCTTTTTAAATATATCTCGGCAGGAGACTGACCGTTGATAATTTATTTCTTGCCCGTAGCAACCAATTTAGTGATCTGAATCTAATCCTAATTTCAGCGCATTTGGATACTATATGCGGCTTCCAGGTAAGTCTTTTATCCAGCGTGAGCCCAAGGTATTTGACTTTATCACCCACTGGAATTTGTTGGCCGTTGACTACGGAGGGAACATAAGCATGAGGCCTTAATGCAAAATCAATCCTAGCTGATTTAGTCGAGTTTAATTGGATTTTCCACCTCCTAGTCCAGTCAGAAATATCATTAAGCGACCGTTGCAGATTTTCCACGGCTGAGAAGTAATCGCACAATGTGGCGCCAAAATTGCCGTATCGTCCGCGTGGGTTTCCCGATTCAGTGGAATATCCGGCGTGTACAAAGTATAAAGCAGCGGACCGAGCACACTACCCTGTGGTACTCTGCTTCTATGGGACGCACGTCAGACTGCCCTTCCCCATACTGTACTTGGAACCTTCTGTTAGTAAGATATGACTGCAATATAAGCACGTGATGCATCGGAAGGTATTGGCTAATTTTATGAAGGAGCCCCGCGATCCACACTCGATCGAAAGCCTGACTGACATCAAGAAATACTGCAGGACAAAACATCTTTTCCTCCAGAGCAGCTCGGGCAATATTCGTTACTCGGTGTACTTGCTCTACGGTCGCATGCTCAGCACGAAAGCCGAATTGGTGTTCTGGTATAATTTGAAGCTCGTTTATGATATTTATTAGCCTGCAGTAGAGAATTTTCTCTAAAAGCTTGGAAGCGTCGGGAGCAGAGAGATTGGTCTGTACGACTTCGTTTCGTCAAGTGGTTTACCAGGCTTGGGTAACATAATTACTTTTGCTATCTTCCACTGATTCGGAAAGTATTTTGTACGTATAACTGCGTTGAATATGTACGTGAGCATAACAACAGCCTTCTTCGGTATTTCCTTTAAAATTTCCGCTGACAACATTGTCATGGCCGGGAGCTTTGTGAGGCTTGAGTTTGTTTATAAAACTCTGTACCTCCGGGGGTGAGGTCGGCTTGATCCTGTTTCCTTTATTGTAACTGATTGTTGGCAGAATGTCAGATTGTCAGAGGTAACGTTGTTGGGTTTGAACGTGTTTTCCAGGTGTGCAGCAAAAGCGTCGGCCTTTTCTTGCTCGCTTCGGGCCCACGTGTTTGTCTCGGTGCGAATTGGCGGTACATAACTAGGAGATTTTTTTGCGGCTTTCGTTATCTTCCAGAGGGAGTAATTAGTTTCCCTCGTAGCGTCTAGTGAAAGTAGTAGAGATGTGAACGTATCATTATTTATTTTCTTCAGTAAGTATTTAAGTTCCACCAAATGTGTACCAAATGAATCGTTCATCTTTTCGAAGTAAACGTCGCAATGGAAACGTCTTTGATGAAAAATCTGGAATAAATTTTGCGTAATATGTTACTAAACCAAGGAAACGTCTGAGTTCATCGATGTTCTTGGGGTGAGGCATCCGAGAAATTGCTTCAACTTTTACAGGGAATTTTTGGATTTTGTTGAAAGAGACTATATGGCCTAGGTAATTGATACTTTCTTTGAAGAAGGAACATTTAGCGTGATTCAGGTGTAGGTCATTTTTCTGTAGGCGATCGAGACAAGCGATGAGATTTCTTGAACATTCTTCGAGTGTCGAGCCGTGAGAAATGATGTCGTCAAAATAGGCGTCAACTTTGGGCAAACCCTGCAACAATTGAGACATGATTCGGTTGAATTCCGACGGTGCAGTTTTTATCCCAAAGCTGAGACGATTCATCCTGAATGTGCCTTTGTGAGTCAATATTGTTTGAATTTTGCTTCCTTCTTCATCAACTTTTAAATGCAAGTTGGCCTTGTAGAGGTCCAATTTGCAGAAAAACTTCGATCCTCTGAGACTATGTATTACTTCATCTATGCGACGGTTAGGGTGGTTAGCTGTGACTAATTTCGGATTCATGCCACTGTGGTAGGTTGAAAAACGTGACTGTGGTAGGTTGAAGTGGAACGTTGAGTTTAAGCTTTTGGAAATCGGTTTCTGATAGCAGGGAAAAACGAGCGCCTGAGTAAACTTCAAAGGATTGAGGCTTCTTGTTAAGAGTAACGGTGACGATGTATTTGTCTGAGTCATGACCTACTTCGTATAGATCCTCTGTGTCTTCCATTCGAACGATTTCATATTCAAATTTTTAAGAGTTTCGTGAATGTTATTAATATTAAGTAATTAAAGATTATTTGAGTACAAACATTCAAGTTTTATTAATGGCCGACTAGTTTCGGAGTAGACTGCACTCCATTTTCGAGGCCGAAACAAATCTCTTTGACAAACGTCTCACGCAAAATTCCCAAAAATCCCGGCGACGGATGTACAAGGAAACTTGTTTCTGTATTTCATATTCATTCGAAACAATATTTTCATCTTGAGAATGCTGAGACGATAGGGTACTTGTTTTAGATTTCCGGAGAAGTGAGGTGATGCACACCTTCGAGACATGGCCAATTTTACCGCAGGAAGAACACTTTAATGACATACGATCTTTCGTGCACTCGCGCGATGTGTTTGACCAACCGCAATTCAGACAGAGATTATCGATGCCTAGCGCTCGGTAATCGATACGACGTTTGGACGGAAATCGTTGATTAGGACGACGAATGCGGCTTTTTGGGCGGGAACGTTTTTCATAATGAGGTCTAGTGGCTCTGTGACGTTTATGGATATCATTGATTTCATCCGATGGATTGTCAAAAGGTTTGGCTAACTGGTTCGATTCATAGCGGGACGCTTAAAATGCTATGGCTTTACGGAGTAGGGCTTCAAAGCCATCGAGGGAAGTGTCCTGTAGGAGTTGCTCGCGTATCCAATTGTCTAGGGCGAAGTGGTGGCTGACTGCCAGCCAGCAAATAATGCAATATGGAGCGCATCGGGGAAATTGTTTACGCCCGCGAAAATTAAATGGGCTATCGGCTCATTTGAGCCCTATAAATCCCCTGGGCCGGACGGGATATTCCCGGTCATGTTACAGCGTGGCCTGGAGGTCCTGGAGCCGCGTCTCAGAAAGATATTTAGGGCAAGTTATGCATTATCGTATATACCGAACCGAAGGCATGGAGGGAGGTCAGGGTTGTGTTCATTCCTAAGTCGGGAGCAAACTCCTCGGCCCAGGCAAAGGCGTACCGACCCATAAGCCTCATGTCCTTCCTCCTTAAAACAATGGAAAAGGTAATTGGCCTGGATATCAAGGACGGTTGCCTTAAAATTAAACCAATCCAGAGGGGGCAGCATGCCTACCAGGCGGGAAAGTCTACTGAGACCGCCCTAAACGAACTGGTGGGTAAGGTTGAGAAATCTCTGGAGGCGAAAGAAACTGCGCTGGGCTGCTTCCTGGACATAGGTGGTGCTTTTGATAACACCACCTATGACTCTATGGAGGCTGCAGTAAGGAGCAGAGGTGTTGATCCATCTTCAGTGAAATGGATCAAGGGGATGCTGGAATGCCGCGTCGTGACTTCGGAGCTGGGAGGGGAGACTGTTTCCGTGTTGCCCTCAAGGGGGTGTCCCCAGGGGGGTGTGCTCTCTCCTTTGCTCTGGTTGCTCGTGGTGGACGAGCTTCTCGCTATCCTAAAGGAGCAGGGTTATGAGGTAGTTGGTTACGCGGATGACCTTGCGATTCTAGTTAGGGGCAAATTTGATGATACCATATCCAGTAGGATGCAGGGTGCCCTTAACATAGTGCAGCGATGGTGCAGCAGGCATGGTCTCAGGGTTAACCCTGAGAAGACCACCCTTGTTGCGTTTACCAGGCGGAGGAAGCTGGCATTAAAGGTAGTTCGACTGAATGGAGAAGTGTTGAAAGTAGGAAAAGAAGTCAAGTACCTTGGAGTTACCCTGGATCAGGGGCTCAAATGGAACTCGCATATCAAGAGGGTGCTGAATAAGGCCACGTTCGCATTGTGGGCTGGTCGGAAAATGTTTGGCAAAACATGGGGTCTAAAGCCAAAAATGGTGTTGTGGCTGTATACAGCCGTTGTTAGGCCTATCGTCACCTATGGCTCACTCCTATGGTGGCAGAAGACGAAACAAGGGACAGTCCAGGCCTTGCTGAGTAAGTTGCAGCGCCAGGCCTGTCTTGTAGTAACGGGTGCTATGCATTCGTGACCGACGGCAGCCATGGAGGTGTTACTGGACATGCCTCCCCTGCACTTTCATGTGCAGGCGACCGCATATATGGCGGCGGTGAGACTGCTGCGGGCGGAGTACGTGAAGCGGGGTGTCCAGGTTGGGCACTTGCGTGTTCTGGAGGAAGTTGCATGTAGTGAGGCGGCTGAAGTCGTTACGGATCTCATGCATGTGAGGATGGATTTTGAAAAACCCTTTAAGGTCGACATAGGCAACCGCGACCTTTGGGATAAGGGTTTGCCGAGGTTTAAGCCCGGCACGCAAGTATGGTATACTGATGGATCTGTGAAGGATGGGGGTGCTGGCATTGGGGTCTTTGGCCCCAGGCTTCAGCATTGGGAGTCCCTTGGGACGACCGCCACCATCTTTCAGGCGGAGATCTATGCTATAGAAGCCTGTGCGCGGAAGATTAGTGAGAGGGGTCTCCGGAAAGCGAAGATCTTTATCCTGTCTGACAGCCAGGCGGCTCTTAAAGCCCTAGGCTCAAGCGTCGTGAACTCGAAGCTAGTTTGGGGATGTCTTGAAGCCCTCAGGCCTGTGGCAACGGCAAACAGCCTTACTTTGATGTGGGTGCCGGGTCACAAGGGGTTTGAGGGGAATGAAATGGCTGATCAACTCGCGAAGAGAGGATCAGAGATGCCTTACGTGGGCCCGGAGCCAAGTCTCGGGGTCACGAAGTCCTTCACGAAGAGGCAGGTGCAGGCGTGGTTGGACGAGAGGCATCGTGAACACTGGGTTAGACAACCAGGTCTCAGGCAGGCCAAGCTCTTTGTCACTCCAAAGGGACGATCGGAGAAGGGCCTGATCTCTCTGAGCCGAGGAGACCTTAGAATCTTGGTGGGACTGCTAACGGGACATTGTGCCCTTCGATATACACTCAGACTAATGGAGAAGTCTGACACGGACATTTGCAGATTTTGCGACCTGGCCGTGGAAACAGCAGAGCACGTACTGTGTGAGTGCCAGGCTCTGGGGCGGTTACGCTTTCTACATCTTGGAAATGATGTGCTTCAACCGGAGGACATCTCCAGGATGGCTACGGCAAATATCCTCAACTTCGTTAAGGAGTGGTGGTGGAGGACGCTTGAAAGCTAGCGTCTTTCTTGGCAGGGCAACCTGAGGGGACACCACAATAGATCTTATAGGTCGAGTTTGGTAGGAGATAGTTTCTTCTGGGCTTCCCTCCCCGTTTAATAATAAAAAATAAAAAAAATAAAAAAAATCCAATTGTCTATCAGGCCTCTGATGAATTGGGCGCGAAGAAACGAGTCAGCAATGGATAATCTCGAATCACATGCGGTGCAAGTAGTGTAGAAATTGCAATCTTTCAGGCCCCCTTTGAGTGAAGCGAAAAAATCTGATATTGATTGGTGTGACTGTTGAGTGACATGGAGAAAATAATGCTGAGAGACGACTGAAGACGTAGTTGGAGAGAGCATTTTCGTGAAGTGTGTAACTAATGAGGTGAAGTCTACGTCCTTGACTTGCTTTTCTGGACCTAACAGTGCAGCGAGACTGTTGTAGTGCTCTTTTCCGATTGAAGAGCACAATAATTGAGCTTTTTTCTTCTGATCGCTAATGTTTTTGAGGTCGCAATAGTTGTGAAATCGTTCCAAGTAGGAAGAGAATTTTTCATTTTTGGCGTCATAGCTTTCGAACGGTATGATCTGAGGAACTGATGGGTTTGGTTGACTTCCAAGAGCGGTTGTCAAAAGTGACATGAATCTGTCGAATTGTTCTTCATTCATGACGATCAGAACGAAGTGAAAAAAAAAATCCGGGAAAATCACTGAGCGAATACGATCTTTATATCCTCGTCAACAACT
Organism: Corythucha ciliata; assembly: GCA_038030265.1. Taxonomy (NCBI): domain Eukaryota; kingdom Metazoa; phylum Arthropoda; class Insecta; order Hemiptera; family Tingidae; genus Corythucha; species Corythucha ciliata. The sequence continues at coordinate 4,188,495 of CM075943.1, read as the reverse complement.
TGTTGTGGCAAGAGTGGCCGGAAATAAGAGGAAAGGCATTTTCTGTTGACTCAATAACAATTATTTTATTTTTCTAAAATTCAGATGTGTGTGGGTTTTAATGAACAACTGATTAAGAGTTCGGAGGCTGTTCATTACAACAGGCCCCCTGCAGCAGTTCGTTTGAGCAAATGCCTAATGCTACCGGACTCACCGGTATCTGTGTGAATTTCATTCCCAGACCCAACGAAGCCTATTAATAGGGCAAATGAGAGACGTGATTTCGCAGATCAATTTTGTTTGCATCGGTTATAACAAATATACGTATAACAAGGGCTTCACCCCCTTTATATATCACGAGCATCACCATCACTCAGGGCAATCGTACCACATATGTAGTATCCATTTATATTCCACCATCACAGCATTTTACTATGGAAATACTTCATGACCTCAGTAACCTACTTGATGCACTGCGCGACCGTAACGTCATCATCGGAGGAGATGTAAATGCGTGGCCTACGGCATGGGGCTCAACAACTGTAAATGCGAGAGGTGAAGCGCTGTACATGTTGGCAACTCAATATGACCTAATCCTACTGAATGATCAGACGTTAGGACCCACCTTTATTGGGCCTCGAGGCCAATCTTACATCGACGTCACACTCGTCTCGCGCAGTATGCGTAATCACGCACGGGACTGGAATCTCTCACATCAAGGCCCGACAGACCATGCTCTCGTCGCATAACACATTGAGACGGATCCTCCCCCATCGAACATCGTAGTAAAGCGACGTTACCAGTTCGCAGGAGCGAACTGGAATGCTTTCCATCTGCAACTCGAAAGCTCCACGCTTCAGCATTACCATCTCCTAGAAAGTTCGGGTCCACGATTGACGCACCAAGATATTAATTCTGATGTTACCCTCGCGCAAACAATCATCAGGCAAGCGGCGAGCATCGCAACGCCGCGAACAGACATGGTTCAACGCCGAAATGTACCCTGGTGGACATCCGAGCTGGACACACTGCGCAGACTGGTTCGTACGGCAAAAGCACGCCTCCACCGTGCCAACTCTATGCGGTGGATGGCAGCACTGGACACCTACATTGCCCTACGGAACCAGTACAGGAGAGAACTGCGACGGGCCAAACGACAGGGCTGGCGGCGCCTTATCACTGATGTCCTTACCAATTCTGAAAGTGGGAGGCGAACACAGAAGTTATCGTTACATGCATTGAAGATGATGCCAACGTTGACACAGCCTCAGCTGCCTTCAACAACTATTCCCAACTGACGAAACGTCCTTAGACTTACCTTGTGACGCTGAAGTATGCCAGTCAGTGCTTGCTCCCCTTGACATACCCTTACACCCACAATGGACGAAAGAACAAGTAGCTACTGCAATGCACGGATCAGCCACGTCCAAGGCCCCAGGCTCTTCTGGCATTCACGGGGAGCACGTCCGTAACGCTACCCTGAGCAGACATTAAAGGTGATATGCTAACGAACATATTTAACCGGTGTTTGCATCTAGGATACTTCCCTATGGCGTGGAAGAGCTTCCGATTACGCCTCCTTCTAAAGGGTCTTCATCGGGACAGGTCACTGCCATGCTCGTACCGTTCTATAAGCATAATTTCAACTGAGGCTAAAGTTTTCGAGAAGCTTATCCTAACTGCACTGCACCCATTCCTCGAAGCTAGGGCGCATACCCATCACAGTATGGTGGCATGCCCGGGTGCTCGACAGCACATGCCATAGACCGGCTCAGGGAGGAAATAGCGACGCCTTTACGAGATACTACTGTGGTTCTCTTCTTGGACATATCAGGAGCATTTAACGAGCTATGGCAGCCGGCTATCCTAACTGCCCTGCGCGAAACGAGAACCCCATCCTCTCTCTCTCTCTCTCTGCGGAACTCCTTAAGATGTGGCCAGTACCTAGACCTTTTTGCAGGCCTTTACCTGGCCTGTACCCCATCTTTGGCCCGGATACCGCAACAGAGTCGGTCCCATCGCTCAGCTCAACCCGTTAGCCACGGCTGCTGGCCAGCCAGCCGTGCCCGAGAGAGACCACGCGGAGGTGGGTCTTTTGAGCTGAGGATGCTGGCTTCCGCCATGGACCGAAACCGGACAGGGAGGAGAACCCTGCCCGGGTTGCCCGAGTAGGGAACCCTACTCAAGCATGGCCGGTCCCAGCCCTCTTCGCTCCAGCCAGGAGCGGGAGAAGGCCAGGAGGCGGCCATACGCCCGCCGGTCTCGGACAAGAGCCGCGTCTCCCGGCGGGCCTCCACTCCCCCATGTCGCCCGCCGCAGATCCCCGTGGAGGCTGCAGCGACGAAGCACATGGTCGGCGGTCTCCTCCTCGACACCACAAGGGCATGTTGGAGAGTCCCGCCGCCGGAAGAACCACAACTTGGCGTTAAACGAGCCGTGTCCAGTCAGGATTTGCATGGCAGCGTGCTCAAGGGTGAACCACTTGGCCGCTGCCAGTCTCGTCCGAACGTCGGGCACGAACCCGAATGTACGCCTACCCGTTGAACTGTAAGTCCAACGCGCCTGCCAAGCCTCAACGACTAGGTCGTCAAGGAGGCGGAGGCCCCATGCGGCCCCCCACTCCTCGGCCAAGAGACCGAGGCGCTCTGCCCAATCTTCACGGCACCGTACCCGGTCCAAGTTTCCCTGAACCAGGCGGCGCCCGTGAACCCATGCGTCGAGCAGGAGGTCCGCAGGAGGTATCCCCGCCAGCACCTGAAGCGCGTCGGAACTGACAGTCCGGTACGCCATGGTCACCCTTACCAAGGCCTGCCGCTGCAAGCTGAGGACCTTCGCCCTCTGAGCTTTCGTGGGCCGGTGCTACCACCACGTTGCACCGTACAGCAGGGTAGGTATGAATACCGCCCTGAAGTAACGAGCTCGGCAGTGGAAGTTCGTGCCCCATACGTTGCCCCCCACCGACCTAAAGAGGGCAAAGGTCCTCTCCAGCTTCCCCGCAACCGCCTCTAGCTGCGGGGTCGCTGCCCTCCCCGGGTTAATCTCGACCCCTAGGTAGCGGCCCTGCCGTTCCCCCACAAGGCGTGATCCCCGATAGCGCACCACCAGGAGGCTACCCTGCGAGAGACGACCCCGCATTAGGACCATTTGGGTCTTCGGCACCGCGAGAGCCAGTTTGACCGCCCCGCACCATTCGTCCACGCCTCGCAACAGCCGATCGATCTCCCGACCGGCCTCGTCCCGGGAGCGCGCCGCGACAACAACCGCAAGGTCGTCCACGTACGCCACTCCCTCGAAACCCTCCCCCTGTAAAAGCCACAAAAGGGCGGCAAAGAGAAGGTTCCACAAAGCAGCCGAGAGAACCGACCCCTGCGGGCAACCTCTGGTGAGAGGTTCCCGCACCTCCTCACTACCGTAGCGGAGCCGCACCTCCCTCGACTCGAAGTACGAGGCGATCACCCTAAAGATGTCGTTTGGGACACCAGCATCTCGCAGCGCCATCAAGACCCCGGGCCACGACACTGAGTCGAAGGCCCCCTGCACATCCAGCAGGACCGCCACCTTGTACTTCCCGTAGGGGGCATCGACGAGGGTCTGCACCGCGTCCAGTGCCGCGTCCGTCGAGCCCCCTCTTACCCCCCAAACTGGCGCGGATGGAGCGCCTCCTTGATGAAGGGCTCCAACCGGCCAAGGAGGAGCCGCTCCAGGACCTTGCTCTCGCAGGGCAGGAGGCTAATCGGCCTATAGCTACCGGGAGACGCCGGGTCGCGGTCGGGCGACTTCAGAAGAAGTATCACCACAGCGACCCGCCATCTCACCGGGAAGTACCCCGCCACAAGACATCGATTGTAGAGCCCCAAAAAGGACTCCACCGCCGAGTCCGGGAGATGCTTAAGCTTCTCAGGGCACACCCCGGTGAACCCCGGAGCCCTGCTCGACGCCAACCCACCAAGGGCGTCCCGAAGCTCCTCCTCCGTGAAGAGCTCACTGCCTGCCGTTTGTGGGACCACCGCCGCTTCCGCTCTTGATTCGCGATCCGCAGCAGAGTCCTCCCCGGGTTCGTCCCGCGGGAAGATACGTCGGATGAAGTTCCTCAGCGTATCCTCCACAGTCCCCCCACCACGCGACGCTTCCAGAAACGGGAGGACGCTCGGAGACCTGATCTTCCCCACGGCGACTCTGTAGGGAATGCCCCAAGGGTTCGCCGAGAGACCATCCTCAACGAACGTCCTCCACGCGGCCCGCCTGGACCGCCGAAGAGCCTTTTTTAGGTCCCCCCTCGCGAGCGCATAACGCCCGCCTGCAGTCTCGCGACCCGGGCCTCGAGTCCTTTGATAGGCCCGGCGCAGCCTACGAGCCCGCGAGGAAAGACCCGCAACCTCGGCATTCCACCACGGAACTATCCCGCCACGTGATTGGTGAACACGCGGGACTGTATCGTCAGCGGAGCCCATGACGAGAACCCCATCCAACTTGTATCGCCTCCTTTGAAGCTACTTCACTGGCAGAACTGCATACTGCAATGGCGTAACCTACCCTATCACCGCAGGATGTCTCCAAGGAGCGGTCCTCGCCTGTGCCCTTTGGGTTGTAACTTTCAGTGAACTACTGCGACGCCTCACGAATCTTAATTTCCAAACAATCGCGTATGTTGACGACTTGGCCATCATCATTGAAGCCACCGATATTTATCACCTCTGTGACCGTGTCTTTGAATCCTTGAAGTGCGTAGAACAATGGTGTGATTCAACGCGCCTGCGTCTCTCAATTTCCAAAACACAAACATTCGTCGCTCGGGGCCGAATACGCACCAACCACATATTACTTCGAGACGGGAGAACTCTCCCCCTGACCAAAACGCCAGTTTACCTTGGCGTAATCCTAGACAGCAGTTTCACAGCCTTGCCACATCTCCAACTGTTACGGGAGCGGGTTCTACCGCTTCGTCGTTTCCTTCGTGGACTTTCCGGCCCAGGATGGGGGGGGGGGCATCTACATCCTCAAGTCTCGTATATTACCAGCAGGTACTGGTTCCACGCATCCTTTATGGGTGTATTGCATGGTGGTCCAATGCTAGTCAGCGTGCTGGAAACAAGATTCTCACGATTCAGCGTCTGATAGTACTGCAGGTGCTTAAAGCATACGCTACCACAGCGCACTGAACATGCCATGTTCTGACTGGCGTCCCCCCAAAAGACCTTGTTCTCGATGAGAGCCTTGCGATCCAACTTAAACGCCTGAATTCGGATCTTCCACGGCCAGACTGGATTATGGCAGTTCCTGATGAGCAGAATTTTACCTCGTACCGTCGGGCTGTAAGGCGTGCCTTGATTGCAAAGTGGCAACAACGATGGGACCAAAACAACACCGGACGTCATCTGCATAATATCATTCCTTCGATTCAGCAGCGCATGCGTATGCTTCACCTACGCCTACTATCCTACCCTGCGATCCAGCTCCTCGCAGGACACGGTAGCTTTAACGGTAAACTCCTCTTCAATCGGAAAAGAGACTCACCGGATTGCCCATGTGGCCACGGAGAGGAGACCGCAGTCCATGTCCTCTGGAGCTGTCCAAATTGGTGTGGAGCTGTCCAGGTGGCCCTGCCTCTCACAAAATCATTCCTGACTCTGCAGCGGATCTTCTTAAGATGTAGCCAGTACCTAGGCCGTTGCCGGCCCTTACCTGGCCTGAACCCCATCTTTGGCCCTGACTCCCCTGCAGAGTCGGTCCCATCACTCAGCTCGACCCGTTAGTCGCGACTGGTGGCCAGCCAGTCGCGCCCGAGAGGTACCACGTGGAGGTGGGTATTTCAGAGCTGAGGATGCTGGCTTCCTGACTGATCTATTCCAGTACGTCTCAATAAATGGAAGGGATTCTAGCCTGCTACCCGTCACACTCGATGAGGATTTCCTCAGGGCTCAATTCTCGCTCCAACCCTTTTCCTCATTCTGATTAAATGACTTAGGCATTAGCGACCACGCACTCTTCTTTGATGACGGCTGATTCGCCGAGCGATTGCAGCTAACGAATGCAGCTGCGAAAATGGGCTGCAAATAATCAAGAGAAATCTATAAAAGCTACGTTTTGTCCCCACCAGCCGCTAAATGGATATTTTTCTCAATTTTAGCCACGAACTTGGGAGTTTTTGAAATGGCATTTATGACAATTTTGAACGTGATCTAGTGATTTTTCTTAATTTTAGCCCCCGAATTAGCGCCTTTTCCACACTTCATTCATGAAATGACATTTTATCAAAATTTCATCCGTGATCTAACGACTTTTCCCAATTTTAGCCGTGAACTATCTTTTTATCTTCAATTTTATCCATGAACCATGATTCAGCCTTTTTTCTCAATTTTAACCGTGAAGTAGCCCGTTTCTTCCCCGAATTAACGTTTTTTCTCCATTTCTGCCACGAATTTCAGTTTTTCTCCATTTTCGCGTTGAATTATAGTGTTTTTTCCTAGTCATATACTGCGAATGAGCAAATTTGTTTACTACTAGTCATGAATCAGCACTTTTTACCAGCTGTTTTAGAGACGAAGTTGCATTTAAAAGACGCGTATCGGTGTTTTCTCAATAATGCATAAATAGTCGCGATTTAAAAGCGCTTTTACCTCACTTTACCTGTGGATTATCATTTTAGCTCAATTCTGTCCTTTAATTAGCGATTTTGCTCCCTTGCATCCGCGAATTAGTCTGTTTCTCACTTTTAGCTGTGAATATTAGCGTTTTTCTTATTTGAATTAGCCCTTTTTCTCAATATCAGCTGTGAATTATAGTTTTAATTGATTGTAGCTGCTAAATTAGCGGTTTGTCAGCCGCGAATTAGTTTCTTTTCTCACCGATATCCGCTAATTAGCCATGGAATAAGTGAATAAGCAATTTTTCTCAAATTTTGCTTCGAATTAACGTTTTTCTCAATGTTAGACGCGATTTTTTTTTTTTTTTTCACTTTGAGCTCATTGAACTATTTCATCTGTGAATTAACGATTTTCCCAAATTTTAGATCAGAATTAGCCGTTTATTTTCAAATTTATCCGCGATTTAGTCTTTTTTCTCAATTTTAGACGCGAAGTAACCTGCTCATTACCTGAATTAACCAGAGCGGTGCTCGCGGCTCGGAAAGTGCCCAAATACTGTCCGTTTGATAGCCATAAAATCACAATGATAAGACGTAAAAATCTGCGAAACGGCGAGTTTCTGGTCTAAATACCGGTGACATTGCCAGTTTCTGGTTTTTAAGGTCCTTGGGGGCTAGCTCTATTACCGACGCTTTAAAATCACAGGCACTAGTAGACTCTATCTAATAACGGATATGGTCAAATCTGGCCAACTCAGCCCCTAAAACTAATTATTTGGCTAAAAAAGTTGACATTTCATGCCCAGAAAACCACATGGGCCGTGCTCACCAGTAGATTTATGGTCAGCTAATGTGCCGCTAAAGTGGAGAAAATTCAACTTGAGGGTCCCTCTTGGAGATTTCCGCCCCGGTCCCCTGCGATAGACGCTGGTCCACCAGTGCAGCCAAAGAAGAAAACTGACAGTTCCGTGGAACAACTTTTGGTGGATAGATTTATCGAGAATGCAGTGAAAATACGGTGGGGAAGGGCCGAAAATATACTTTTGTCCATCCTGTACTCCAGTCGAGGGGAGCAATGGCCTGCTCTGCCCCCTAAACTTTATACGCCAACACTGCGTTATCAGTCACAAACTGAAACTCACGGAACCGGCACCCCCTTAACAAAGGCCACCCCCCTCAGCGCCTCGTTACCATAGTCCGTCACTGGTTGTATTCCTCACCTGCTGATTGGGACCTTCCATAGCTGTCTATCGGCGTTTTCCAATTAACACACCAAACAAGTTTAGTGCAATGAATGGAAAATGCTATATTTTTATTAATTTATTTGTACATTTAGAAATGAGAAGGATTAGGAATTATCCGTTGAAAGGGGAAGAAAGTCGTCAGAACCGCAAATACAAAGAAAAGAAAAAGTTTGCTGTAATAGAAATGATGTCTTGCGGTTGCAAGTTCCTTTTCTTTTCTTTTTTTTTTTTTAGGATTGGAGGTAAAAAGGATCTCATGCCTCCGACTACGAATTGACGTATATCCCCTCGTTCAATCAACATTTCATCAAAACAACAAAGCTTTTCTGCATGAAGGGCGTCGAATTTAAATTGATTCCAGCTACAATTTATTAACAATTCTTACGCCCCTTCCCCTTACTTAATGCGCCCTTCCTTTCTTATCTGAAATTGTATTGGAAAAATCCTTTTTCATTACTTTTTTTCCCTTATTTGCATGTTTAAAATACTTTTAAAATGCTGTTCTGAGAATCTCAGTTTTTGAAACGCCTCTCTTGATATTGTTATCCTAATGGCACCAGACAAATGGTCGACCTCCCCTACCTCAAAACTCATTTTTTTCATGAATGCTCCAATAAAAAATTGTATAAAAATGACTTGAGGTTTTTAGACCAGCAATCTAAAGCATCAACCCCCTCCCTCGTCATCACATCCACATCATCAACCAACGCTTTCCCGAGCTCTGATCAAGTTTCTTAGTGCTTAGTTTTAAGTAGATAAATGGATCTACGTAGCTGCCCATTAACGAAACTAGTTTAGAACGATCTATCACTCGCATGACACGTGGCTGCGGGAGTTTCAACGCCATACCCATGCTGTTGTACCGACTGTAATGTTTAGCGCACTTACCCAGCCCCCCCCGCCCATTTTACACGCGGAAAATAATAAAATACAACTCGTTAAAACCTGCAAGATTAGTTTTAATTACACCATATTTTATTATTGATTTATGCAACGCGAAATTTACGATGACATTGAATGTTCCTCTCTTTTTAATTTATGCACCTTTTTCCCGAGGTCCTATAGTCCTTGTTGTTACAATCCGTTAGTGCCATCCCTTTGGAATTGTGTGTCTCTATTACAAAGAAGAAGGGCGCTTGAATTATTTCTTCAACGTGCCGATGCTGAAGGATCTTGACCTTGAGGAGGCTGACAAGACTGATTAATTGTTATCGCTTCATCGGTTTTTAGGCACATTTTATGGATCTTACTGTCTTCTCTGGCCTTCATTCACTTGATGAGTCAAAACTTAGTGTTTTAAAATCAGTTTCTACGGGAAGGTCGCAAGCAAGGGTCCCCAAGTAGATAAGAAAGTCTACCTTGAATTTAAAATTGTCCTTGAAACAACTTACATTTTGACAGAGATAGTTTAACATGAGAAGGATGAGTCCAGTTTTCGTATTGACATTTATTTCACATCTTACTTTCTGCACACGTGAAACCCTTTTTTAACAAGGCAGTGAGACTGTGACAGTAAAGGGAAACTATAGGTATAGATAGAAGTTTACCCCATTCTAGGTTTTTTTCCTCTTTTTTCTTTTCTTTTTTTCATTTTCTTTCCGTTCCCGTCGTATTGTGTTGTTATTCTTTACACTGTTTTCGTAACTTTGAACAACAAAAGACAAAGCGTGGACTCAAGAGTTTGCTCATGTTATTATAATGCTGTGAAGTATTATGTTTGGGGCTGCACACACAAGCAAACTTTCCATATACATGTATACCATACTCACCTGGAGCGTATATCGTGTTTCTCAACAAGAAGAGGAAATGCGAACTTGATCCATGCGGTTACCTGAAGGGTGACTTTTCGCATGCCAAACTAGTGGATTTGCCTAATATTCCTCCTTTGGTGCACAGAAACTTTTTTTTTTTTTTTTCTACGTTTTAAAGCTCGCAAGAAAATGAACCAGGTGCAAACGTGTATAAACTTCCCATTGACCCCCATGATAGTCCGGTCACCAACGCTTATATTACATCATATTCAGTGGCGTGCTCAGGATTTTTCCTTGGGAGGGGTTTTCAAGTTAAATTTGTTCGAACTAAGACGGACGCGGTTCATGAGTCCCTCGGAGAATGGTCAAATATGCGGAATGCTGACGGGCCAGACCAAAACTCACTTTATAGGTGTCAGCGCGGCATCATTCAGGTCCAGCAGGTCTAAATTGAAGTCACCAACGACGATTGCACGATGCCCAACTCCAGTGGCGGTTTTTCTGGGTATTCGCCGAATGGCCTGGCTAGCAGACACACCACCACCAGCGCCCCATGAAGTCACGTACAGATAAGCCACGATTTAGCGTTTTTTTTGTTTTTTTTCACGTTAACCTAGAATTAGTGGTTTTTCAACACTTCAGCGCTTCTCAATTTCATCGGCGAATTTAATGTTTTTTCCATTTTAGCCGTGAATAAGCGACTTGTCTCTATTTTAGTCACGAATATCCGAACAATTAATTATTATTGCCGCGAGTTAGCGATTTTTCTACATATTTACCGTAAATTAGCACTTCTTGCTACTTGGCCTCGAAGTTGCCTCCGGAAACCTCGGCTTGCTATTTTCTACAATTTTCTTGTAATTAGCAAATTTTCTCAAATTAACCCCCAATTAACCATTTATCTTGATTATGACCACACATTAGCGTTTTCCCTCATTTTAGCCTCTAAAATGATAAATGTTTCTACATTTTAGCCACCAATTAGAGGTTTTCCGCAATTTCTTTGCGAATTACCTGAAGCTTTGTCTGAATTTGGCCGTGGATTACCTACTTTTTTTTTCACTTTCTGGCACAAAGTTAATTCAGATGCCGCGAATTTGAGGTTTTCTCCATTTGATCTGCGATTTAACGTTTTTTCCTCACTTCAGAGCTTCTTCTCAATTTTATCGGTGAATTACTCACAGATTAGCGATTTTTCACTATTTTAGTTGTGAATTAGCGATTTTTCCGAATTTTTTCGAGTGAATTTTTGTTTTTCCAGATTTCAACTGCTATATATGAGCCATTTTTCTCAATTTCATCCATTAACTAGCAATTTTTGTTAATTTCAACTTCTAATTTAGCGATTTTTTCCGCTTTCAGTTATGAATTAACGTTTTTTCTCAGTTTGAGCCATGAAAACTGTCGTTTCCATACTTCTAGCCACTAATTAGCGATTTTTCGGTACTTTACCCGCGGAAGCTTATAGGAAACTTTAGCCGCGAAGTAGCTAAGTATTTTTCATAATTTTACCCGTCATTTAGCACTTTTTTGTCTCTTCAGTCCGCGAATCAGTATAGCGTACCGGGATAGGAGTGTAGGGGCCCGAAAAGCTTAAGGGGGGAATAATTACGATGATTAAGTTCCATGTATGCATCAGGTGGTACGTGAAAACGACTTTTTGGCATGCGTTTGAACAGCGACATTAGCTCCTTTCGACGATTTTCAATCCATCCGACCCAGGACGGAATGGGACGTTGCAAGTGATCAGCAAAGAGTGTAGCTGAATATTCTATTTAAGTATTTAGCCCACAAAAGCTTTTTCACGCTTATATAAAGCCAAGAATTAGCCGTTTTATTTCATTTTGCCCCAAATTTGCCTTCAAAAGGCGCGAAGTCAAATTAGAAATTTGACCAGACTCTATCCGCCAATTCGTGATTTGCCTCAATTTTAGCCGCGAATTAGCTATTTTTGTCAATTTCAGTAGCGTATTTGTAACTTTTTAATTAGCAAATGTTCTCAATTTTTGCCATGAATTGAAATTTTCCTCAATGCTAGCTCCGCATTAGCCATTTTTAAAGCGAGAATTATCACTTTTTTTCCAATTTGAGATGAAAATTAGCGTTTTTAAATTTACGATGCGCTAATTGGCGGTTTTTCCGATTTTGTCCGCGTTTTTATTACATTTACATTACATGCATTGGCATTTTTTCTTGAATTTTTGCTAAAGATTAACGTTTTTTCTTGAATTTTAGCCGTGATTTAGTAATTTTCCTCAATTTTAGCCGTGATTTAGCGCTTTTTCTCAATTTTAGCAGTGCAGTAGCACTTCTATCCCTTGCTTAACGATTTTTTTCAATTTTAGTCACTTTCAACGGCGAAAAAATCTAAATTTGAACGAAATTTAGCTTTTTTCTTAATTTTGGCCGTGCTAATTAGTTTTTTTCAAATTTAACCGCGTTGTTTTTTAGATTTTAGCCCCGGATAAGCAATTTTTTTTTTTTTTTTTTTTTTAGGTTTTTGCTTTGGAGTCGCGCAGTTTTTCGTTTGATGGCGGATACATTGCGGATTTCCGTTTTTCCCAATTCAAGCCGCGAATTAGTGATTTCCTTCATTTTATCCGCGAATTAGCGATATGCCTCAATTTTAGCTGTGAAATTGCATGTTCTGCCCAATTTCAACGGAAAGTTTTATTTGGTTTTTATTAGCCGCGATTTTTTTCACTTACAGAATTGACTTATTCGCGTGTTTTCTCAATTTTGGTCGCGGGCTTTGACCAAAAACAAAAATTAATTTCTTCATTTTAGCCGATCTTCTTGATTTTAGTTGGGAATCAGCGCTTTTTCGCAGTTATACTCACAAATATTAGCGTTTTTTCCAAGTTTTTGCCTCGTCAGCAAATTTTAAACTGTCTATCAGCACATTAGGGAGCTTAAGGATCTAAAGAAACTGAGGCACGGTGTATTTTCCGTATTTTAGCCGCGAATTTTCTCAATTTGAGCCCTTCTGCTACTTTACTGCTAAAATGAAGAAGAAACGCTAATTTGCTCTTGGTACAATTGAGACGTGGCCCAGTTATTTCTTTACTGCAAGCGCTATAAAAGACAAGAAAACACGCTAAGGCTATACAATAGAAAAAAACACGCTAATGTGGGGCTAAAATTGAAAAAATGACAGATTCATAAATAATATTGCAAAAAAAATCGCCCGTTCGCGGATAAAAAAGTAAAAAACCAGATAGTTTTTCGTAAAATGCTAATTTTACGAATTTAGAAGAATGGCTAGTTAGCTGCTAAAATTGGGACAAACGCTAATCTACGGCAAAAAGTGAGAAAAATAGCTAATTCGCTAATAAAATTGACAAAAAAGCGCTACTTAGCGGCTGAAATATAGGAAACTATCCTATTTTGCAGACTCAACTGAAAAGAATCGCTAATTAATTTGGAGCTAAAATTGTGGGAAATTCGATAATTTGCGGATAAATCATAGAAAAAACGTTAATTCGCGGATAAAAATGAAAGAAATTAGCTAATTCACGGCTAAAATTTAGAACAACGCTAATTCAAGATCAAAATTTAGTAATGACGTGGTGCTGACTCGTGGCTAAAATTTAGGAAAACACAAATCCGTGTAGCTGAACTCAAATGAAATCAAATTTGGGCCTAAAACTGAGAAAAAGCTCTAGTACATAGCTGAAAGTTTAAAAAATTTGTTAATGTGGAGCAAAAATAGTTCATATGCTGCTAATTTGCGGACAATATTGAGAAAAATCACGAATCAGCGCAGTTGAAATGAACGAAGAACGCTATACTTGCAGCACAAAGTGCCAATTCACTGCTGAAAAGGTTAAAAGTCGTTAATTTGCTGCAAAAACCCGAGGATAACTTCAATTCATGGCACATGGAATAAAAACGCTACTTCGCGGCTAAACTCGAGTAAAAACACCAATAAGCGGATAAAGTGTAGAGGAAAAGCTCTGCAATTTCACGGCTAAATAAAATGCGCTTCTTAGGTCATTTTTTTCTCGTCCTCCCGCCCCTCATCATTTTGATTGTGGCGCGCCCCTGAAGGTGCTGATGGCGCCACCGGGCGGTTGCAGCTCGCCCGACCTTAAAGCCGGCACTGAGTGTGGAGGTGGGGATGAGGGATATCACCAAAATCCCAACTCAAAACGTGAGTTCAAGTGCCATTTACCAGCCAAAAACGTATTCACGCTAACATTCCGGGTCCGTGGCTCTAACGACTTTTTTTTTTTTTTTCAAGTTCCTTAGTTTGTCTTTTCAGGGTTTTTAAAAACTAGTTTATTGGTTATTTACTAGAAATGATCACACAAATAATTGTATAGGAAAAAATTGTCCGCGTTATTTACATTTTATTTCTACAGCCATCTAACCGGAGCAATCAAACATCCCAATGCCCACAAAACCACTTTATTTTGTCCGCTGAAAGTGAAATTTTTTTGAAATCGCTGAGAAGCCGGCGCAGTTGTCATGAAAATGTTTACCACACACACCATCGCAAGTTAGTGGCACAGGTAAGTTGGCTTATACAATTTATACCGAGAGCACAAATCTTGAAACCGGACGTGCCCGCCGTGTTTTCCATTATTTTCCTTAAAGCTCCAACCGCATCGTCAAACTCTGTACCACAGTGAAGCTCGCGGAACACAAGGAAGACCGCACTGCCAAATAAACTCCAAATAAATCTGTCTTTTTTTTCCTTATCTTGATTTCTGAAATCCGGGCCCTCGAGGAAGTCCGGCTTTCCGCGATAACGAACTCAATGCCCCCCTCCCACACATCTCTCGACCGGCTTGACATCCCTCCCCTGCCCCCTCAGCCACACCACCCCCCACTCACAGCATCACTTTGTTCTTTTTAAGATTAGTAGAGAGTTTTAAATCATCACTCCCTGCAAGTCCTTGAATCTTGAAGATGCCTGGAAGTTTCATTAAGAAAAGTTTTAAGGTAGGGGAAAAAAAGAAACAAATCTTTTGATTTTAGCGCCTCCCAGAACTTTTCCCTGAAGGGCAGAAACTAATTTTTAAGAGTAACGATTTGTTGACGGGAAAGGGGCAGTTAGATGGAGTCTCCACTAGTGCGCTTTCGTCTTCCTCTTTCCATTCAACACGCCTTTTCAACTTTCACTTGAAATTTCAACAACGCATGCGTCTAAGCTGTGCACGCTTTTTGAGGCATGCAATTTGCAATAGCGCATTTCTCACGTTCAACACACCATGCGCTATGCAGTGGAGACATAGCTTATGGCTCACTCGGCCGAGTTCAACTATAGTAAAAGAAAAAAAAAAAAAAAAAAACTGTAGAAAAACCGTAAGAAGAGCTTTGCAGCCGTGACCAGAAACCCTTTCAATGTTCTGAGCAGTCTCCCGGACACGGATAGCCCCGTGCTGGTAACTGATTGCGAATATCCTGGCTTAAAACGTAAAAGAACTAGCGAAACCTTGTCGAATTTGAAAAAGTTAACTAATTCAAGCTCGTTTAAGGAAAAACGCCGCAACAATTTCGAAAAGACGAAGCTTACCAGCCACGTTAATGCTCAACTTTTTAAAACACCCAGAAATTCTCATTATGATTTTACACATCAAACATATGATTTTATTATTCCGATAATTTTTTTTATAGAATAAATCATTTATTTGCAACAATAAAAGAACTTCAAGAAAAACTAAAAGTTAATCAGATGGGGGCTGAACAATTTTGATTCCAAGGCAAAATTTCAATTATTTGACAAATAACAAATCAATTGGTGATTCCCGGTGTTGTTCAACCATCTCTTGGAAGAGGTAGGGGTGCACCGTCCTCTAGCCCCAGGGCTGCATCCTCCCGTTCGATATGAGGGTCGTCCCTCCTCGCTGACCTCTGTGTTTTCCTGGAACCCCGCAGCCGAAGTGAAACTGCCCTTATGGTTGCTATTTGCTGTTTTGTCTTTACATACCCCGACACGACCGAGCGATGTTTGTTCCATTTCTCTGCCAGTGATTCCACTATGAGTTGGACGAAAGCTCGGAACTCCCTGTGAAGGATGCCTTCGCATGAGGTGATGAGGAGACAGAACGAGCCGTGCAGGTCTTCTGCTGCTGCATCGTACTTCCTGTGTTTGGCTCGTGCTGCTTCTTCGGTGACAGCTGACCATTCACGGGTGGAGTAGGAAGAGGCGTCAGCGTTTATCACGCGGATATCGTAAAACGACGCCCTCTCTCTGTCCCATACTCCGTGAGCCTTAATATCGGCCATTAGGCCTGGCTATAGAATAGAGGCGATAGAATAGAGGCTAGATATTACACGAACAACAAGAACTATTGGAAACTGGGAAAAATTGTCAAAAAGTTCGGCCGGCTCCACTACTTGATCAAGCTGGAAGATCGCTACATTTTCAAGAGGCACGTCGACCAACTTCTTAGAAGAAATGTTACTGAGAAAACAGTTACATTCAGTCCCACTGTTCGAACTCGCCCTTCCGACGAGTTAACAAGCCTCGGTGAATTAAGGGCATTTCCTGTTGAACCCCCTCTCGTTATTGATATCAATCAGCAATGACAACAACCCAAACCCGAGAGAAAGCGACAGAGAAGAACAAGCCACTGTTTCTCCAAGTGAAATTGTACGTCATCATTGCTGGAATGTGATTAAGAATGGCGTATACGGCACAACTAAAAATCGGAGCCTACTACGCAAACATTCAACCCACACTACAAAAAACGCCCTGGTATGCACACTTACCACTGATTCGTCGCGATGTCATAACCGTGGCAAGACTAAGGCTTGGACATAACAGAACCCCCATACCACCTGGCAAGGATAGGGGTGGATAGCAATAAGACCTGCAGCTGTGATGGGATCTCTGTTGCGGACCAGCAGCATCTAGTCCTAGAATGTAGTAAATATTAAACACAGCGTGAGGCACTAGTAACAGACATAATAAAAGAAAAACTTCCACTACCCTTTTACTTACCTCAAATACTCACAGACCCCGTTAAACACCCAATAATAATAAACGCAATATGTGAATTCATTAACAATCAGGGCTGGGCAGTACTTGAATTACATGTAATTGAATTACGTAATTCAATTACAATTAGTAATTGGTAATTTGTAATTGATAACAACACGCCATTGTAATTGATAATTTGTAATTAATAGCACTTTTTCGAAGTAATTTGTAATTAACAATTACCAATTACATTTCCATCTTCAGAGCCAATATTACTTCGAAAACTCAGCGGATACTCTTTCGCGCCTTACTTGGAGCTTTTGGAGGAGTTTTTTGTATGAAATTCTCTGAAAAAAAAAGAGTTTCAAAGCAATTATGACACGAGCGATATCCTCGAGCTTAGGGTTGCCAATTTGAAATTTGAGAAAAACGGTACAAAAGTTTCAAAGATCGAAACCCCAAACCAGTGGCGTAAGTAGGAATTTGTCTTGGGGGGGGGGAGGATCAGATTGAAATCTCGTAAGGTTGAAAGGAGGCGGGTAATTTCACATTTTAGTCATCATTCCACCCAGCCAGCACACTCTTGAATCTGGACATCTTGCTGGCCTCATCATAGCCTCAATCTCTCAGTTAAGGGCGATTTTTGGACACTACCCGCAAATTAGCGCTTTTCTCAATTTTGGCCGAGTGTATCGTTCTTCTCAATTTCAGCCGCAGATTAGCGGTTTTGCCCCAACCCCTTCCATAGCCATAAATTTGCGCGTTTTCTCAACTTTAGCAGCAAAGTATCGTTTTTATCCTGAGAGCGATGTTTCTTAGTTATCCACGTTTTCCTCAATTTCAGCAGCATATTACCGATTTTTTAATCTTTTTACCAGGGGATTAGCACTTTTCTCAGTTTCAGCTGGAAATTAACGTTTTTCTTTAGTGTTTTCCTCAATATTAGCCGCAAAATAGGGGGACTTTTCACGAATTACGATGTTTTTGTTTCACCATACACAATGCATGAGCGATTTTCCTCAGTTCACTCGGGAATTAGCGGTTTCTTCACCTATTGCCACAAATTGGCTTTTTTTTTCAATTCCAGCCTGAAAAGCTGCCTTCACAATCCGCAAATTGGCGTATATTCAGTTTTTGGTGCAAATAAGAATTTTTCTCAATTTCAACCGCGAATTAGCGCTTTTTTTAAATTGTAGCGGCGACGTGTCGTGGCGTTTCAAACCTGTGAATTAGCGAATTTTCTCAATTTCAGTCACAAATTGGCGTCTGGCGCAATTTCAGCTGTAAATTGGCGATGATTTCCATTCTTAGCCGCAAATTAGCAATTTTCTCAATTTTTATGCTCAAAATTAACCTTTCTCTTAATTTTGACCAGGCTGATTATTTTATTTTCTAAATATTACCCGCAAATTAGCGGGTTTTCACATTATACCACCGCATTAGCAATTTTATAAAACTTTTATAGATATAGATTATTGCTTCTTTTCAGTTCTAGCCGTGAATTAGCGTAATTTTTAACATTGTACTATAGCCATGCATGAATTTGCCATTTTTCTGATTTTAGCCACAAAAATGCCTTCAGAAGGTACGAATTTAAATTACAAATGTAAATTTTTTTTCAAACCAAAAAATGTACATCTATCCATCATTTTCTGTCAAAAAATCATCATTTTTAAATTATAAATTTCATGATACTTAATTCGTGAATTATTGATGTTTCTCAATAGATTTTCGCTTTTTCTAAATTTTAGCAGCGTGGTAGCATCTCCATGCAACCCGTGCACAGGGGTGGGCAAAATACTTTGAAAATGTATTTTAAATACAAAGCCCAAAATACTTTCAAAAATGTATTTTAAATACTAAAATACAAATACTTTTTGAATTGTATTTTGAACAAAATACAAATACAATTTAAAATAATTTTCAAAAATTCGATTTCGATGGCAAGTAGTGCGAAAAACACGAAAAATAAATAATTCAAAAATATTAGGACCTTCAATACACAAGTTGACAAAATGTAGCTGCGCGAAATGGCCCTGCTGCCGATGCGCAAAAAAAGTAGACAAGTTATCACCAAGTATTTAGTACCGAACCCGAAGTATTTAGTCCTAATATGACTGGGAATAATCAATAGTGGGACGGGAGACCGATTTCACACCTTCAAGCCCAGTACACACGGAGATTTTTCAAGAATTTTTCACGTCCAAAGTTCGGAAAACATGTGAACCCTACCGAAGAAACACGTGTGTCACAAAGTTTTGCTGTGAAATAATAAAGGCCCGTTCACAAGCTCTACTTATGCGTTCAGTGGAGATTATGCAACCAAACAAAATTTTTATTAGTCCGGGAGCCCACCGTACCGTATGAAAAATCCGGGTCATATGATCGAGTCTGGCACCTGCGCAGGACGTTTTTTATGGTCTAGGAGAAGACTTTTCGGAGATTGCCAGACATTTTCCGTGGGACAGGTGCTCACAACAGAACTAGCTGTTGGCAAACACACCTTATTGGCCTGCTTGAAAACGGCTGGCTAGGGTAAAAATTGATTCTTCGCAAACAATAAGCTAGAAAACCACCACCGCCTTCCAATATCGAATGAAACCCTGGCTACTAGTGAGCCTCGAAATTTCACGTTTTCGCTGACGGCGCTATTTACAATAAAATTGGATGGCGGCGTTGGTTTTCGTAACGTATTGGTCGAGGGTAACGACTTTTTACTTTCGCCAGTCGTTTTCAAACCACCCAAAGGTGTGTTTGCCAAAGCTAGCTCTGTTGTGAGCCCCTATGCCACGGAAAATGTCTGGCGATCTCAGAAGTGTCATCTCCTAGACCATAAAAAACGTCATGCGCAGGTGCCAGACACGATCAAATGACCCGGATTTTTCATACGGTGGGCTCCCGGACTACTTTACTTCGAAAAATGAAGCATTTTAAAAGGTTGCCTAGACCGGCCTAGACTCCACAGAACACATACATACAGCTCGTGAACGGTGCCTAAAAAATGTCTTTGTGTGTACTGGGCTTTAAAAGTACGTACAGACGGTGAGGATTTCCTGTTTAGGTCAACCCCACCGGCCGGCTGGAGCGTCTGGACCTGGCTTTGACTTCAGTTGAAGTCACCTTGAAGTCAACACACATCAGTTGAAGAACGCGCAGTCCATCTCAACTGATGTCGAAGTCTGGGCACACGCTCCGGCTGGCCGGTAGAGAAAAATCTCATCGTGTGTTCGTACCCTATAACTGTAGGGGTTAAAGAGTCTGGGGAAAGGCCCTTCAGGAAGGTGAGCCTGGGGGGGGGGGGCTACAGAAAGTTTTGGGGGGCTATAGGACCAAAGCCCCCCTCTATCTCCGCCCATGACCGAACCAGCGAGCACCAAGGCGATAGATATAACGGGTGGCGTACCAAGAGCACTTTTCTTGGAACTGAGTAGGACTGCCTACGTCACTCATAGACCGGAAAGTCTGATTGCCTGACCGTCTGATAGGTTTTATAGTTACTTTTCTCTTTCTTAAACGGTGCAAAGGGCCGTTTTTAGGGGGTAGGCAACCGCATAGGGGCCCCGTCTTGGAATAAAAATAATTACAACAAAATCTCAATCGAGAGAAAATCCTGGAAATTGGGGTTTTACAGGGCTAAAATCCTAATAATTTGGTTTTTGAAGAATTCAGCCCCGGAAACTTGGATTTTGAACAAGACCAAACCGTGGATTTTAAAAGAAAATAAATATGGCAAATTGAGGCTTTAAACGGCCAAATCCCGGAAATTCGATTTTTAAAGATCTCGCGAAATTGCATTTTCGAATGAGAGCAACCTCGCGAAATTGTCTTTTGAAGAAGACAAATTGGCTTATCGGTTAATCCAAACCTTCGAAATTGATATTTGAAAGACCCAAACCCACGCAGTTTGTTTATTCAATTGAGACGGATCCCAAAAATTGCTATTTTAAGAGCTAAGTCCAATAAATTCGGTTCTTGAAGGAAGTTACGAAACTTGAGCGTGCTTGAACTTCGGCCCCAGACAGCGACTATTTGGCCCCAGGAACGACGTGTTTCAATGGAGGCCACTCTTACTGTGCTTGCAGTCTGCCTCCACAGTTCGACAATTTTCTACTTTAGACTTTAGATTACATTGATCGTGTCCCGGCCAAGTTTGTGGACATTCCGCGTCCAGCTCCTTCGTTTAAGCCGCTTATTAGGGACACTTTTGACGGCTACAGAGCTGACCAGACAGGTAATTTTATTGGCCGGACTAGCAAAATATTCTGTCCATATAGAAGTGCAAAATACTTTTCGATTTAATCTGCTAATAATTGCAAAAAAGCCCGTAGTTTCATGAATGAATCGCCTATTTTTTTTAAATATTATCCATTTTACTGACAAATAGTCTGTTTTGGGGGCTTTTCGGCTCAAAAAAAGTGTTTTAAGGCACAAAAATCGTCAGTTTTTGCCTTTTTTTGTGACTGTAGTCATACCTAGATTTGAAGGATGCGAGTGGCTACCAAGCCAGGTGGCTATGAAGCCCCTCCTTTTTGAACAAAACCTGAACCCGCGTCTGTGTTTAGCATACATTTACAATATCCACTGGCAGTTAGGGGGCCCCCTGACCCTGATAGTTCGTCGCCTACGGGCTCCACGAGGGCTAGAAACGGCCGTCGGTGTTGTCAGATAATTAATTAATTTTTCACTCTATTTATGGTAATCCTCGACAAGACCCGAATATCGAGGTAAATAAGTTTGTGTCCTGATCTCAATTTCGAGCACGCAGGGCTTACTAGGCCCATTTAAAGGAAAAATTAGACGAAGTTGAATACATCCTGACAAAATTAGCGTTAGCGAAAAATTGCAAATTGTTGGTATAGAGATGAGCTTTGTTCGAAATCCCGCATGTATTCCTTCTTAACGAGAAATTGTGGAAATGCTAAATGGAAAATGGGGAATGGCTAGCGCAAAGGAACAGTCGATCGTTTTCTTCCTGTATAGGTCTATGGATGACGTCAATTCCCAACCTCGTCATAGTAGAGCAAGAGGGGAGCTGCTCCACCTCTCTACATAGCTCTACCACCTTGGGCGAGCACTGGTGGCTCGTGAGCTGAAAAGGAGGTGAGGCCGACTGAAAAGGGTTGTCGGGGGGAGGGATAGCTCTGGGCCAGTTAGCTGAATTACATTACAGCTGAATAACCCATATTTTCCCAATAATTTCCACACTAACGAGGAATTTTACGCGTTTCGGATCTCCCTCCTTCCCCCGAACTACTCTTCCCCCTCCACTTTTTCGAAAAATAAAAACGTTTATCGAAGGATACTATTACTTAATAGTTTCGTTTAAAATACGGTGTCGCAAGGTTTACTTGGCGAATGATGGTGAATTTTTAAATTTGTTTACCCTTATTTTCACCCGCTTCCCTCGAGCTGGAATGGCTGATTAACGAACTTAGGCTAGGGCTCTCTCTCTCTCTCTCTCTCTCTGCAGAACTCCTTAAGATGTGGCCAGTACCTAGACCTTTTTGCAGGCCCTTACCTGGCCTGTACCCCATCTTTGGCCCGGATACCGCAACAGAGTCGGTCCGATCGCTCAGCTCAACCCGTTAGCCACGGCTGCTGGCCAGCCAGCCGCGCCCGAGAGAGACCACGTGGAGGTGGGTCTTTTGAGCTGAGGATGCTGGCTTCCGCAATGGACCGAAACCGGACAGAGAAGAGAACCCTGCCCGGGTTGCCCGAGTAGGGAACCCTACTCAAGCATGGCCGGTCCCAGCCCTCTTCGCTCCAGCCAGGAGCGGGAGAAGGCCAGGAGGCGGCCATACGCCCGCCGGTCTCGGACAAGAGCCGAGTCTTCCGGTGGGCCTCCACTCCCCCATGTCGCCCGCCGCAGATCCCCGTGGAGGCTGCAGCGACGAAGCACATGGTCGGCGGTCTCCTCCTCGACACCACAAGGGCATGTTGGAGAGTCCCGCCGCCGGAAGAGCCACAACTTGGCTTTAAACGAGCCGTGTGTGGCTAGGGCTCTGTAAGATCCATTTTTGTGCCAAGTTTCCATCCGCCAGCATCATTTTTGCGGCAGTTGTGCTAACAAGGAATTCGGAACTTCCACCTCCCACCATGACTACCCTTCCCTCTCAACTTTTTCGAAAAATGAAAACGTCAATCGAAGGCGGTAATTATACACCGGGTTTTTGTGCCAAATATGGTTTCACTAGGTTAATGATGGCGAAGAAGTGAAAACTAAAAATCTTTGAAATTAAAAGTATTTGTATTTGTATTTGTATTTTTGTTGAGTGTGAAATACAAAATACTTTTGAAAATGTATTTCAAATACAAGGCGCAAAATACTTTCAAAAATGTATTTTAAATTCAGGAATACAAATACTTTTCCAAAAGTATTTAAATACAATTAAAAAATACGTATTTTGTATTTAAAATACAAAGTATTTTAAATACTCAAGTATTTTGCCCACCCCTGCCCGTACATTATCTACTGAATTTTGTCAATTTTTGCCAAGTATCGGCGTTTGACTCAATTTAAGCTGCAAATTAACAATTTTTCCCAGTTTTAACTGAGCATTAGCACTTTTCCCCCAATTTGAAGTGAAAATTAACGTTTTTCTTAATTTTAGCTGAGCTAATTGGTGATTTTTTCAATTTTTGCCGCGAATTAGTGGTTTTGTTCATTTTGTATCCGCGAATTAACGTTTTTCCATAACTCTATATCGGCAAATTGCAAATTAGTGATTTTTCCCAATTTCAGTGTGAAATAGCATTTTGTGCTAATTTTGCGTCAATTCAGCATCCTATTCCCTTTTTCATACGCGAATGGGCGATTTTACGCCATTTCAGTTGTAAATTTGCCATTTTTTGCCAATTTCAACATGAAAGCGTCTTTTATTTGTCAATATTATAGCGTGTTTTCTCAACTTTACACAAAACTTTTTGCGTTGATTTTCACAATTTATTCGTAGAATGGCCTTCATGTACCGGGAATCAGCGATTTTTTTCTTAATTTTAGACTGGACGTTGCATCGCGAGACCACGAATCAGCTATTAGCGAATTAGTCAAATTAGCAAACCATGACTATCCGGGGTTCCCCGTGACAGTTCGCAGGCTGGGATGTTAGCAAATTTGACCCCGGACATTTCGCAACCCTACTCATGCGACGCGTTTGGCATCTTGGGGCTATGCTGTTCCTGCTTCCTATCTCAAAGATCTGTTCTGACGTTCGATTGTTGGCTGGACGCACTAAAAAAATGACAGTGAAGAAGAGCAAGACGCTTGCGTGTTCCACAAATCCAGCTCTTGGGTAATTGGTAATTGAAAAAGTAATTCAATTACAGTAATGGTAAGTTGTGATTATTCGTGGAAGTGAAAAGTAATTGGTAATTTGTAATTAATCCGCTTTTTTGGAAGTAACTTGTAATTAATTACTCAAAAAGCTGTAATTTGCCTACCCCTGTTAACAACACAGACGTAGCTGTATAAAACGTACAAAAATGTATAAGGCACATGTGACGAAATCACTGGCTAATGCGCGCGTACGCAAATCCAATAATATATATATATATAATTTGTTAATTCGCAAATTCACTGTCATCCTACTTTTGTACCTCTTTTTTCCATTTTTCTTTTGTTTCTGTTTTTTGTTTTAAATATACTTACCGTCTTGTGGAAAACGTCCCATGGGAATATTCCATTGTTCATTCCTTTTATTTCATTCGGTCTTTTTATCGTGAGGTGGTTATTACCACACCCTATGGGAGCATAAAAAAGAATTATCAAGGGTTTTGAAGATTCTCTCCATCCTTGGGGACCTTTTTTTATTTGAGAAAAATGCTGAAAAATGTTGTGGCTGAATTAAAATAATAAAAATAATTTAAGTTTGTTCCAAGAGAGCACAAAATACATTGACCTGAACGTCACATTTGAATTTTCTCCATACAATTCAACAACTCTTCTCCAAACATAGACCCTTGCACAAACTCCTGTATAATAAAGCCTCGAATTCAGCAGTGTGTAGAGCGATTAGTGGGAATTAGTGGCAAATATTGTCAAACGCGATAATGAAATCAAGTCACGTACTACCAGTTTATACGAACAAAGTAACGACCGGAGAGAAGGATAGCAACGGTGTAATAATGTTGACTTTTGAATGTTGCAACGAGTTAGAAAGGCGAGACTTCTTTGCTCAAAAATTGAATTAAAGTTAGGAAACTGTGTTTTTTTTTTCTTGTTTTTAAGTTTAAACATGAATAAAAAGTAAGAAATTATAAAGAACTTTACAATTAGATGGACTGACCTCCCCTGAATTTAATAACGCGGACTTTCAGAGCCTGTGCAACACCCTTTTACAACCACTTTTAGTTCCTCCTTCCTCGCGCTTATTGTCCTCAACCCCTTCCATCATTGACTGTACCTAGCTCACTTTGGAATCAACTGTTGAAGTGGAGAATTCGATTAACAAGGAAAAGCCGCACAGTTGTGGAACGTTCCCTGAAACCTACAGCTGTCCAAACCTTGCGGGATCCATTAATGTTATGTGGCGTGGCTATACCCTCTAATAAGGGATAGGGAGTCGTTACAACCAGTCTCACATCACTTCTCGCTCTCATTAAGATGTTCTGTTGGAGCGTTCTAAATTGCGCAGTTTCTACTTCCGTTTAAAAGTTTACCCTTTTAGAGCCTTTGACACCCTCGCAAGATTATTTTTAAAAAAGGGTGGGCGGATATGGGGTGACTGAATTCCCACAGTCCTTTCATAAAACGTCACGACTTCTTTAAACATTCGCCCCAATAAGTAGCTTTACGCTTTAATGATTATAATCTCACTATTACACTTGAGTCGGTTGACCTCCTTTTATATAGAAAGCATGGTAAACTTCCGCGAACCCCTTCATAATTTCGTTTACTCCGCTTAAATATTTTCTTTGGTTTCAAAAGTACACACTGCGTCTCATAAATCAATAACCATTAAAGCTGAGAAAGCTAATCTGACCGGCGAGAGGGTGGGAGGGGGGGGGGTTCTTCTTGAAAATAAAAAGGGTTCTTCTTGAAAGTTCTGAGTAATGACGCGCCAACATTTTATCTCTTCCTACCTGCCTTATACTGTTGTGAGTGACTCAAAACTCCTCTGAAAGGTGTAAAGAATAGAAGGAAATTGGGCCGAGGAGATAGGAGAATCTGCAGCCGGGGGTTTCAGAGTGAAATGACTGCTGCGGGAGTACTGTGGGAACAAAAACAAACAAAATGAAGGGCCCGAATTGTTGTCAACAAAATATAGTATATTGTACACCTAGGCACGAAAGGCGTACTTTTCGAGGCCCAGAATATGCCTTTCTGCCGAGGCGTACACATGATTTTTTATCCTAAGCAAGAAAGGGGCAAAAATTAATAAATTAGTATTGAGTTTAAAACTGGAAGGTGGAATAAAAATGTGTAATTGGCGGATGTAAAGGTGAGGAAAAACGTTAATTCGCGGATACAAATGAAGAAAATCACTCATTCGCGGCTAAAATTGAAAAAAAATCACTAATTAGCGCAGCAACAATTAAGAAAAACGCTAATTTTCGGTGTAAATTGGGGGAACATGTTAATTCTCAGCTAAAGATTGTTGATTAAGTGCGACGAAGAATTTTTTTGGAGTTAGGGTTATGGTGATTTCGGTGATGAGGAATGCGAAGACTGCGTGATTGAATCGGAGAGGTCCGAGCACTCAAAAATTGATGCGGCCATGAAAGTTTTTTTTTTTTTTTTTTTTTTTTTTTTTAATGCATTATTGATGAACCCCAAAAACGGGAACATGGAAGTATCGTGTGGTCCTCCACACAATCCCTGAATCATCGATCACGCAGTCTTCATTCTTCAAACACCAAAATTACCATAACCCTAAATCCAAAAAAATTCTTCGTCAACCCTCAGCCCACACCGAGTAACCTTCAATTACCGATCCTTATCCATCAACGACTACAACCATCAATCGTCACTCAATTTTCAATCCTCCTTCAATCATTCGTCTTCGTTCTTTCATACAAAAAATCACAAAAAATGTTACAAAATAGTCCAAAGTAAAGCACAATGAGTATACTTGTGTCGAAAAGGGGCGATTTTAGGACCTTCGACCATTTTAGAACAACTGGCTGTAGCCCGTTCCATATTTGTCGTGGAAAACTACGTAGACCTTTTATTTTATTTTATTTTATTTTATTATTTACCGTAAAGTTCGCGGAAAGGAAAAATTTAATTTTATTTAATTTTTAAAATGAGCAATACGGAGAGGGACATGAGAAATATCCCGCCGGATAAGAGTAGCACTGAAGGAGAATCATCGAATTCTGAGTCAATGGAAATAAATAACTAGGCCAGTCAATATAAACATCAAACATCGCAAATATGCATGTAATTGTTTTTTCTTTTGCACATTGTTAGGGCCAATGAGAGCAGTTTATACTCAAGTTTGCAACCTTCAAAACATATTGCTCAACTCGTGGCACTCGAAGAACCACGAAATTCCATCAATTTTCGAGGTTGTTGAACAAAAATACCAGAAGAAAGCGTTTTTCGAGCATTACTACAGTATACATTGTTGAAGCCAACTGAATTCGCTACAATTTAAGCCCAGTCAGAGCGTCCTACGTTTGTTATTTTCGGAGATACAGCCAATCAAGAAATATGTAATATCGCCAAAAAGCGAGATTTCATTGATAGGGTTATTTTTCAAGATCCGTAACACTCAAACATAATGGTCCTGCAGAATATCCACGCGATAATAATTCTTAGGCAGTAGCTCAATTTGAATCTGACGCTATTGCCTAAAATTTATTTTCGCTTGGATATTCTATAGGACAGGGTGACTGGTACTTGGTTGAGCAAAATGATAGGGGTGATTAAACATCAAAAATGCAACAAAAATTGTCTTATGACCTAGGGTCCAATTTCCCTCCCTAGTCAAGATAATAGATTTTTTCAATTGTTCTTTTTTCTTTATGTGTCCCAGCAATTAATTAATTGCAAATTAGACGACCCTTGTCTTAGGACTTTTCAAGGGATTACTCCCCCCTCACCGCACCACCCTAGTCACCATGCAGTGAATTCGAGGGAGTGGGGAGGCTTAAATTAAAGAATTAAACTTTATTGAAGCTAAATACTTACCATTTTTACTTGTTTTGAGTTCCGAGAAAAAATTGCTCCCAGGGTGGGATTCGAACCCACAACCTCCTAGTTTCGCGCCAGGCGCTCTGCCACTGAGCTAGCCTGAGAGGCTCACGCTAAGAGCGAACCCCACCAGAGAGAAACTCCCTCTCGGAACTCAAACGCACGAATCGGGTCAGTGCGTGTTTTACAATTGTTCTTTTTTCTTTATGTGTCCCAGCAATTAATTAATTGCAAATTAGACAACCCTTGTCTTAGGTAAGTAAGTATCAGCTTAGTATGGTAAGTATTTAGCTTCAATAAAGTTTAATTCTTTATTTTCAGCCTCCCCACTCCCTCGAATTCACTGCATGGTGACTAAGGTGGTGTGGTGAGGGGGAAGTAATCCCTTGAAAAGTCTTAAGACAAGGGTCGTCTAATTTGCAATTAATTCGATTTTTTCAAGTTTTTCAGCACATCACTGGTTTTCGCAACAATAACAGCTGTAACTTGGGAAGCATGCGTCCTAGGTTAAATCCATCGACACCAATGAAAAGAGCACACTTTTTTCTGTGTGAGTAAGGACATTTTGTCCAAAGTTAGTGAAAGATTCTTGGAGTAAACTGGGAAAATATCAGGATATTTTTAAAAATGTCAGTTTTTGACAACTGTTCAAAGCTAGACTACATTAGCCATGGTGCTCCCAGCGTGCGGCAAATTCCTCTAAAACTGTATGAAGTAACTTGGTTTAATACTTCATGCTTATTTTACTCCTGTCCTTCGCAATGTTTTGAGAAAAATCCATTGTTATACCAAAAAACGAGGCAATCAGGCCCATTTTGAGTGCCTAAAAGAAGATACGAAAGCTATTTGAAGACATTTTTTCCAGCTTATTCCACTTTTATTTGTCTGTCCTCATAGATTAGCATAGGAAAAGTGAATTAAGCTGAAAAAAAAGTTTTGGGAATGGCTCTTGATCTACTTGTAGGCACTCAAAATGGGCCTAATTGCCTCATTTTTTGCTATAACAATGGATTTTTATCAAGAAATTGCAAAGTACAGGTGTAAAATAAGCATGAAGTATTAAACTGAGTTACTTCATACAGTTTTAGAGGAACTTGCCAGGTGCTGGGAGCACCATGACAATGTAGTTAGATGGATATTAATGAATAAATCTGTCGCCGGTATTTTAATTAATAAATTAATTAGTCTGATATTATCCGGACGACGATGGAAGGGCATAGCCCAACACGATTCGAGTTTCGAGAAAAAATGGCTCCCCGGCGGGATTTGAACCCGCAACCTCTGGATTACCAGTCCAGCACGCTGCCATTTGCGCCACGGAGACGCCTATGGGAGTCGTACTCCGAGGGATAAGCTAAGCCGAACCCCACCCAGGTCCATTGTTTCTCGAAACTCTAGGCGCTTCTCCTGATCGGTAAACCACGCCGAATTTTATCTTATCTAGATGTTGTTAGATGGATATTAATGAATAAATCTGTCGCCGGTATTTTAATTAATAAATAACAACAACAACAGGTATTTAAACAATGGACCTGGGTGGGGTTCGGCTTAGCTTATCCCTCGGAGTACGACTCCCATAGGCGTCTCCGTGGCGCAAATGGCAGCGTGCTGGACTGGTAATCCAGAGGTTGCGGGTTCAAATCCCGCCGGGGAGCCATTTTTTCTCGAAACTCGAATCGTGTTGGGCTATGCCCTTCCATCGTCGTCCGGATAATATCAGACTAATTAATTTATTAATCCATGACAATGTAGTCTAGCTTTGAACAGTTGTCAAAAACTGACATTTTTAAAAACATCCTGATATTTTCCCAGTTTACTCAAAGAATTTTTCGCTATCGTTAAGGCGGCTACACACTATCGTGTTATGTCATAACACGAAACACGAGACAACCGTATTCGGCGAAACATCCCGCAAGTGTGGACGGATGCTTGTTTCGTGTTATGGCATTAAAAACTGTTCTGTCTCGTGTTACGAGTGTATCCGAAAAAAGTCGGTTTTTCAGACACATTAAAGGGTTTTGTTTCACCATAACACCGAAACAGAAACAAGTACAAATGCTCGTACACACTTTCGCCGAAACAAAAACGTTTAATTGACGAAACAGAGGGCTCTCCGGGGTTTAAAGGGAGACTCGAATTTCTTGGAAACGCTTCTTTCTATTTCTTCCCCAATTTTATTCCTTTTTTTTTGACATCGCTACTTCAGTCAGGGCACAAGAGTTCATTGAATTCGGAGTGTAAACGTGAAAATGGAGTGGAATCAGGAGCAGGTTCTACCTTTTTTGGATTATTATGAGGAGGAACCTTTGCTGTGGCGCATGTATGCCACGGTATAGCTTCTAGCACATCATCGTCTGACATCTCGAAGGCTTCTGAGTGCTTAATGTCTGTTTCGCGAGACACATTTTAGTATCCGCAGTTGAAATGTTTCGGGGTAACAATCCCTTAGTGTGTACAGGCTGCTACGTTGTAGACTCACAACACGAAACACATACGGCGAAACAAGCCGAAACATTTTTTTTTATGTTTCGTGTTATGACATAACACGATAGTGTGTAGCCGCCTTTAGACAAAATGTCTTTGCTCACACACAAAAAAAGAGTGCTCTTTTCAGTGGTGTCGTTGGATTTAACCTAGGACGCTTACTTCCCATGTTACAGATGTTTTTGTTGCGAAAACCCGTGATGTGCTAAAAATCAACAAATTGATTATCTTAACTAGGAATGGAAATCTGACCTTGAGCCATAGGAAATTTTTTGTTGCATTTTAGGTTTACAATCACCCATCTCATTTTGTTCACCCAAGTACCAATCACCGTGTATTTGAGTGCTACAGGTCTTGAAAAATTACCCTACCAATAAAATCTCGCTTTTTGGCGAGATTAGGTATTTTGTTGATTGACTGTATTTCCTGAACTAACAGACCCAGGATGCTTGGGCATGGCTTAAATTGTAGCAAATTTAGTTGGCTTCAACAATGTATACTGCGGTCATACTCGAAAAACTCTTTCTTCTGGTATTTTTGTTTAAAAAACCAGAAAAAGTGATGAAATTTCTTAGTTTTTCGAGTGCCATGAGTTAAAACCCTCCGAGGCTTCGGTAGTCTTGTAAGAACAGACGCTCCGGTTGGGTCGGATCCGACCCATCTCTACTTTTTTACGCTTTTTTCGTGTTTTTGAGGACATATAGCAATGAAAAATTGAAACTACGTTTTTTAATATATGTTCAACCTTTTTATGGAGTTTTGTTAATTTAAACATCAGTCTTCAGCCTCTGAAAGAATTTGAGTCAAGCGTAATGTTCGAGCAATAAAAACAACGAAAAATACAATATAATAAAATATCAAAATGGGTTTGTATTTCGTTTCAATTGCAGTTTGAATTGGTTTCAAATAAAAAAAAAACAATAACAAATTCAATGAATCACCAACCCAAAACATCGCATATCACAAATCGATTTCGTCACTAGCATCAATATTTGAACATTTCAGTCAAAGTATAGGAACGGTGAACTTTAATGTACGTAATAGCTGTCAAATTATAATCCTAAAGATTGACTAGTAAAATTATTGCACCTTTTACGGAAGAATCACATCTCGTTTCCTAAAAAAATCCGGTTCATGAACACTCCTCTCGGGTCGGATCTGACCCGAACACAGAGGCTTTACTGGAAAACTAATGATAAGAGCCGGAGCTTACTGACCTTGAAGGTGCGGACACATTCCATAAGACTGAATAAGAGGTTACTAGGAGAGTAAACGTTCTTGAAAAAGCAGAAGGCGAGGGAAGCTAAAAACAATGGCGCCCGGGTCAGATCCGACCCCTACCGGAGTACCGGAGGGTTAAGCACAAGGTTTTGCGGGTTGCAAACTTGAGTAATAACTGCTCTCATTGGTCCTAACAACACGCAACAAAAATATCAATTACATGCATGTTTGCGATTTACCCCGATTTTTGTGTCTATATTGACTGGTCTATACGGTGAAACATCTAATTCAAGAAATGAAAAGGTGAATAAACCATCTGATGGTAAAGCAAAAAAGGAATTTCCTACTTTCCATTATGAACCAGTGGACAAAGGTCCATATATTGTTTTTATCAAAGGCGTAGAGGGGGGGGCGGTATAGCTCGCCTCCACCCCATGGCTCTAGGCAAATTAATTTTTAGTTCGCACCCCGATATAAAGCATAGTATCACAAACGTAAGGAAAATAGGAAGAAATAGAGTAAAGGTGGAACTGACAAACAGAGAGAGTGCCAATTCCTTGATCTACTACCGAATACTTGCAGACAGAAAATTAAAAGCTTACGCACCGTCGTATATTGTACAAAGACAAGGAATCATAAGAGGAGTTTGTCACGAATTCACCGAAGAAGACGTGATCAATGACATCCAATCACCGACTTATGAGCCCATAAAAGTCATAAAAGCCAAGCGTTTCTCTCGAAAAATCACTGACAACGATCAAACAAAATTTGTTCCTACACAAACGGTATTACTTACCTTCAGAGGGCAGTCATTACCTGAATACGTCATTTTACACTGCGTCAAGTGCCCTGTCGAAGTCTATACGCCTAGGATAAATCAGTGTTTCAACTGCCTCAGGTATGGTCACAAAAAAGAAAGTTGTCGAAGTAATATAAGATGCAACAAATGTTGTGAACAGCACGCGAGCAGTGAGTGTGCACCGGAAAAGCCGCTGCAATGTGTTCATTGTAAGGGAAAACATTCAGCTCTCTCCAAATCTAAATGCCCCGAGTTCAGTCGACAAACATCAATTAGAAAATTAATGACCGAAGAGAATTTATCATTCACAGAGGCAAAACATTTAAAAAGGTTTTAACCACCCAAGTCCCTAAAATAAATCATACAGCCGTATTCCCTCCCCAAAAACCCTCAAATCGGGTTCCCCCGAAGCGAACACGACCCAGCACCCCCCCCCCCCCCTAGACAAAACGTTAGAAGAACATCGGCAAATTCTGGAGAGCAATCGCCATGATTTGTCTCGGTGTTCTCCCATCTCTGGAAACCCATACTCACCTTCGACGGAGAGCAATAAGCAACAGTCGTCACCTCACGGTGTAAACACCGTTGAAATTATTAATAGTCTAAAAAATGTTACATTCACCAGCAAACAGGATATGATGAAAGAAATAAAGGCCAGAATTGAACACTATACTCTAACTAAATGAACAAATCACTCAAATTTTTACAATGGAATGCAAGGTCTGCTATCAGCAATAAAGGGAGTTTAGAGGTTTGCCTTTCACGTAATAATATAAATATTGCCATTCTATCAGAAACCTGGTTTCAACCAAATCGTTTGGTGAGATTTCAGGGCTACAATGTCATAAGAAAGGATAGAGAAGATGGCAAAGCAGGTGTTGCCATACTTATCAAAAACGACATTCCCTACACGATTATGAACCCTATCGTCATTGATGATATCATGACAGTAGGCATTTCAATACCCTTTGAAAACCAAATCATATCAATTATATCCCTATACAACAATTCCAGAAATAATGTTACGTCCAGGGCATGGGAACAACTCTTCAACAGAGTTGAAAAACCGTGTGTGATAGCTGGTGATTCATTGCATCACCGTTCTTTTGGATGCTCGATAACCAATCATAAAGGAACAGCTTTAGTAGACGCGGTAGATAACAGCAATTTAATTATCTTAAACGACGGTTCCCCCACCACGGTGAATAACTCAATTCAAATAAATTCAGCTGCCATAGATCTAACGTTTGTTCCACCAGAACTGGCCCCGAAATTCGAATGGAGAATTATGGATGATCCAATGGGTTCTAACCATAAGCCGGATACACACATGCGGTACTTGCCAAGTAACGAGCAACACATTTTTGAAATTCTCAGCTGGTTGGTTTGTAGACAATTGCTAGAAATTGATTGAATATTTGGCAAGTTACTTGGCAAGTACCGCATGTGTGTATCCGGCTATATGCCAATAATATTTGAAAATAATTTCCCTTATAGCAATAGTATTCAACCTTATTCTGGAAGGAAGTAGAAAATCGATAAGGCAAACTGGGAGGAATATACGAATCTAATGGAAAAATTTGTGACTGAGCATACGACAACCTCTAACCATTATGACTATTCCACACTCATAAATGACATCAATAGGGCAAGCGACAAGGCAATTCCTAAGTATAAAGAAGTAAGAAATTTCAAGTACAGTAAAAAATGGTGGAACGAGGAATGTAAATTGGCCATAGCTAACAGAAAAACAGCCTATACGGTTTATAAAAATTGTTCAAATCTCACCAACTACATAGCGTTCCAGAGAGCGGCAGCAAAAGCCGAGAAAGCAAAGTTAATGCGTGGAAACAGTATTGCGAAGGTATTAACAAAAACACAAGTATTAAAGATGTGTGGTGTGCCTTCAAGCGCCTTAAAAACAGGAATAGTGCTGAAAAACCTCGCATTATAAACGGTGAGTGGTCGCTAGACTTTTTCAACAAAATGTGTCCCCCTTTCGTCCCTGAAGACTTGACAGATTCGATACCGTATAACCAAGGTGAACACTTCATTCTCAGTTCCTTTACAGAAAAAGAATTCAATATGGCTATTAAGCATAAGAATAACACAGCACCCGGTCTGGATGATATACATTATCCAATGATCTATCATCTACCAGCCAAGGCCAAACGAAAGCTATTACAGATTTATAATGAAGCATGGGCAACGGGTGACTTCCCTGAAGACTGGACAAAACATGTGGTGATACCAAAATCAAGTATGATCAAGCATGAACACATAGCTTGGGTTTGTACTGCTCATAAAACCCGTTATTTCTACCGTTTTGTCGTTGGATTTGTTAAAAATGAAAAGACTTGGTCGGTTCATACGAATGTAACTTGAGGTTACATTGGTCTAAAATGTTCGAAAAGGGCTCATTTCAAAGGAAATGTAACGCTCTTCAACTTATTTTCTGAGAACTAATTGTGAGATACTAAAAGTAGAGTCGTTACAAAGTAAATAAGTCGAAAAAAACCGGAAATGGTGGTTGTTAACACAATTTTCCAATATTTCCGAGTCACGTCATATTTCCGAGTAAGTTGGAAACTATTAGGATGTAATTATGAAAAATCGAAACAAGTGACCTTCCTGGTGCTCTCCAGCAGCCCGCTCACATCGGACGTCCCGGGGACTTTTAGTATGTTTACCTCCCAACAACCTCAAACACATTAGGCCATTTTACACGTACGAGCTTGGACAGCGGGACTGGACGTCGGGCCTGACCTCCGAGCCTGGCCCGCGCGCCTCAAAAATCGGCTCGTCGTCCGAGCCCGCGGGCCTGGACCGTCCTTACAAAAAGCTGCAAAAAAAAACGGGACACTCCTGGCCCGCGGGCCTGGCTTGCGATCATCATAGACGTCGGGCGAAACCCGCTCGTGAAAACAGATACCCGCCGATTTTTCCTCGGGCTCGGCGCGATCATCCAGGCTCGCTGGAGCGTTGACCAGGTCAGCGGTCTCGAGAGGCCAAGCCGCCGCGCCCAGTGGTTTTCAAGCGGGTTGTGAGTTCGTTCGGGGGAAAATGGAACGTGGAAACGCGGAACGTTTACGTTTACAACTTGAATGGTTATTTGCTTTCAACAATTGTGTAAACATTTTGGAAGATATGGGTCAAAAGGGTGTGGGTGAAGAAATGGAAGGAGAAAAGGCAGACCCGCGGACAACTTTCGCTCCTCAAAGAGCTGGAAAATCATCATGAGGACTTTATCAACTATCTCCGGATGGATATTCATTTGTTTGGGAGTTTGTTGGACGCCGTTCGTTGCACCTTTCGGTATTCCTTCCGAAAAGAGCTACGAAGGCTCTGAATTTTTTTTTGAAACGAAATCTCTCGTAGTGCCAGGTTTAATCGGTTTTGCAACCTCGACGAGTTCATCGTAAGCCCTTCTCCTCAAGTTTTTGTTGACGTACGACGGGTCTTCGACTTTCCACAGGCATTTTTGCCGGGGGTAAGTTTCAATGAAGTTTTGGAGAACCTCTTTGGGCCAGAATCGGTCGCCTCCGGTTACTTCGACTTCGGTTCCTGTCGCATCTGACGGCGGCTGGGAATAGTCGTCGTCGTCGTCTCCGTCCATCACAGTTCACTTCACAGCCCAAAAATATAAGTTTAAAACACCAAAGATCAACTTCGATCGACTTAACTTATTATTATTACTGTACAGGAAAACCAAAAAGCGGGAGATAACGTTAACAAAACAAAACAGTTATAGATAACGTGGGAGCCGGGATATAACCTGATAACAGGAGCGCGGGAAAGGCCTGCGGGCCTGGAGCGACCGTGTGGATAAAGTGGCTCGACGGTTGGCATGGCGGGTCCGAAGGCGCGGCCGAACGAGCCGTCGGAAGGGGCTGATGTCTCGGCTCGCGGGTCTGAACCTCGAGCCTCTCTCGTTTACACGATCACGCCCGGCCCGCGGGTTAAGCCCATTTTGGGGCAAAAACCCCTTGGCCTGAAGGGCTGCGCGTCCGTGTAAAAGGCTTTATTGGAAAATTAAAAATTCACTAAACTGACCATGTCCATTGGCGTGGGTACGGGGGGGAATAATTTTGAAAGAAAATATGTCGTGGATCAGCTGTGCTGGAAGGAACACGTTTTGTTTTGGGCACGGTACGTTGACGCAGTGGCGGTCCCAGGAGGGGCCAGGGGGGGAATAGATTCCCCCCCCCTCACCAGAGCTACAAGTATACGAACGAAGGAGCACTAGTACCATAACGAAGAGCCCCATAAAATCTCCAAAAATGAGCGTTACACGTTGATGTTAGGTTTAGCAGATTTTCTGGACTTGAAGCAGCCCGAAAAGGTCCGAGTGCGTCCAGCTTTTTCCTTGGACTTCAGACCCAACGCAGTAGTGTACTGAGGTATGGCAGAGGGGGTCACCCCGGACCCTCTATCAGACAAAAATCGGTAATATTCGTGGCTATAGCTGCTAAAAAAGCGCTGATTCATGGTCTCACGATGCAACTCCCAGTCTAAAAGTAAGAAAAAAATCGCTGATTCGCGGTACATGGAGGCCACTCTACGAATAAATTGTGGAAATCAACGCAAAAGTGTTGTACATTTGGGCAAACCCCGCGGTCAAAGTTGAGAAAACATGCTATAATATTGACAAATAAAAGACGCTTTCAGGTTAAATTGGACAACAATGGCAAATTCACAACTGAAATGGCGTAAAATCGCTCATTCACGTGTGAAAAAGGGAATAGGATGCTGAATGGCCGCAAAATTAGCACAAACCGGTATTTCACAGCTGAAATTGGGAAAAATCGCTAATTTGCAATCTGCAGACATAAAGTTGTGGAAAAACGTTAATACGCGGACACAAATGAAGAAAATCACTAATTCGCGGCAAAAATGGAAAAGAATCACCAATTAGCGCAGCTAAAATTAAGAAAAACGTTAATTTGCAGTTCAAATTGGGGAAAAGTGCTAATTCTCAGTTAAAAATGGAAAAAATTACTAATTTGCAGCTTAAATTGAGTCAAACGCCAATTCTTGGCAAAAATTGACAAAACTCGGTAGGTAGTGTACGGGTTGGAAATGCTACCACGCTGCTAAAATTTAGAAAAAGCGAAAATTCGCTGCTAAAATTGAGAGACATCACTAATTCTCGTAAAATTTATAATTTAAAAATGATGATTTTTTGACAGAAATGGTTGGATAGATGTAAATTTTTTGGTTTGAACAAAAAAATTTACATTTATTATTTAAATTCGCACCTTCTGAAGGCATTTTTTAGACTAAAATTCAGAAAAATGGCAAATTCATGCATGGCTATAGTATAATGTTAAAAAATGCGCTAATTCACGGCTAGAACTGAAAAGAAGCAATAATCTATACCTATAAAAGTTATATAGTTTTGCTAATGCGGTGGTAAAATGTGAAAAACCGCTAATTTGCGGGTAATATTTAGGCCCACTTTATCATTCGTTGATTAAAGAGCTGACTAAAAACTTCATCAGTTTCATGATCAAATATTTCGTCGTGGTTCCCAGATGATTTTTCTAAATCAGTTCTTTAAATTTCTTAATCGTCAATTGATAAAGCGGGCTTTGGAAAATAAAATAATCAGCCTGGTCAAAATTAAGAGAAAGGTTAATTTTAAGCCTAAAAATTGAGAAAATTGCTACTTTGCGGCTAAAAATGGAAAAAATCGCCAATTTACAGCTAAAATTGCGCCAAACGCCAATTTGTGACTGAAATTGAGAAAATTCTCTAATTCACGGTTAGAACTGCCGTGAAGCAATAATCTATACCTATAAAAGTTATACAAAATTGCTAATGCGGTGGTAAAATGAGAAAAGCCGCTAATTTGCGGTTAATATTTAGAAAATACAATACTCGGGCTGGTCAAAATTAAGAGAAAGGTTAATTTTAAGCCTAATGCTTGCTAATTCGCGGCTAAAAATGGAAAAACTCGCCAATTTACAGCTAAAATTGCGCCAAACGCCAATTTGTGACTGAAATTGAGAAAATTCGCTAATTCACAGGTTTGAAACGCTACGACGCGTCGCCGCTACAATTTAGAAAAAGCGCTAATTCGTGGTTGGAATTGAGAAAAATTCCAAATTGCGCCAAAAACTGAATGTACGCCAATTTGTGGATTCTGAAGGCAACTTTTCAGGCTGAAATTGAAAAAAAGCGCCAATTTATGGCAATAGGTGAAGAAACCGCTAATTCGCGAGTAAACTGAGAAAAATCGCTCATGCATTGCGTATGGTGAACCAAAAAATCCTAATTCGTGAAAAGTCCCCCTATTTTGCGGCTAATATTGAGGAAAACATTTAAGAAAAACTTTAATTTCCAGCTAAAACTGAGATAAGTTTAAGAACCCACCCCCAGGTAAAAAAATTTAAAAAATCGGTAATATGCTGCTAAAATTTAGGAAAACGCCAAAGCTCGTGGTTAATTAAGAAACATCGCTCACGGGATAAAAACGATACTTTGTTGCTAAAGTTGAGAAAATGCGCAAATGCATTGCTTGGGGGGGGGGGGGGCAAAACCCCTAATCTGCGGCTGAAATTGGGAAGAACGATACACTCGGCCAAAATTGAGAAAAGCCCTAATTTGCGGGTAGAGTCCAAAAATCGCCCTTAACTGAGAGATTGAGGCTATGATGAGGCCAGCAAGATGTCCAGATTCAAGAGTGTGCTGGCTGGGTGGAATGATGACTAAAATGTGAAATTACCCCCCTCCCCTCACCCTTCCAAGATTTCAATCTGATCCCCCCCCCCCAGGACAAATTCCTACCTTCGCCACTGACCATGTCGTCTATATTCTCTTATTGACTGGACTAAATACCACAACCCCCTGAATCGTATCTACATGTATAGGCAACTCCTCAGATTCAACTGCGTGATTCATTGCTAAATATGCAATGTCGTTGCCGAGAAATATAAAATAGCTCGATGAGCAATTTATACGTCAAAAGACTCAAGCATAGATACGCAGGCAAAACGGCATTTGGCTGTTGGGAATTTCAGGAAAAATTCTTACATATACCTATCTTCTTAATCACTTAATTGGGTTATTGCGTCAGCATTCGTTTATTCGGCAGAAATAACCATTTTTCATCAAAATCTAGAGCTTGACTTCTTCAAAATCTGACATTTTCACTTGGGTCAAATTAATAGGCCGTTATTAATCAACAATGGGGAACCTGCACATTTTTCAAAAGTCGGTGTTTCTTAAAGAGGGCTCTTCCACAAGCCTGTTGCTCACATTAAACTTTGAAAGCAATAAAAGATGCTTTTTCAGCGAATTTTTAAAAATTTTGAGTGGGGGTTCGATTACGTCAAAAGTTATTTATTGAAATTGATGATGCGGGGAAGAGGGGGTTAGACGCGTTTACTGGAAGGACATTTTTCATGTTATTTGTAAACGAACAATTTTAGAGTTCCCTCAGTTGCTTCACAAGTAAGGATTGACGTCATTTCCCCTCGCACCATCCATCCCCTCCTGAAGAACTTTGAACCTTTTTTAAAAATCTTAAAACGCACCAATCGGGTTGCAACTTCCGTTGTTATCTTTCAGTTCACGGGTCAAATCACCGGTATGCTTTTCTTCTCAATCTGAGATTCATGCAAGTTCCCCCTTAAGGCCAGGTCACACCAATCATGCACGCTTCCGATCAGACACCGATCATGCATTTTTTGATAGGTGTGGGGACCGTAATAGGCGTTAATACCGAATAATTCACGGCTATTACGCTTCATTCACATGATCATGAAAAAAAGAACTGCTCAAATTCAGAGGACAATCAAGAGTATAATTATTTAATTCATCTCATAATCCATGTTTCTTGATGAGTTCATCTTGTTCTAGCATATCAGGCATTAAACAATAATCAATCAAGAAGCCATCGAAACTGCCCTTGAGCTATTCTAGCCAGAATATAATACCAATATAATAGTGGGAAAAATGGCATAGTTTCGTTACTTTTGAGAGGTACTCTGGTGGACCTTACAAGCCTTAAAGCGGGGCAAATTCTTGCTTTATTGGTCAGCCAGAGTCTGCATTTGAAGCATTGGAGGAGCTATTAATAAAACGTCGAGCGTTTTCAGCCGGAGGACAACACCTGTAACATTCAAAATGGCTTAATTTCGTCACTTTTGAGAGGTACTCTGGTGCAACGTACGAGCCTTAAAGCGGGGCAAATTCATGCTTTATTGGTCAGCCTGAGTCTAAATTTGAAGCACTGGCAGCCGAAGGACAACACCTCACCACCTGTAACGGTCAAAATGGATTAATTTCGTCACTTTTGTGAGGTACGCTGTTGAAACTTACAAGCCTCAAAGTGAGGAAAACTCTTGATTTATTAGTCAGCCAGAGCCTAAATTTGAAGCACTGGAGGAGCTATTAATTAAACGTCGATCGTTTTCAGCCGGAGGACGATCTTACAAGACTTAAAGCGGGGCAAATTCTTGCTTTATTGGTCAGCCAGAGTCTAAATTTGAAGCACTAGAGTGCTGTTGGATTAGAAAGCAAAACAGAAGCATGAATTTTGTACCGGATGATAGAGAGGATAATTACATACGGAATCTTATCAAAAAGAGATGAAAAAAGAGTATGAGATGCCTCACATGTTTTAGCTTAATATTCTTTGGTTTCACAAACCTGTCTTAATTGCATAAGTTCCGTGAGGTAGCTTGAAGAATATTGCGTGATGAATACATTAAATCCTTCATTAGATAAGTTGTGTACAATTGAGGCACTTACAATATGAATAATTCCAGAAACAAAACACACATTCGAAAGGAGATTGAGTCTTTTTGAGTTATGTTGTCACACCGATGTTATGTAAAGGAATTTTTAATACGGAGGATCATTCGTCAACTGAATTACCAAAATAAAGGGAAATAAATTGAAATTGATAAAAGAAACGTCAGTTGTGTTGCCAACATTACAACACAAAAAAGTCGAGCATGAAATATAGCACATCACTATTGCTGTTCGCAGACCAACTATTAGGAGAATTTGTTTTTAGTGGCAAGAGTTTGATGATTGTTTTCGGACTTGTCTAGATTGAACAAACCGAGAAAAGGTAACAGTCGAAGAGAATTACCTTTTTTCGCCCCGTTGTCGGCATCCCTTTGGATGTAGGAAAGGGAGGTCATTACAGTATTGTCATGCCCTCCTGATATCAGATATCGATCTATCCTTCACCAGTGGCGGATCCAAGGGAGGGGCCACAGGGGCCATGGCCCCTCCCTTGTGCAAAAAATTTTTTTTCCCCAGTTTTTGCTTTTAAAAGACCAATTTCATGGAGTGCGCCCCGTCCGGCAAAACAAATATTATTCTCAATGCAAAAAAAAAAAAAAATCATCAAAACCTCCTCCAAAATCCCATCGAGAAGGGGTGATTACCTCTAATTTTAGGATCATTTTCTCAGAGACTCAAGGGTCAGAGGTTCGCGAGAGGCGCGAAATGCCAAGTTATTTAAGGGAAAAACTCTCGCGAATGGCCTTCACTGCGAGGGGGAAATTGACGTCGTGGAACGCGACCACGTCAAGGGATAAATTTATGCGAAAAGGTCCCGCCAAGGGCAAACTTTTAGCGAAACGTCACATTGTGGGGGAAAAACTCTTTCGAAAGGCCGCGGCACAACGAGTAAACTATACGCAAAATGCCCCACGGCGGGCAAAACGAAACATTCGGGAAAACACTCACGTGAATCGCCACATTCAAGGCGTTCATTTACGTGAAATGCAGCGTCAAGGGCAACACATATGCGAAACGCTTCACCAAGAGCGATGTTAAGGTGACATTATTGTATATTTCATGAAAAACTCGTCGGTATCACGAAAAAATGGGCAACTTCATAATGAAATTGTCTGTTTTATGAGAAAACTTTCAATTTTGTAAGGCATCTTAAGCTTATGAGCATAATGGTTGATTTAATGAGGAAATTTTCAGTCTATAAGGCGTCAATTTGATGAGTATATTGTCAGTTTGATAAGCTAATATTTAATTTTATGAAGGAAATGACACATTATTGTATGAGGAACTGTCAATAGGTATAATGAGAAAATTGCCCTTTTTGAATGAATTTCCAATTTTGTAAGGAAATTGTTAGTTCGAATTGGAAATTGTTACTTTCAAGAGGAAACCGTAAATTTTCTAGGAATCGTTAATTTTAGGACGAAATTTTCAGTTTCACGAGGAAATTTTCAAATTGACCTTTTTATAAGCGCATTGTCAATTTAATTCACATTTTTGTCAATTTGAAGCTAAAATTGTCAATTTAACGTGGAAATTGTAACTCATCCTTAATGATTTAGTTATGGTCCTTCGAACTTATTAATTTTGTCCCGTGACTAATTGTTAATACAGTAATTGGTGATCGTTTATTTTGGATTTAAACTTATCATTTTTAATATGAATAGCCCATTATACGCGGAAATGACCAATGTTAAGAGTGAATTGTCAATTTTAAATGGAAATTATTAATTTTACAGGAAATTGACAATTTTATGAGGAAATAGTCAATATTATTAGGAAATTGTCAATTTTATGAGGAAATTGTCAATTTTATGAGGAAATTGTCAATTTTATGAGGAAATTGTCAATTTTATGAGGAAATTGTCAATTTTATGAGGAAATTGTCAATTTTATGAGGAAATTGTCAATTTTATGAGGAAATTGTCCATTTTACGAGGAAATGGTCAATTTCATGAGAAAATTGTCAATTTCATGAGAAAATTGTCAATTTCATGAGAAAATTGTCAATTATATGAGAAAGTTGTCCGTTTTATGAGGAAAATGTCTCTTTTATGAGGAAATTGTCACTTTTATAAGGAAATTGTCAATTTTATGAGGAAATAATAAATTTTATGAGGAATGTTTTTATTTTATGGTGAACTTGTCAATTTTATATGAGGAAATTGTCAATTTTATGAGGAAATTGTCAATTTTATGAGGAAATTGTCAATGTTATGAGAAAATTGTAAATTTTATGAGGAAATTGTCCGTTTTATGAGAAAATTGTCAATTTCATAAGGAAATCGTCAATTTTATGGGGAAATTGTACGCTTTATAAGGAAATTGTCAATTTTATGAGGAAATGGTGAATTTTATCAGAAAACTCAATTATATGAGGAAATTGTCAATTTTTAGAGTAAATTTTCGCCTTTAGGAGGAATTAATGGTCACGTTTACAGGGAAATTGGCAGTTTTATGAGGAAATGATGACGTTTATGAGGAAATTGTCTATTTTATGAGGAAATTTACAGTTTTCATGAAAAAGTTGTCAATTTTATGAGGAAATTGTCTATTTTGTGGGAAAATTGTCGATTTTATGAGGAAATGGTATATGTTATAAGGAAATTGTCAATGTTATGAAGAAATAATCAATTTATTGGGAAATTGTCAATTTTATGAGGAAATTGTCCATTCTATGAGGAAATTGTCAATTTTACTAGGAAATTGTCAATTTTATGAGGAAATTGTCAATTCTATGAGGAAATTGTATATGTTATAAGGAAATTCTCAATTTTACGCAGAAATAATCAATTTTGCAGGCAATAGTCAATTTTACTGAGGCAATTGTCCATTGCATGAGGAAATTGTCCATTGCATGAGGAAATTGTCAATTCTATGAGGAAATTTTCAATTTTATA
Organism: Corythucha ciliata; assembly: GCA_038030265.1. Lineage (NCBI taxonomy): Eukaryota > Metazoa > Arthropoda > Insecta > Hemiptera > Tingidae > Corythucha > Corythucha ciliata. Next base: position 4,144,709 of record CM075943.1, on the reverse strand, counting down.
AGGAAATAATCAATTTTATAGGGAATTGTCTATTTTATGAGTAAATTGTCAATTTTATTAGGAAATTTTCAATTTTATGAGCAAATCGTCAATTTCATGTGGAGACTGTCAATTTTATCAAAGGCCAATTTGGGTAAATTTGTTTGCCATTAAGCCAACTTTGCTGGGAGGCCTATTTCAGTGACCGATTGCGCCAATTTTGCGCACTAAGAACCGTTTTTTGCTTGTTTCACCGTAATTTCCCGGATTTCGCTCGCCAAAAAACCAAATTTTGAGGGTTAAAATCCCAGCGCTAGCCGTGGGACATAAGAGCTTCCCCTCCACCAGTGCGCTGAGTTCACTTCATTCGGCGGGAGGCATTTTTTTGCCAAACTAATAGTTCACGTTATATAATAATTAGTGAGTGCCGGGTTTCGAACCCGGCAGGCGCCGAAGCCTCCTTTGGGCTCATACGCCGTACCCTGATCCAACTGTGCACTTCACACCCGTACTACGCGGGCGTTTCGGTCGGTGCGCGGTTTGTTGAACGCACAGCGCCGGGAACGCCCACACGAAGCCGAGTGTGCCGTGTCACAGTTCGCCGCTGCCTTGTAGTGAAATGGGCAATAGCTAGATTCGAACCCAGGCCCGCTGGGTTGCGAAGCGAGTATTGTATCCATTACACCACCGAGGCGCGCAATAGTTCACGTTACGTTGAATGTTATTTTTTTTTTTTTTTTTTTCACTTTTCCGGCCTTTGGATTTCCTTAATTTTCCAATTATCAGTGATTGAGACCATTAAAAACTGTGTCTGTCTAGCAACTGTGTGACGTGTGGTATATTTCTTGGGGAGGGGGCCGGATGGACTCATAATATGGCGCCCCCCTCAAGCTGACTCTGGATCCGCGCCTGTCCTTCACCACTAACAAATCAGTTGTCGCAGTATTCCTAGACATAACGGGAGCGCATGACAATGTCAACATTAGCTTACTAAAGAAAAAATTGTTAGCCATCGGGATTCCATCCAAATTCATAAGCAATGTAATAAAACTAATAAATGGTAGATAGGTATTCCTCAGGATTAATAATGAAATTATAGGACCCAAAACTGCAATAAAGGTTTACCTCAAGGAGGCATTCTAAGCGGTCCTCTGTACGCGGTATATGCAGCCGATCTGGGGCCGTAGTTAGAGTTGTCGGGAAAAACTCACGTGAGGTGGTTGCTATGGCGAGATAGTATTATTTCTGATGTAGCGTCCTTGAATACCGCTTGCGGGATTTTTTCCCGACAACTCTAACTAGGGCCCCTGGTCACTGATTACCCCCCAGAGGTCAATATAATACATACAGCACATAACGACACGTGTAGATACCATGAACAATGCGATACAAAATTTCCTGTCGAGAGCCCATTCCAATGGAATGACTATTGCGGAGGCCAAATCAGTCGTGTGTCCCTTTACTAGGAGAAGAACAATCCCCCTAGGAGAGAACGTCACATTGGGTGGAATGAGGATTCCTGTAAAACATAACGTTTGCTTTCTAGATCTGAATTTAGACAAAAGACTTAAATGGAAGGAGCACATCCAAAATAATACTGAGCAAAACGGAAAAATACCTCAATGTGATGAAAATGGTGTGTTATAATAATTGGGGAGTTGACCCTTCAACATGCCTCCTTATTTACCGAGCCACTATAAGAGCTATACTTGACTTTGGGTGTACATTCTATAGCAGAGCAAATGCAACAACCATCCAAGTGCTGGATAGATTGCAGTACAAATGTATAAGATTATGTCTGGGATATCTGAAAAGCACACCAATAAATGTAATGTTGGCTGAAGCACACGAGCCTCCGCTTCCAAGTTCCAGTTGTTTATATGCCCTGCAGAAAAGGCGACGACGCAACCCTCAGTCTCCAAATGTTCCGAAAACATGTAAGCCCTAAGATATTAGGTACCCAAGAAATTTATACAGATGGGTCAAAAATCGGTGGAGCAGTCGGTGCGGCCATCTTCGACAAAACAAATAGGACTGAAAGGCATTTCAAATTGTCCACCTATCTGTACAATTTCTCAGCAGAGTGTACAGCAGTAGCAGAAGCGCTAAAGTACGTAATTGAATCAAATGAAAGATAATTTTCAGTTCTAACCGATTGCCGAAGCATAATACCAAGTATCGCAGGATTCAGTAACAACTCACAATACTAATATCTAATAGTTGAAATAATGTTCCTTATAGACCAAATAATCAATGTACAAAATAAAAAATTGACAATAATCTGGATTAAGGCACACTCCCAGATACCCGGTAATGAAGAAGTTGACCGATTAGCGAAAATAGGCGGGACATCCAACAACTTCCTACAATACAATATTCCCTATTCAGACCTAAGACCAATTTTCAACGAAAAAATGAACAGTAAATGGCAAGTTGAATATGACGAACAGATAAAAGGACTTTTCTATAAATCTCTCAATCCCAAAATAAAGCCAAAACCGTGGTCTGACAATTCAAATATTAGCAGGAAAAATATCAGAATAATTAATAGGCTCAGATCGAACCGTGGCATATGCAACGCATACTTAAACAAAATAGGTCTGAATTCCAGTGGGCTATGCTCAACTTGTAACGTGACAGATGACCTCGAACATAAAATAATGGAATGCTTACAGTGTAACTCACATAGAAATAATATTCCTGGATTCCCTCTACAAAAAAAATAAGCCTTTTGATTACAGAACAATCCTCCTTAGCATTGAGAAAACATATGGCGAGCTAGCAGAATTCACCAACAAAGTAACAATGAAAATATAGTAAAAAGATACAATGCAACAAGATAAAAAAATAAAACAATAGAAAAACGACGGCTAATGGCTCCAGAAAGCATAGGCCAAAAACAAAAAAATACGTAAGTTGTAGGAAATTTAATGCTCAAAAAGTTTTGTGAGTGAAGATTTTCCTCCAAAGTACTCATTTTCGGGATATTTAGAAGAAACTAAAAGAAATGCTAAAAAATTTCGGTTTTTGGGCTGCCAAAAAATTGTACGAGCTTTTCAGAGTTAGCATTTTTTTTTTTTTTTCTCGAACACTTCTACACAGTGTTACAGCCCGTAGGTAATGAAAAGTTGTTTACATGTCAGTTTTCTATAACCTTTTGCAACCTTTGTTGAAATGTTATCACCTCATCCGTGATTACATGTTGAAATATCTTAAGACATGTTTTTTTGTTTTTGTTTTTTTTTTTTTGTCAAAAGAATAAAACTGGGTAATATTCGACGACGGTTGCGCGAAAAATAACGTACATCACTCGACTATTGAGTGGTACTACCCGCTCATTTTTAATTAGCGGCCTCGGCAAGCCTCGTCCGTCAAACCAAAAACTCGCAGGTAATGCACCACTTACTAATCTTGTAATGTAATCTACTATTTCATGACAGTTGCGAGTCATTAAAGCACGCGTTTTCATATCGAGTAGGATAAGAAACAATTTCATTAATTTTCGCATTTATTTTATCCTAGCATCAGGATGTTAATATTAGTTTAAAATAGTTTTCTTGAAACCTCCTTCACCGGAGAAAGGAGAATCCTTCATGAATAGGTAGGGGAGGGGGGTCAGCATTAGCATCTCCCCACTCGTCGTGCCTAATATTTCATTATAATTATGTAGCTTTCGCACGTGAATTAAAATTTTCAATTGGCCGTAGCAGAAATAAATCCCTGTCTTGAAAAACAAATTATGAGCATAATTTACCATAACAAGTTTCACTCTGTTCAACATACAAGTTTGTGTAACCGCTGATTCAATGTTTACACATGAGGAAGAAAAGTGTTTTTCCAACAAATTGCGGTAGTTTATTTTGTTTTTCATCCTTGCAATTAGAGAGAGAGAGAAAAAAAAAAAAAAAACAGAACAAATCGGAAAGTTTTGTCACTGAAATTCATTGTTTATAAATTTAATTCGCTCGTAGTTTTGACTGAGTGAATTATTGTTCTGTCAAAACCAGTCGTAAATTGAATTAATGCGACGAAAAAAAACCCGTATATGTATTATAATTGCAATCACCAGCAGATTTTAATCCCAAGGTAGAAATGCTCTCTTTATGCTTCCCTCATCACCACCTTCCACATCGCAACAATGTTCATTGAATCGTAATAAATGTTTACATATAATCCTTCTGGTTCGATATTGAGTATTTCCCTTTTTATTGTTTATTTGTTCGTTTGTTTATTTCTGCTTTCAAGAAGATAAGCCATCCCCCCCTTCAACTTCGCTGCAATATATTTGTTTGTTCATCAAGGACAATCATAATAGTTTTGCCTTAACATTAGCTTCTCCCGTTGATTAAAATCCGAGAAGATGAATTTATGTAATATTTTTCCTCTCCGATATTATAAATCCTTTCTTTTTTGAACAAATTCGCTACATAAGGAAGCAAATCTTTTTCTGTCTCTCCCTAATCTTGTATTATGATCTGTTAAAAAGAAAATAACGACGCAATAAAGTGCGTCGCCCGATGCAGTCTCACTCTCTTCCACTTCCCACACCTTAAAAGGATGGTCCTCTAGCTGCCTATTTGGAATAAACATAGACAACGTGCAGGCCGAAAACAAACACAAAGTTACTAATTCAAAGCTCGGGATAAAACCAATTGTTTTCAAGTTTGTTTTGTGAGTTAATAAAGGGATTGTGCCTGCGTGAAAATGTGCTGTGTGATAACGGGTGACTCTTGTTTTAAAGATGGGGGGAGGGGGTCGATATTTTAGATTATTTGCTCTTGGACTTAAATGTTTACGGGAGAGGGACATTGTCGTGTACTAATAGGTTTGTTCCAACCTACACGTTGAACTCGTTCGGAACCGTGCCAGCACCATTTTACCATAATTAGTAACAAACAAATCCGTTCCGTTTTATTGGCGATGATTCTGTAACGGTTCCGAACAAGTTATAGTTCTAGTCTTCCCCAAAACTTATGATAATCGTCCAAATAGGACGACTCTACCTGGAAAAAACGGGCGATTTAACCACAAAACTGACGAATTCATCTCAAATGTAACGATTTTATAGCGAAACAGATGATTTCACGTTATAAGCTGACTTTTTTCCCAATAACTGAAGACGACACTACAAAACTGGCAATTTATTCACAATTGAATCTCAGAAATTAATATTTTACCCCAAAATGGGTAATTTTAACACTAAGCTGACGATACTCCTAACCTGAACTTAAAGTGTTCTACTGAATATTTCTGTACAAAAAATCTAAAAACTGGCGTTTTTCTGTAAATAGATGACTTTACGCCAAACCTATAACGACTCTGTCTTGAAAAATGACGATTTAAACACAAAACTGTTAGTTTTCTCTCAAAATGACAAATTTACCCTGAAACTTGAGGTTTCACCTCAAAACCGGCATTTGTTTCACAAAACTGTCGAGTTTTAACTTAAAATTGAAGTTTACTGTGAAAATGTCTACTGAAAACTGATGTTTTTGAAACAAATCTAGTTGGTTTACCACGAATTTGGCGATTTTAGCTCAAAATTGCTATTTAAATGATATTTAGGCCCAGGTTGACCACATAGGTTCAAATTTCCGACCACCCTTCAGCTTAGCTTATGAACTTATACCCCAATCATTTGAACATTTTTGCGTACAAAAACTTGTAAGCCCTTAACAACGCTTAAACGGACATTGTAGACCCGGCCCCTAAATGCAAAAGTGGTGATTTCAGCACAGAAATGGAGATTTTAGTAGGCTCCAGAATTGTGCTATTGGTCAAAAACTGGAAATTTTACCACCAAGCTGGGGATTTCAGTTTTTTTGATTTTTTTTTGTTCAAGGAAGCAAAATCTGAAAAAAAAAACAAAAAAAAACGGCTTTTTAGTTGTTTCAGATCAGCGAAAACGGTATTTTAGGGAGAGCAAAAACCGCGAAGTTGGTCTTTGAATCACATGACCCTAGCGAAATTCGTTTTGCGAGCAACAAAAATTCTCTAAATTGGAAATTGATGTTTTTTATGCGAACGCCGACGAAAAACAATGTAGTTACCCTGATGGAGTTATAATTTCAGAATGTATCCAGAAGGGGAGGGGGGCAGTTGCCCCGCTAGATCTGCGCTTCCGAGTCTAGGGGATAGCAGCGGACTACCTCGCGTCAGGGACGTTGGTACGGGGGGGATATGGGGGATAGATCCCCCCCCCCCACCAGAGCTACAAGTATACGAACGAAGGAGCACTAGTACCACAACGAAGAGCCCCATAAAATCTCTAAAAATGAGCGTTTCACGTTGAAGTTAGGTTTAGCAGATTTTCTGGACTTGAAGCAGCCCAAAAAGGTCCGAGTACGTCCAGCTTTTTCCTTGTACTTGAGACCCAACGCAGTAGTGTACTGAAGTACGGGGGGGGGGGTTTCGCCCCGGACCCTCTGTCAGACAAAAATTGGTAATATTCGGGGCTATAGCTGCTAAAAAGCGCTGATTCGTGATCTTGCAAAGTAACTTCCAGACTAAAATTACATGGAGGCCAATCTACAATACATTGTGGAAACCAACGCAAAAGTGTTGTACTTGGGTAAACACCGCGGTTAAAGTTGAAAAAACACGCTACAATATTTTTTTTTTTTTTTTTTTTTTCCATTTATTACATGGTGCAACTGCTATATATACAAATAAGAATTAAATAACATCTAGCAACTTCACTTTCACATTACACAGTTTGTGGCTTCACTACACTTATAATGTAGCTACCAAGTCAAGGGGTTTGGTCCTTTTTAGCCGTCGAAGGTCTCCTGCAGTATCCAGCAAGCCGAGTGCCTCGACATTAGGGTGTTTGTGGAGCCTTTTTTCGTGCTCCGCTGCTCGTTTTTTGATAGCTTCTGCCACCGTTTCAATTTGCAGGTCACGATGCAGGTCAAGCCCTCGTACATACCAGGGCGCATTTGTTATCATTCTCAAAACTTTGTTTTGAAAAGTTTATATGACTTTGACATTGCTTTTCTTGGTGCAGCCCCAAAGCTGACACCCGTAGGCCCAGATCGGCTTCAGAACTTGCTGGTATAGCAGGAGCTTGTTGGCCATCGAGAGCTCGGAATGCTTCCCGAGCAGCCAGTACATTTTTCTGAGTTTGGTGTTGAGTTCCTCTTTTTTCTTTTTGACATGAGGCTTCCACCGGAGTTTAGCATCCAGCGTCATGCCTAGGTACTTCGCCGTGTTTGCAAATGGTATTATTTTCTCATTGAGTTGCACAGGGATTGGGCTGGTCTTACGATTTGTAAAGTTTACATGAACAGATTTCTCCTCGTTGAGTTTTATTCTCCACTTTTTTGTCCAGGTGTTTACTTCTTCTACCGCGGTTTGCATTTTGCTAGTAGCCTCTTCAACATCATTTCCGACTGAAAGAAGAGCTGTGTCGTCGGCAAACGTTGCAATGATTGAGTCCTCTCTTACGTGTAGGTCACTCGTGTACAATAGGTAAAGCACTGGTCCAAGGACGCTTCCTTGAGGTACTCCAGCCGAAAATTTACGCAACCGCGAATATTCACCCTCATGTTTCACTCGGAAGTGTCTACCGCATAAATAAGATTTCAGAATTTCGTAGAATTTTTTCGGAAGGAGTTTATTCAACTTGAACTCAAGCCCCTTGTGCCAAACTTTATCAAACGCTTGAGCTACGTCCAAAAAGACAGCCGAACAGATTTTCTTTTCTTCCAGAGTAGACTCCACAGCATTCACTATCCGATGGACCTGATCTATTGTGGAGTGTTGTTCTCTGAATCCAAACTGATGGGATGGTATGATTCGTTTTTCTTCTAGAATAGGCCTTAGTCTTTTCAGGAGGAGTTTCTCAAATAGTTTCGAGACTGTAGGGAGAAGTGAAATGGGTCGATACGACTTCACTTCATTAGCTGGCTTTCCCGGCTTCGCTATCATTATAACTTCAGCTACTTTCCATTGCCGGGGGACGTACTTGAGGCGTAAGGCTGCGTTGATTAAATACAGTAGCTTCCTAAGTCCCCTTTCGGGCAGCTTCCGCATTATCCTGGCTGTTATCAAGTCATAGCCGGGGGATTTTTTCGTACTGAGATTGGTCATAATTTCCGTCCTTAGTTCTTTGATCCTTACTGGCCGAATTTCCCTGTTGTCCTTGTTGGGTACGTAGGATACACATTCGTTGGCCGACTGCCGTGGATGGGGCTGGAAGGTTCTTTCCAGATGATCTGCAAATACCTGCACTTTTTCCTTTGCGCTCCTAGCCCATGTTCCTTCACCAGTTCGAATGGTTGGTATGGGCACTTTTGGCCGCTTGAGGCTCTTTGTCGCTTTCCACAGCGAGTATTCTGTGCCTTTTTCTGGTGTCAAGCCTTCGAGGTACGCAGAAAATTCTTCGTTCTTTATATGCCTTATAAGCGCTTTCAGCTGGTTACAAAGCTTGTTCAATTTCATCTTATTTTCTGTTGATCGATTCCTCGCGAGAGCGCACGAGCCGATACGGAGAACGTCAAAGCCCGGAGCACCTTTACGGACGTCATAAAAAATCCTATTTCGGGGATCAAGAACAAATCTACTGAGGAATTATTCTCCCTAATTCTGAAGAAACTTGATGATCAAGCTAGTAAATATGTAGAGATGGCCGAGCGCATCAAGAAAATAGAAAACAGCGCTAAATTCAAAGTATAAGATGAAAAGTAAATTGAGAGGCATCCATTCATTTCGCATAGCGCAGTGGAATCCAAATGGACTCCGAGAAAGGTTGTTGGAGTTGGAAATATTTTTACAACAAGAAAACATTGACATTTGTTTAATCTCTGAAACACACTTCACTAGATCATCATTCGTTAAAATTAAGGGATATCGATTGTACCATAGCGTTCATCCTGCCGATAGAGCGAGAGGGGGAGCTGCGGTCCTAATCAAGGAAAATATCAAGCATCACGAGGAAGAAAAGATAGAAGAAGATGCAATGCAAGTAGCTTGCATAAGTGTCTTTATGAAGGACAGAGAGATGATAGTTGCGGCAATATACTGTCCTCCAAGACATGCGCTGAAAAAAGAGGACTACGCTAATCTATTCAACAGACTTGGGCATGACTTCACTATCGGAGGTGACTTTAATGCGAAACACCAATTCTGGGGATCAAGAATCCAGAATCCGAAAGGAAGACAACTTTTTGAGGCTGGAAGAGAAGCGCACTGTGAGTTCATTCAGGAGGAAAACCGACCTACTGACCTAAGAATATGAATAAAACACCGGACCTTATTGACTTCTTCATTGTGAAGGGCTTGTCATCAAATTACATACACACTGAGGACGACGAAAACTTGTTATCCGATCACTCGGCGGTAGTCATGACAGTTAGTGAATCGATAATAATGAAAGAAGAAACAGAAAGACTCACGAATAGGCGGACCAATTGGGAAATGTTCAAGGAGATTCTGAACGCCAAAGTTGACTTATCAATAAGTCTGCAAACGCCTGCCCAGTTAGAGAAAGAGGTGCATAATTTTGTGCAAACCGTACAAGAGGCGGCTTGGAGTAGCACGCCGAGTTATAATCCCAATCACAAGCGGTGGTCCAACTATCCTGTGGAAGTACGGGAAATGGTTCAAGCGAAAAGGCGGGCACGCTACAATATTGACAAATAAAAGACGCTTTCAGGTTAAAATTGGAAAAAAATCACTAATTCGCGGCTAAAATTGAAAAAAATCACCAATTAGCGCTGCTAAAATTAAGAAAAACGTTAATTTTCGGTTCAAATTGGGAAAAAGTGCTAATTCTCAGTTGAAAATGGAAAAAATTGCCAATTTACAGCTTGAATTGAGCCAAACGCCAATTCTTGGCAAAAATTTACAAAACCCGGTAGGTAATGCACGGGTTGGGAACGCAACCACGCTGCTAAAATTTAGAAAAAGCGAAAATTCGCGGCTAAAATTGTGAAACGTCACTAATTCTCGGATTAAGTGTCGTGAAATTTATAATTTAAAAATGATGATTTTTTGACAGAAATGGATGGAAGACGAACATTTTTTGGTTAGAAAAAAAAATTTACATTTATAATTTAAATTCGCACCTTCTGGGCCCTATTGCACAATGTTTTATTAGCTAATATTACAGCTGTTTTATTAGCTAATATTAGCTATATTATTAGCTAATAAAACATTGTGCAATAGGGCCCTGAAGGCATTTTTGGGGGTAAAATTCGGAAAAATGGCAAATTCATGAATGGCCATGGGAATGTTTTCTGCTTGAACAGCCACTTCTCAAGGGGCAAAACTGTAAGTTTCTGTGGCTCGGAAATAAAACTTGAAAAATCTACGAACAACTTTCACGAACCGAGGGGTCCTCCAAGTTTTAAGAAAAAAAAGTTATTGATGGTCTCTTTTGGTGATTTTTGTCTTGGACGGAGATCTTCCTTAGGGTCGGAACCCCTAGGCGGTCCCCTACCTTGCCAACCCCTCAAAACGGCCCTGGTTTTCGGAAACGTTATAGTAAATTTGCATGAAAAGTCGAGAATGTATATTCTGTAACTTTAAAGCCGCCTTCACATGTGAGATTTAAAAAGTTGAGATGTGGGCTTCAATAATTGCGACAAATTATTCAGTGGAAAACACGGGAGTGAAACTTATACGTAAGAAAACCGAGGAACGAAGTTTAGTTTGGTCGCCATTCACGGGAAGCGCTAAATGTTTTTTAAATTACATTTTAAAGGTACCCCGCGGCCCTCCTCCCTATTAATGTCAGTTGGGCGAATAAATTTGTGAAACTTTGCATATCCACTCCATTCACTCCAAGCTGACGCTGTCATTTTTGAGACGTACGCGAACTTGAGCAAATTTGATTGTATTTTATTTTTAATTATTTTTTTCGAATATATTGTTGTTCGGCAAAATGGGCCACGAAAAATGTATCGTTCCTGGATGTTCGTCGATGTATGAAGCTGGTGGGGTGATCGGGGTTTTTCGAATTCCTATAAGGATGGCAGGTTCGCTGATTTTATTTTTCTAAAATTTAGACGACATCTAGACGGCAAGTTTGTGGTTTTACTAACGCGTACATTTATTTGTGTCTCTGAGAAGTCAAGTTTTAAATAAATAAATGGGTATTCAAGCAAAACTTTGGTTTTTCATTTATCTATTTATGTGAATATTGAAGGCTGGACTGGAAAATGTTCATCTCATACATTTTATTAGTGCATTTCATAATTTTTTAGGCGTTTTCCAGAAAAAAAAAAATTGGATGATTCAATTTGAACTTAAACATCTGAATACGAAAGTTAAAATTAAGGGAGACGGTAAAGATGAATGGTGGAGGGGAAGGGGGTTCAGAAGTTCCCCCCTTACGTCGCATGGTCCACCGAAGGTTCGGTCGCTATTCACTTGGATAGCCACCGTCGCTCAAAATCGGCCTCACTTTTTCCCTATTCAGATTCTTCTCTATAGAGTATTAAACCGCTCCCCGGTGGAAAAGCAAAAATGTATTGTTGTCACGCCAAATCAATTCCCTCCATTAATTTCTGCCTAAAAAATCTCCGTTTTTTTGGGTTCAATAATTCGTAATTTACATGCGGAAGGACTTCAGAGACCTTTTTTGCAATTTCGATCTTCATTTGAGCTACTGGCCCTATAGGGCCAGTAGCTCACCCCTTTTGGACCCCTTTTGTTTGGCATCCAAGTTCTTCTCTCGAACATGATTGGTAGATTATTGGATACCACATAATGCTTTGATAGACCGGCGGGGACGGGATTTCTATGGCAACGTTGCCGTGTCCGATCCCTATTATGCAAACAATACGTTTTTGATTCTTACATAAAAAAGGTGCGCGCTGGATCGGAAAATTTTTTGGAACCTCATGTTTTGACTAAAGCCCGATTTCACCAACTTCTTAAGCCACGATCGACAACTAATCACGATTACAATGTAAACACGTAGATCAGGGGGCTTATTCTGTAAAACATCGAAGCTTTTACACGTTGCCTAGAAAGCAATGTTGCTATGGTAGAACTGTTGAAATCTGTTTGTTGCTTTTCCGCATTGCAGTTTTAGAGAATACCGATTTAGCAACATTGAAAATCGACTTCGGAATAATAACCAAAGAACTGTACTGGAGGAGACCAAGCCATTAAATATGCACTGAAAGAAAATAAAATACGCATTTGAACGTATGTAAATTCAATTTAAAATTGCCTTTATTGCTGTCAAATGATAAATTATATGGAATTGCCAACAGCTTGTTATTCATATCGTTAAAGGAGAGTTCACATATGTAAATAAGGCAGCAGTGAGGATCATATCACGGAGCACGTGTAAACGTGCGGTTTCTTTAGTCTATAGCGGGAGCGTACTATGAATCCTCACGACCAAGTAGCCACGAAGAATCAAGCACTAGTAGCTAGAATCTACCCGAGTAATGTGGGAAATCAGCAGCGTGCCTCTTCACGACGATTGAGAGGCGAGGATCGAGGAAAATTCCCGAAGATGAGAGCGAACAATTGATGAGAATGCCATGGATGAAAATGCCGACATGCGGACATGCTGACGTCTAAACCATTCACGACAGGACTAGCGGCTTTCTCGACCACACAACACTCTCATCTGAGACTTCGAGCTAGAATACTTCTCGCTGTGGGCTGATCCTCCACAAGCTGCTGCGCCGGAAGTCAGAATGGCGAAGATCAGAAGCGCGAGCTGAGATAGAAACTTTCGACGTTCTTATCCCATGACAGACTTGAATAAAAAAGCTAGCCCGAGGAAAGTTAAAATTCACAATGATAACGGGGTTTGATAAAGATGAAAGCAACACTGCAATCGAATTGGTCGATATAGCACCACTGTGCTGTCGATATTGGTTGATATAGCACAACCAGACATATAGTCTGGTGGTGCTTCTATAATAACCTACTAAAGAAAGACTCCTTAGCAACGTTGCTTCAAATTCATTGTTTCTAAAATTGCAGAATGCCGAATAGCAACGTTTCTATGATGGATAGCAACATTGCAATCGAAATTTGATTGCTATCGTGTTAGAGAATAAGGCCCCAGAATTCATATTGGTCCTCATTGGCAACTAATCGCGATCAACTTTAACGAAATCAATTTTGTTAGTGAAAATGGGCCTTAGTTTTTTTATTTTCAAAACCAATGCCCTGCCCCTTTATTCTGTAACTCTTAACGCGTGCGTTAACGAAATAAACAAGGTGTTAAATTGAAAGTAATGTAACGGGGGGGATTTTTGGGGCTTTTGGGACCGTTACAGGGGAGACAGGACAAAATAATGAAATCACGAGTTAACGCTCTAACTTTGAACTTTACTAACAATCAAAAACCTCTTAGAACTTGTTAACTACGGGGGGGGCACAATGACACTGAGGGAACTAACCGAGCGGCCGAGGCACACTCGAGCCGGCGGCTGGCGATCGACTCTTTCATTTCGGCGCTTCGTCCACCTGGAAAACTCGGGATTGGGTAGGAGGGGGATTTAACCGGGTCGCCTATTGCGACACTTGCCGTGCCGTTCAATTGAGCTTTGGACTCTTAGCTCAGCCCCCTGTCCCACACCGTAATGTCGTAGGCAACCTCGGGACCGGCAACCTTCGTCACCCTTGCGTAGCGCACGTTACATCCACCCCCTATCGTCCGGAGCCAGCGTCCTCGCTGGCTGACTGGCCTCCGTCGTGTCGGACGGGGTGACGGTTTGTGGGGGGGGGGGCTCATTTGCTGGCGGCTGTTCGGGCCGGTCCTCCTTGGTCTCGGTTTAGGGTCGGCGAGATGGGCTGAGCTGGCTCGTCATCGGGTCCCCGGCAAGTGTAGGCAGGGGAGGATCGGGTAGTGGTGCTTGGAATGGGGGGGGGGGTTAGAGGTTAAATTTAGATGGATGTCTTCCAGTGCGGTAGAAGTAGCCGAGAAAGGTCGGCCGCCCGGGACTCCATTGTGTAAATAAATACATTAGTGTGTATATAAATACATAAAATAAAATGGGTACCTATACATTAAATAAGCTAATAGTATTTACATATAATAGTGTCTCTGGTATACATATATGTCCTTTTCTTAGACCTAATTTTATTTACAAAATTAACCATTAACTAAATATAGGGTTATTTAACTAACTTATACTAATATAATTATATGTCCTACTAACTAAGCTAGCCTAATCGAAATCTTTCCCTGAAGAGCTCAACGTCATTTTTTTTTTTAAATAAACTATCCTCATAGCGATAAAATTTGGAATTTAAAGTACAATTAAAAGGGGGGGATGAAGTTTTCCTTTTTTTTTTTTTTTTTTTTTTTTTTTTTTTTTTTTAAACTAGAAGCTACGACGATGATGATGATACGAGGGGGTGGGTCAAGTGAAGAGAGAAAATGTCCAAAATGTCCAATAGGCTAAAGAAGGTATAAAATAATCTGGAACAGAGAACTCGGAAGTGCATTAATAGTAGTCGGGGATTTTCATTGTAACTTGATCGCTTGCCGGCGAAAGAAGACTCAGTGAATATGGAAGAGGCAGGGGGAAGGGGGAGAGGTGTAGAGTGACATTCACCCAGTAATTCTTGCTGACAATGTTACGTGGTTGTGTAGAAGAAGAAGGGAACAAGGAAAAAATAAACTACGCTAGGGGGGAGGAGGTATCAAATCGCTTGTAATTATGTAATAAATTCCTCCGGGTGAAAATAGGTTTTAAGTCGTTTGCGCCCCTTTGACAGGACCTTTTGGAGGATTTCGGAAGGACTTCGAGGATATGAACGAATGCCATTTCCGAGAGAGTTTTTGGTGAAGGGCACTATCAACGTAGGCGGTACTTCCGAGGGAAAATAAGGGCTAGTCAGGCGCAGGACATACAACCTAAGCATTTCAGTGGGCGAAATTGATAAATGCAGAGGGGTAGCTGCGTTCGTTTTAGAACTCGGCTTGTGGAAGGAACGTCCATTAGGTTCGGGGAGAGTCATCAGGTTCAAGGTCAAATCAGGGTTTGAGAGACAGTCCCTGAATTGGCCCGTGTGAAACGCTGGAGTGGTTGGGGTTGTTAGGGGGGTTGTAATGGATTTTGGCGGTGAGGAGGAGATGGGGTTCCAGGGTATAGTGGTGGGCTTGGAAGGTGGATTTAGGGTGAGAGGGTTAGGGGTCATTTCTGGTTCAGGACTGTGTGGGGAACAGGAAGTAGGGAAGGCATCCCCGGGGGCCGCTTGTGGAGGTGGGGAATCGGTTCGGGTTGTGGCAGGGGGTGCAAGGGTCGGTCTCACCGAAAGTTGTGGAGGGGGGTAATAGTGTCCAGGGTTTGAATCCACGGGGAGGTTGGTAAGGCATGGCAAAAGTTGGGGGGATGCTGCCGTGTGGTTTGCTGGACTCGGCTCGGGCAGAAAGGGACGAGGAACAGTGCAGGGCATGAGAGGTGGATTAGTAGTGAGGGAATAGGGGAGCATTTCGGGTTCAGGGCTGGGTGAAGGACTAGGAGTAAGGCAGACATTCGCAGGGTCTGGTTGCAAATGTTGGGCTATGGTGTTCACTATCTGTTGGATTTTTTCATGAACACCGATAAGTTTTCTCGCTTCCACTGCTATCCTGTCCATCTCGTCATTATAAGCCCTGAGGAACGCTAGGGCTTCCAGCATTTTACCTTGTGGAAGAGGGAAAATGGCGATCGGGAAGAGGAGAAGGAGAGCGATGTGAAGGCTGTTAACTAATTTCTGCTTTGGAGCGAGCAGGGAGGGGGGTGTTTTAATTAGTCATAGCCAAGGAGAGAGAGGGAAGCGTGCGCGTGGCGGCCGCGAACAGGGAAAGGAAAGCGAAATTGCAGAAGAGGGAAGAGCTATGACAGGGGGGGGAATTATTGCTAATAATTCCTAAAGTAGCAACTTGAACGCTGGGGTACTAGAGAATAAAAAATCTCTTACCTTTTACAAGTCAGATGGCCGGCAGTGGACGGCACGTGGGGTTCGACGACTTCTGACACCAGTTTGTAACGGGGGGGATTTTTGGGGCTTTTTTTGGGACCGTTACAGGGGAGACAGGGCAAAATAATGAAATCACGAGTAGTTAACGCTCTAACTTTATTAACTTAACTAACAATCAAAAACCTCTTAGAACTTGTTAACTACCGGGGGGGGGGCACAATGACACTGAGGGAACTAACCGAGCGGCCGAGGCACACTCGAGCCGGCGGCTGGCGATCGACTCTTTATTTCGGCGCTTCGTCCACCTGGAAAACTCGGGATTGGGTAGGAGGGGATTTAACCGGGTCGCCTATTGCGACACTTGCCGTGCCGTTCAATTGAGCTTTGGACTCTTAGCTCAGCCCCCTGTCCCACACCGTAATGTCGTAGGCAACCTCGGGACCGGCAACCTTCGTCACCCTTGCGTAGCGCACGTTACAGTAATCAGCTGAGAAAATTTGCTGACGAACGCATTAAGAGTTACAGAATCCCCGGATTGTGTTTCTCTCAAAAAATAATGTAATTGAAAAAAAAAACGCTGCACATTTTACACAAGGGTTTATGTAGCCAAATCCGGCTTGACAGTACATGAAAATCGACACCTCAAAACCTTTGACAATTCCCATTTTGGACCCGCTTTTGGCCCATAAAATCCCAGGGAGTTAGTTGATCAAACTGATGAGATGTTAGGACCAACTAGATCCCAAATGGAGTCCGAAATGGATGTACGAAAGAACGAGTTTTTTCAAGCAATCCTAGGGCGAGATATGGCCCGGACGGCATACGGCGGACGGACATTGCGCAGAAATCGAATCTAGACATGTTAAAACGTACACAGATAAAGTTTGAGGGTGGGTTGCAAACATTTTTTCCTGACCGAAAACATAGTTGTATTATTCAGAATGAATAAAAAAGCGACTGGCAGACTGTCGGCAAGCCGAGGGTGTAAATAAACGAGAAAAAATATATTTATCCATTCTACTCTTATAAACTTATCGTCAGTCTTGCCATTTATTAATTGGTTCAAATCGTTGTTACAGCTGATTCTGTCAAAAATTAAGCTGTGGAAAGCGTGAGGGCAGGTTGTGTGTTGTGTGAACTGAGAAATAGTTAATAGCGGGCGAGCGAACAAGAGAGGAAAGTAGAAGACCCTCCCTTCATTCATATCGTCTACTCATCCAGTGACTGAAGTGAGAGTGCGAGAGTGGAACTGTGGAACTGTGGAAGTCTTTCCGAAAGTAATGGGGCCGGGAGGTTGAATTAAATGTTTTTAGAAAAGACATTAGGCACTTCCTTCCGAACTGCATTCTTTCCATCTGTGGACAGTACGAAGAATTGGTGGCGAGAAATCGTGTCGCGGAGTGGAAGGATTTGAGTTATGATCAGATTGAGAATTCAGTTCAATGTTTTGCGGTTCATCGGAATCAGCGTTGTCGTTTTCGGAGCGTCAATTATCGATATCTTTTTGCAATTCCATTGACGTTGTGAGAGAAGCTAGATCTCTAGTCGATACAACCGTTACTCTTCCGTCGTGTAGTTCTACTTGGGCGTACTCTGAGTTTCCTTCAATAAGAGTAGCTTCTTCGAATTTGAAGCCCTAACATGTTTCTTCAACAGAATCGGTCCCGGCGTTGATAACCAAGACGGCGCGGCGTTGATATGCCATTTCCCGTTCTTCTGGCGAATTTAAACATACGTTCATGGGGTGTCTCGTTTGTTGCTGTGCACAGCAGTGTAACAAGCCTTTTTTTGGGGGGCTTAAAAAGATTAAAACTGATTTATTGACACAGTATAAAGCCTATTACTAAACTGGGGGAGGACACACCACGCGGACCAAGGGAACTGACGGGATTGCGGCGAAGACTCGGACAGCAGAGAGAGCGAGATCAGAGCGCCCCTTCCTTATATCTGTTTTTTGGCACCTATTGGTGGGAAACCCGCCTTTCTCACGCTGAGTTTTGCTGACGCTCCAATATTCGCCCTTTCTCGGCGTCTCGGTGATTTCCGTTTAGGTGCAGAGGGGCTGGGGAGGTGTGAGGAATAATTTGTAGTATTGGTGGATTTAAATAGGGATAATTTTTAGAAGGAATAATAATTAAGGATAAGGACTTAAATGATTTTTGTAAACTAGGAAAAGGATGAAGTTGCCCCTGCACTTGTGTGTACTTCGTTACAGCAGAGAGCGAATAGAGTGAAGAGTCACACCAAGCACGTCTTCCCAGTGGGTTATTGGTAATCCAGCACTTTTCAAAGCTAGTTGAACAGATTTCCAGATGACCCCATTATAATGTTCTGCTTGTCCGTTTCATCTTGGGTTATAAGGTGTAGTTCTATTCAGATATGTCTTGAATTCGAACGACATGAATGAAGACCCTTGATCTGAGTGAATGTAGGAAGGTGTTCCAAACAGATGAATTACTGACTCCAGAGCTTTTATCAAAGTGGGAGTTGTCATGTCCGGGCAAGGAACTTCTAGAGGAAACCTTGAATATTCATCGATTATTGTTAAAATGTTTTTATTTCATGATTTAGAGGGCAAGGGACCTTTAAAATCAATATTGATTCGTTCGAGAAGAGAAGTAGCTTTTATTAAGGTTCCTCTATGTTTGAAAAATGTCGGTTCAATTTCATGACAAAGTCGACAGTTGGCCACAGTTTGTCGAACTTCCTCGACCGAAAATGGTAATTTTTTTGTTTTTATCTAATAATAGAACCGACTTATACCAGGATGGCACAGTGTTTCATGGTACTCTTACAACCTGTCGTGAGAGCGTGTTATGTTGGCGCATATCCGAGAAAACGCGTCTGCGGCTACATTCTCTTTCCCAGGGCGATAAACAATATCATACGAGAAACAAGATGGCTTCAATCTCCAGCGCATTATCTTCTCGTTTTTAATTTTGCTTGTGTGATTCTTGGAGAATATGAATGAAACTGAGCGTTGATCTGTTATAAGCTGAAAATGTCGTCCAGTTAAGAAAGTGCCGCCGTTTACGTACAGTCTCTACAATGGTGCATGCTTTCTACTGCTGCATATCCTCCTTGCTCTGCTTTAGTTAGCTGGCGAGAGTAGAACGCAACTGGGCGTCCACTTTGTGACAACGTTGCGGCCAAAGCAAATGACGCGAAGCATCCGTTTCGACTGTAAAGGGGGAGTTATAGGCTGTAGCAACGAGAGCAGCATCTGCAATGCACTTTTTGAGCTCTTCAAATGGTCTTAGAGGCTCTTCAGTCCTATACCGTGAAATAAGGGGTTTGAAAGAGCCGAATTTCACTTCGATAGTAAGAGACACTAACTACAAAATTACGAAACTACAAGGTTAGAACGGTTGACGTGAACACTTTTAAGCCCGGATAAATGAAATTAATTTAACTATAAGGGTGGGTTTATCAATTACCGCATTTCTCATGGAATATCAATCCCTCGGATAACTACGCATTATTGTTTGCAAAAAGGCCCACAGCAACCAGACTTATCCCGGCATATTATCCGAAGAATAATTGCATTGATAAACACGCCCTTTGTCTGGTAAAAAATCCAGAGGAAAAATAAATACGTCCTTTCTCGATCAAAGCTCATCACGATACACTCCGCTCTATGAACAAACAATGATTTTCAGGTATTTTTTCATGGAGTGTTTATCGCGAAGCAGTTCAAAACAAATTCATTTCAGTTAGAGGCTATAAATTCTTTCTAGGCCCCGTTGAAAACGCTCTTTTCAACGGCTGCAGGCAACTGAACTGATTTATATATATTTGAACTGGGCCATAACACTCGCGATAATTTCCCCATAACCCCCTCACCGGAGAAACAGTTACCTCACTACACTTTTACCTCCCGATTCACAAATCTCACGAGCTGTCTGGGAGAGGGTTTGAGACTTTTTTTTAACCGAATTTCGAAACGAGTTTTTCCCACTAACTCGATCACACAAAAAAAAAATCGATTGGCCCTCGAGAAGGTAATATTTTTTCAACCTTTTTTCAGCTCCTCTTCTCTTTTATTTGTCCTCTCTTTATAGGTCGGTCTTTTGCGGCCAAAACCTCTCTCTAGCTCCCTGTTTTTTGTAGGGAACGAGATGTTTCCTCCACCAAATTAGTGTCCTTTTTAAACTGATTAAACATTCTCTCAAACGAGATATTACGTGTGTGTGTGTGTGTGTGTTTACGGACAGAAAATCAAACAGGATTTTCCCCCTGCCTCTCATATTTAGCGTTTCGTAGGAGTAAAGCCTTCAGGATGAAAAGATAAACAGTTTCGAAGGGAACTCCAGTGTTAATTACTTATTTGCCCCAAAATAAGTAATTAAATTGCACTTCTCCGAATTCATGAAATGTTTAAAATATCGACGATTAATGAGGAAGCACGGTAACAGGAAATTTTGGAGTTCCTACGTTTCAATACAGAAACTTTTCGCCGAGCTATGAATACTTGACTCTCTAAAATGTAGCTCAGAAGAGAGAAGTTGAAGTTTATATAGGATTGAAGCTTTAGCGAACGTTGATGTTTAGAGCGTGTAACCGTGAACACGGTGGCGTTAAATTTTTGGAAATAAATTAAAGGGAAATTGACGAGAGTAGGAGTAGGTAATATTTAAATTTCTTCACAGGTAGGATAGTCCATAGTACGCTTTAAACTAAAGGAGATACATGTTTATCCAATAGTCAGTCTGCCTTGAGCCCCTCGCAACGCGTACTGTTTCGCACTTCACCTGTTTATCGTTGCATACATTCCGCTGTACGTTGCATATCCGTCACGGAAATTCGGCTCACGTAAGGCTTTCCCTCCCTACGACTCGCTGGGAGACGGCGGCAGAACCTGTCTGGCCGTTACCAAAGTTTGGTTGTTTCGTTTTCCCATGCCCTACTGTTCGTAGGTGAGTTAGTTGACAAAAAGAAACTACATACCTACTTTCCGAGTGGGATAATAAGTAATTTTAGTAGGGCATTGTGTACGCGGGGAAAACTCTTTCTCTCTGTAACTTGAATCGTTCGAGCTCCGTCTCCTGAAGGGCAACGTAAGGACACAACCGTCAACGTTCCTAGATCGGAACCTTCATCGCTGGCCGCCTCAGAGCCCGGAAAGATCATTTCCCGTTCGTCGGGGACGGCGTCCGACCTTATGAAGGAGCCTTAAGCAGATAAGCGATCGTCGAACGATCGAGCACTTTATTAACGCCTACCTAATTCATTTCGTTGCCCCCTTCCCCCCAAAGAATGGATAAACTTAAATTTTTCCCCCTTTATTATTATTTTGTTTGTTTTTTTCCTGCGCCACTTTGCCCCTCCGCTGGATGGGAAGTAGTTGATTTATTACTTAACAGTGTCTCAGGTGACTGACATTCCTACCAGATTTCCCGAATTCGTTATACCACACCCTTCGCCCTCCACCAGGAAGGTCACCTCGGTTAATTTTCAGGTTTCGTCTAACAATAAGCCTATTTTCGATAAGCGGACGGGATTCTCTCATAATCGAAGGTTCATTATAATTTTTCCTCCACTTCAAGAAAATAATTTTGTTTAAATTTAATAAATTTCTGTAGTCAACCGCCATTTCCGGTTGTGGACTTTTACTTTTGCCCTTGACATAGCCAGACGAACCCATTCCCTTTCCGATCTCCCCTCTCCTGCAAACTACCTTACAAATTGGTGCAATCAACGTGGGGCTATGTCAAGGCATAGTAGAGTCTGATACCATTCAAAGTATCCTTCTCCTGGTTGGGGATATTGCTAACAAGGTTCATTCCCGTCCCAGGTAGAATGAAGATCCTCTCTTCCTTTTCCCTCGCCTTTCAAGATGCGATATCTATGTTCTTCCCCCCCCCTCTCGGTTCATCTTCGCGAGCTTTGCTATTCTATCAAGTAGAAGAATTTGTTTCTCCTCCCCCCCCCCTCTCTCTTCTCTTATTCTGGTCGTTAGTTGCCGATTAAGCGAAAGCCGTGTTCGATGTTATTAGTCAAAAATGTATTTTATCTTTTTTTTTATTCTTCAAAAAACTCCAAAGGAGGTGGAACAATAATAAAAACACGTGCCATTAAAAAAAATGAGAATACTTTTCTCAACACTCTCCCTTCTTAATTTTTTTTTTGTCATCATGGAAACGAAGTGTTTAACCCCATTTTCCGAGAAAGGTCGTCGAGACGGGGTTTGTGAAGAGGCTGGTCATAATATCGGCTACTTGAAATTCGAGTTACTTGAATTTCGCCGTTTGTAACAAGCTCCCTCACAAAGAAATGCCTCGTCTTGATATGCTTTGTTCGTCTGTGGAACTCCGGATTGTTCGATAGTCGAACCGCGGCTTCATTATCAAGGAAGAGGGTAGGAATCGCTTCCATTCGAGTGATGGCTGAGCCAAACGACTTCTCTAGCTGCTTCGCTCGCAGCGACTATTTAAGCTTCGGTTGTTGAAATGGCCACTGTTGCTTGCCTCTGGCTTGACCAAGAAACTGCTCCTCCAGCGTATAGATAAACTACTCCAGAAGTCGAGCGGCCAGTACTTCCGTCTCCACCGTGATCAGCATCACTGTAGCTCTCTAGAATCCCTCATCGACAGTCTTGATTGTAGACAGTTCCGTTTGTCACCGTGCCTTTTAGATGTATTCTTTTGACTTTAACCCAGTCTTCCCATGATGGATTTTCCATTTTTCGAGAAACGACGCTTATCGCATAGGCAATATCAGGTCGCGTGCCTACCATGAGGTGCATGAGAGCTCCAACAGCTTCTCTGTAGGGAAATTTCTTTTCTTTTTCTGTCTCTTCTTCCTTTACCGGAACGCTCTCCCTGATTGCTGGGGTTGGAGCAGGACGGCAGTCAATCATCCCGAATCTTTCAAGAATTTTTCTTGTGTACGAGGCTTGGCTCACTTTGATGCATCCGTCCTGTTATATCATTTAGAAATAGAAACGCGTATCGAATATGTATTTGTATTTAAAAATAAGAAACGGGAAACTGGGTAAAAAGTGCGAGAACTGCTCGCTTCATATTCGAAGAAGGAAACATGTGCCATGGGTTAATAATCATGGACGTAGGGTCATTACAGTCTCCCCCACTTAGTCCGAAGATACATTGGTACTAATGTGAATTACGAAAGTTCATAATCGCGTAGATGGATTGGAGGACGATGTTGACGTTCTGATCGTCGGAATTGAGAACGACCTGGTGGTCCATTTGACACGTCATAACGTAACGGTTGACGGATACTTGAATCAGGGATCAGGCGATCACTAGGCGACTGTAGTATTTCCGTTGATGGAACAATGGTTTGAGCTAGAAGCCATAGTGGTGGTTGACTTGGGTTTTCGTATCCTTCTGGTTGAGAGGGTGATTCTTGGCCTCCCGCTTTGGTTTCTGGAGAAAATGACACCATCTTATTTGGAACGTTAGTTCTCCTCAACTGGTCGATGTGACGTTTGTACGTGTACCCATCGTCTAGCTTGATAATGTAGTGTAGGAGTCCCAATTTTTGTAGTACAGTTCCAAAACGCCAATGAATTTTTGAATTTGTGTAATATCGAGATTGGAATCGGTCGCCGACGTTTAAAGAACGAAGTCCAGGAACTGTTTATTCGTTTTGAGGAGTTTCCTTGAATGGCTTGATGGCGTCCAAACGTATTCGAATTGTTCTGCCGAAGTAAAGTTCAGCAGGGGATTTCCCCTCGACTAAGGGAATCGCTCGGTAAATTTGTAGAATTTTCTGGATTTTCTGCTGAAGGTTTCCCGGTTCATTTTCCATAGCCGTGAGACGATTTTTTAGGGTGCGCACGTTCCTTTCTGCAAGCCCGTTTGTTGCAGTGTGTCCGGGCGCGCTGAATTTCTGAATGGTAGCGTTGTTTTTGCAAAAAGTGGTGAATGTCTCACATTTGAAGATAGTTGCATTGTCTGAGACAATTATTTTGGGAAACCCGTGAGTCGAAAATATATTTTCCAGAAGTTCGATGGTTTTTGTAGCAGTCGGAGCGTGATAAGATATCCGGGCTTCGACCCATTTTGATTTGGCGTCGACGACAATGAGAATGTGTTTTCCTCCGTCCAAAGGCCCGGCATAATCGACATGAAGTCGATCCCAATTTGTCTTTGGTTCATCCCAAATATGTAGTGGAGCTTTTGTCGGATTCGGTTGATTTAAAGCACAGGATTCGCAAGAGCAAGTTGCTTCATTTTCGTGGCACCAACGTGAGTACCATGGAGCTCACGCAGAATAGAAGCTTGTAGAATTTTTGGGATTACGGCTCGATGCCCTTTGAAAAGAATTCCTTGTTCTAGTGTGTATTCCTCTTGAATTTTCCCCTCGAGGAGATCTGCTTTAATTTTTGGAAGTTCTCGGTCCGCATTTGTCTCCCGGGCGATGGTTTCGGTGTCTACATCGTCCGAAGAAATTTGAAAGAGGGTGAGAGCGCAAATTTCTTCAACTTCCTTGTTGATGATAATATCCATTGTTTGAACGTCTTCCTGTATTTGAAGGCGAGATAGGCAGTCGGCATTTGTATTGTCAGCTCCTCTTTTGAGTTTCACCTCGTTGAATCCTGAGAGATAGGATGCGTAACGTAGAAATCGTGCTGAAGTCATTGCTGGTAGCTTAGCAGCCTGGTGAAATATTCGAGAAAGGGGCTTCTAAAGTGTCCAATTCTTTTTCCACTTTTTCTCTGAGAGCGTACGGGACGTCTCTAGCACGTAGAAAGATGGGTTTGGCATGTTCTCGGAGTTGCAGAGAGCAAGTGACACCCGGAACGCAACCAACCTTAGGTTCGAAGATTGAAGGGAATTCGGCTAGAATTTCATATATATCTTCATTCCCATTCAAAAAAGGAAGTGAAAAAAAGGAGAGTGAAGCAGAGAGTAGTCGAGTTCCTTCAGATTTATTCCCAAATGACGGATCCAAACGCGACCCAATAATGGTGAAAAATCATCGGGAACTATGTAGATTTTTTCAGTCGAATAGGTGTCCTTGTAGCGCACCTGTACATCAAGTTTTCCATCTGGGACGAAAACATAATTTGTGTAGGATCGGAAGGCCACATCTGATTTTTTTAGTTATTTGTTGAGCTGAAAGCGTTTGAATTGTGAACGCGGAAGAAGAGTGTAACCAGCTCCGGAATCAACTTCGAATTTCTGGGGCTGTCCTTCGATTTCAACTGTTACGAAGTATTTCTCAGCGTCTTTACTCGAGTCTTTGTGACCGAAAATATCAACTATTTGATTAAGACTCGAATACTCAGTTTCAACTGAGTTAGTAGGTTGACTCCGTCTGGAAAAAAATTGTTCAGAACTTGAAGGATTACGAGTTTTGTTGAAAGCAAGTAGTGTTGTGAGGCACACTTTGGCGACATGGCCCTTCTTTGTGCAGCTCTTACATGACAGTGACTGTGGGTCAGTGCGACATTTAACAGTTTTATGATTTTCTCGGCCACAGCGGACACACATTTTATCGATCCCCAAGCGTTGATAGTAGACTCTGGATTTTGAACGGGGACGTGGCCTATGAGAATTTCGGGGTTTCTGAAATTTTACGTCCTCAGTATTAGCGGTGCTACATGCTAATATTTGCTTGTTTTGAACTGAGTAGCCTACTATCGACTTTGGAGGCTTCCAGGGATAAAGCTTTTTGAACTATTTCATCGAAAGATTTATTTTCTGATTGAAGGAGATGTTCACCGATCGAATTATCCCGTATTCAACGGATAAACTGAGCACGTAGAAGAATATCGGCAATGCTTCGTTCACACAGACATACAAATTCACAGTCATTAATGTCACGTCGAAGTAGGGCGACAAAATCAGCGATCGAGTGATTTGCCTCTTGATATAGGGACAGGAATTTGTGTTGAGCAACTAAAACATTTTTCTTTGGGCACAGATGCTCTTGAAGAAGCTTAATCAGCTCATCGTAGGTAAAATCAGTAGATTTCTTGGCAGCACTCAAAGAAACAAGTAATTGATAGTGATTTGAGCCTACCTGTCCTATTCAGAATGTAGGCAGCCGTATTTATCAGTTCTGCCCATAGTTCTTGTGGAAAATCTCGCGAATGCATAATCGTTCTGGCCATTTCAACAATGGTGCGATTGTCGCGTTCACTGCATCCATTTTGTTCCGGACAGTAAGGCATAACTAAGCGATGTTTGATTACTTCCTCTTGCAGAATCTTTCGTACGTTCGAGTCATCGAATCGAAGCAGTTGCACTAAGCAGAGTCATATTTGCTCCTGACTTTTTTTCAGTTTGTTTTGGTGGTCGTCCATCCGCTATCCATTTTTTACAGTTCCGAACGATGTGACTTATACCTCCACAGTAATGACACTTGAATTTAGCCTGGGGTTTTACTCTCGAGTTTTCCTTTTCCACTGGTTTCGATGAATTAACTGTGAGTACCTCTTGACTATCTTGATTTTCTTTGCCTTTTAGGGCTCTTTCAAAGGCACAGCTGATTGGTAAAATTCTCGATGGTCCTGTCTGCCTTCGTCATTAACATCCAGCTTGATTTGAAAGAAAAATATTCTTCTGGTAGCGTTTCAAGTATCTTGCAAATCAGAAATAAATCGGGTAGTTCACTATGCGGTCCTCGTTCTTTCACAAATCTTCAAGTCATTCCACAAGTTCTTCAATTTGGACATGTGACTAGCTATATCGTCGATAGGATCTCGCTTGTAATTAAAAAATTGGGAACAAATGTCGTACGCCTTATCTTCGGACGCTCCATCAAATAATCGGTGTAGTTCCATCCAGACCTCTCGTGATGTGGAAAAACGGATTACTTTCTTTAGAGTTTCTTCCGTCATGTTCGTAGTCAAAATGATCATAGCATTACTTTCAGCTTTCCAGTAGTTAGTCAGATCTGTTTCATATTTCTTCCTGACTTCTTCAACCACGCCTTCTTGAGGTTCTTCAGGTTGCTTCAAAACGCCGTTCACAACACTTATCGACCCTGGAATAGCTCGGAGAAGTATGCTGGTCTGGTACTTCCATGTTATCCAGTTCTTCTGTCCTTCCAGAAGACCAATGTTTACCTTTGTTAGCTCCATATTAAATTGAAGCTATCGGCAGCAGAAAACGTGATCTGTGACCATAACCTGTTATTAGTCAAAAATTTATTTTATCTTTTTTTTTTTTATTCTTCAAAAAACTCCAAAGGGGGTAGAACAATAGACGATTTCCGTGAAAAAAGCGAAGGTTTAGAACTGCAGGTTATGGGTTTATTTCTAGTTGCCGAGAGCCTCTTTAACAGTATTATTTTTGTGAAATTGCTAGCATTACTACGAGTATATTTCGGTTTCAAATACTACATGATTTTTGAGTTTTACGTTTATTTCGAGTCTACAATTACACTTCCTTCGCGTGCTTCTCATCTAACGTCAGAAAAATGCGATACTATTGCTGCTTCGGCGACTGTACGAGTTCTTCCGTTCCGATTTATTCTTCAGGAATTCACCGAGACGTTAAAATCCGAGATTCGGAAACGCACACAGGGGGTCAAAAAGAGCCTATCGCGGACTACGCAGACTGCTTGCAAGGACTAATGATGCGACTACCTCAAGCCCCTACCCCAGCTAAAGTGCTAAGAAAGGTCACAAAGAACCTAAATCCAAATATGAAGTGCCACTTATTGGGAAAGGAACTTAGGACCGTTCAGGAATTGGTTTCCGCTGGCAAACAGGTGGAGCAAATGGAGACGGAATGTGAAAGTTATCGACCTCCTACCGCTCCCACAACCAGCCACGCGCCACAATTCGCCTGCCCCACCACGTCCACTAATAGCACTCCAGGCCAGAGCCCCTGGCCGAAGGTTGTTAGCTTAAATGCAGTCTCGGTTGGAAGGGGTGCGACTGTTGGAACTGTGGGAGTAGTGATCACGGATATGCAACCTGCACACAGCCCCGAGTGGTCTTTTGTTACCGCTGTGGGAAGAAAGGCGAAACGGTTAAAACCTGTCGTTGCCCACCTCGAACTCGTGCCTCATCCTCCAACCCTACCGATAATTATCGGCTTTCTACTCTGGGATTCGGGTCCTCGTCATTTCCCCGAGTAAATCGCGTGCGTAACATTGAATTAGCCGCTTTGGTGGACACTGGTGCTTCACACTCTTACCTAAGTTTAGAAGGTCTCGTTCATCTCGGCCTCTCAGTTCCCCAGCTTGACCCCATTTCGCCACAGGCGGTCCAGTTGGCAAACGGTAAGATAGAGTTGATTCAGCAGACTATTGAGTTACCCGTTTATTGTCACGAGACTAGTTTTACCTTAAAATGTCTTTTCCTCCCAAATCTGGCAGTACAGTGTATTCTGGGACTCGACAGTCTGAAAACATTGGGAATTCAACTTTTCTTCGATTCCGGGGAATACTCCATCAACGGTCATGATGCGCGGTGTAGTCTGGTCATAAATGAAAGCTCCTTGACTTCTCCACTATCCAGCATCCAATCCCTATCGCTGGAGGAGCGAGACCAATTAAGCCAAGTCGTGGAACATTTCCGTCATAGCGAACACTTTTGTCTCGGTAAAGTTCCGATACGTCATCGCATAGAATTACTAGACCCACAACCAGTCAAGCAGAGAAGTTACCGAACTTCACCTCTCATCATGGGTAAAATTGAGGAGGAGGTAGACCGACTATTGAAGGAAGGGATCATAGAACCCTCGGACTCTCCATGGAGTAGCTCTGTGGTCATGGTCCCCAAACCCGACAACACATACCGGATGTGCATTGATTTCCGCAAGGTGAACAGCCGGACACGGAAAGACGCTTATCCGCTCCCTCATATGGGGTCCTTGCTGGAGAACTTGGAAAATGTGTCAGTACTTTCAAAAATTGAATTGAAGCAGGCATACCTTCAAGTACCGTTAGAACCCGAAAGTGCGCCCATAACCGCATTTAGTGTCCCGGGAAAAAAACCACTTTCAGTTTAAATTTCTACCGTTTGGCCCAACCAACTCTCCAGCCACATTTCAGCGTCTAGTCGATGCCCTTCTCACGGCAGAACTGCGTCCCTACGTTCATGCCTATTTGGATGACTTATTGGTCGTTACTCCAACTTACAGGCTACACCTTGCTCGCCTGAAGACATTGTTTACCCGCTTACAAAAATTTGGTCTACGCGTTAACTGGGAAAAATGTGAATTTGGTGCCGAACAGCTGACCTATCTGGGGTTTTTAATCAATTCCGATGGGATCAGTCCTGATCCCGATAAAATTAAGCCTGTACTCGATTATATCCTCGCCCCTCTTCTGTAAAGACGCTTCGCCGTTTCCTGGGGATGTTCTCGTGGTACAGACGCTTCTTCAAAAATGCTTCCCAAATCGCTCAGTCTCTGTCGAATCTACTTAAAAGGGGCACCCCTTTTGAGTGGGGCTCGGAACAGGAGATGGCGTTTAGCCGAATTAAATCCCTTCTTACTACGGCTCCAGTGTTAGCTCGACCTGACTTCTCCATGCCATTCGTCATTCAAACTGATGCAAGTACCATCGGTTTGGGGGCCGTGTTAACTCAAATTCAAGAGGGGCAGGAACGTGTAGTCGCGTACGGGAGTCGGTCACTAAATCCAGCTGAGCGAAATTATTCAGCAACCTAGTTAGAATGCCTAGTTCTGACCTTTGGTCTGGAGAAATTCCGGCCATACGTCGAAGGTGGACCGGTCAAGGTCCTGACGGACCATGCTAGCTTAAAGAATCCCACGGGTCGGAGCTGGTCAAATCGCTCTTAACATCGTGGATGTGAGGGGTAGGCAGTTAGTGCGGAGTATTGAGGGGGAGGAGTTTCGATCACCCCCCTGAGAGAGGTCACAGATACCCCACTTGCCCCACTTGGAGGCTTGATACCCCATCATTTACCACTGTCCTCGTTTGAGGACACCCCCCTCTCTCCTTACAATAAGTAATAAAAATATAAAAACTGTCTGGTAGCATTATTACGATACCATACAACACGTATAAGCAACAAAAAAATAAAATTTAGAAAAAAAAATAAGTTGGTAATTAATGGGTTAAGGCATTTTCAGGGCGCAAATAGTCAGTTTACCCATTTTAAGTGCGCGACAAGCCAGTTCGACTATTTTTAGAGCGTGAATTTCACTGCATTTTCAGGGCGCGAATGCTCGGTATTGACCGTTTTGGCCCGCCGAATGGTCAGTTTCGTCATTTTGTGGCAGCGTGGATCGGTGAATGGTGGATTTGGCCATTTTCAGGGCAAGAATCGTGGTATATTTTCAGTGTGCGAAACGAATCATCTCTTATAAGGCATTTTCAGGGCGCAAAATCGTCAGTTTACCCATTTTCAGGGTCCGAGTAGTCAGTTCGACTATTTTTAGAGCGACGATTGCCAGTTTTGCTATTTTCCGGGCACGAATGGTCAGTATTTGCCATTTTTGGCACGCAAATGGTTGATATAGCTATCTTCAGGGTTGTACGAATCGTCAGTTTTGTCACTTTGAGGCGCGAGTATTAGTCAGTTTAGCCTTTTTTTATGATGAGGCATAGCTATTTCAAGATAGCGAATGGCTATCAAGCGATTTTTAGTGGATCGAAGCACACGATTTCTCAACCCTCTTCTTCGATCAAATCCAGAATCCGCGTCTGACTTATTCCCGTGCATGGTGACCTTAAATAACTTCTCTCACTCCACAGTGGTATATATTTGTTAAGAGGAAAGGACGAACTACTTTTACAAGGGCAAATAAGATTTTATTCAAAACAAAATACATAATAAATAAGGCAAAAAAAGTCCAGAAAACGTTTTCAATAGGTTTATTCACGACTTCTCACCCTACCAAACATGCCAAAATTCTTTATGACTGGAATCACATTCACCGTATGCGTACTGAGAAGAAGCCATCCTGGCTACAAACTTTCACACTGATCCCTCAATGAAACTTCAGACAGGAGGCATCAGGAGTATTAATTGGATGCCGTGACGAAAGGAGGCCTGTAGAATTCCACACCGGGGTAATAAACAGAACTATAAGCCGAATTGAAACATTAATTGAAGAAGGGAACTCGGCAACAATAAAAGATTTAAAATTGTTAACGGAGTTGTCTACAAATGGAAAAGAAAGATAGAAAGAAGATGGTATCATAATGGAATTACCAAGACTAAACGGAAATAAAGTCAAAGAGGAAAGGAACTCGCTTAATGAACATTTAAATAATGATGAAAGTGAGGAAGATAATTGATTTCCACAGGCACAGTTGATACGTCTTCGAAGGGTCGCCAAGCTAAGGAAGCGAAGGAGAATAATAATGAGCAATTAAGGCTACGGGGATTATCAACATCAACGAGGGGGAATACCACCAAACAGATCATAATGCGTTACTAGAGATAAACTTCTCAAACATTATAGAAAATCCCAAAAGCCGCCTTCACGCGTGAACTGTCAAAGCTCGGGCTTTGAGCTGTGTTCAATGAAATATCATGAATCCTTGCGCGTAATGCTTTTTGATTGGCTACGGCTCAAAGCTGTGACAGCTCGCATGTGAAGCCGACCTTTACTGATTAAATCAAGCTGCGAGGAATTTTGTTCCTTAAAAAATGGAGGATCTCTTACAAAAACACAAGTCCAAAAGAATAAAAATTAACCCCTGCAATTACTTTTTTTTTTGTAAATGAGGACGAAACAATATACTCTGTACATTATTCCTTTCATTTCATGTACCTAATTTTATGAAACGTCCCGTGTTCCATTTCGCTCGAAATGGAACGTTTCAAGTGGCGTCAAACGGTGGATGCGAAACGGAAAAACATACAAATAGAGACGGGGTGGGCAAACAGATCGCACGAGAAGTGTTTCGAGTTTCTTCCCTGAGAGAATAAACCTGTTGACGCGTTGTCTCTTGGTCTACGCCCGCTACGCTCTTTCTTGTGGTACAATATGTGCTAACTTTGTGTTAACTCAACTATATTGGCTCAGTGGTCTTCTCCAGTTCACTTTTAAACGGCTCGCTGGCTTCAAATATAGACAGAAAGCTTTCTGAGATACGTAAAAGTGACTAGATTCTAAGAGAAACTTTCCCTTACGAAGGAAAATAAAATAAAAACCCTGTGCTCGAGTATGGAAAATACGAAAAGAACTGTTTTTCTCTCTTGAACACAAATAATAATCAAGTACCATCGCCCCAAAATACATTAGGTACTTAATAGCAATATTGCTATGATAATTGTGGTAACTAACAAATTAAGTGTAATGTGTTTTTGCGGCTATTCATCAAGCTTTGGGTGCTCTCGGCGCCAGCTGGAGCCGGCCGATGAACAAAATATCCCGAAACTTGAAATTTCTCCGAAATTAATAAATTCGCATTTTCGTAGGAATTGAGACCCCAAAGTTGCAGTGCAGTGGATATTCAGCAAGGAAACTTCCAAATTCCATATAGGTACTCGCCAGACTTTGGGGTCGGCTACCTGGAGTTACGCCGGCGCACACAAAAAAAAGGCACAGAAACATGAAATTGTGCTTAAAATGAGACCCTAAACTTGCAATTTTGCTTGACGAAATTGTCAATTTCGTGGATGACTGAGCCATTTCGCGACTATTCAGACCCAAAACTTGCAATTTTCGCGTAATTAAAAACCCAAAAACGACTATTTAGCGTATATTCATCTGGAAAACTTTAAATTACGCGGTTAACCACCTTTAAAATGTTGCAAATTTGCGGCTATTCGTCAGACTTTGGGCGCTGTCGTGGTTCAGTCGACTGGGTTCCATGTTCATCGGACAGAGGCTCGAAACAAGCGATTTAGCGAAATTAAGAATGGAAACTTGCAATTTTGCAAAAATAAATACCAAAATGTTCAATTTTGGGAATATTTAGACACCCGAAACTTACAATTTCGCATAAGCAAAGACCGAAACATTTTAATTCAAGTTCATTTAGCCAGGACTTTTCAAATTAAGCTGCTATTTACCTCCAAAATTTTGCAATTTTGCGGCTATTCGTTAAGGCTATGGGCGCTAACGTGATGACCGGCTAGATCGGGCTCCGCGTTCATCAACAAAAAAGCCCCGAAATTTTCAATTTCGATAAGATACAGACAAGAAACATGGAACTTGCGAAAATTGGGACCAGAAAATTTGAATTTTTGAATTCAGACTCGAAACATTTAGTTATGCAAAATGTAGACATGAGACAAAGCAATTTTGCAAAAAATAACGACTGGAAACCTTTCAATTCACGAACATTTAGACGGGAAATATGAAGTTTCACGGCAATTGACCTCAAAAATGTGACAATTTCGCGGCTGATCGCCAGACTTTTAGTGCTTTTGTGGCCGCGGCTGCATTGGGTTCCGTGGTCACCGAGCCGGAGACCAAAACCGTAGAATTTTTTGAAAATAAGTACCAAAAACGTGCAATTTTGGAATTAATTAGGCACCCAAAACTTGCAATTTTACCAAAATGAAGACCAGAACTTTACAAATTCACCTAAGTAAAGATCCGAAACCTTTTAATTCACGTACAAACATACCAGAAACTGGCACTTTTGCAAAAATTAGTAGCAGAAAATTGAAATTTCGCACATTCAAATCCGTTCAGTTTTGCAAAAATTGTGACATTAAACAAACAATTTCGTGAGGATTCGTGACCGAAACTTGCAATTTTGCAAAAATAAAATATCAGAACCTTGCAATTTTGCGTGTATGTACCCGAAACCTTTCAATTCTCGTACATTTAGCCAGGAAATTTAAACTACGCTGCTATTTACTACTAGGGGCGCTGTAGTGGCCGACTCGATCGGGTTCCGCGATCACTGACGAAAAGTGCCGCGAAATTTGCCAGACCAGAAACATGTAATTTTGCGAAAATAAAATACAAAAACCTTGCAATTTCACGTTAGTCGCTTACATTTAGAAAGTAAATTGGCAATTTCGAGGAAAAAAAACTTTAAGCGCTGTTGTGGCCGGCTAGATCAGTTTCCACGGTCACCAAAAAGAAGACTCAAAACTTGCAATTTATCGATTTTATCGAAATTATCGATAATCATCAATGATAAATTTTTACCAAAATGAAGCCTCGAAACATGAAATTTTGCGAAAACACAGACCGGGAAGTTGCAGTTTTGAGAAAATTAGGACTTTGCAATTGCACCAACATAAATTACCAGAACCTTACGATTTCCCGTAAGAAAAGACCCAAAACCTTTCAGTTCACGTAACTTATCTTCGCGGCAATTTACTTGCAAAATGTTTCAATTTTGCGGCTATTCGTCAGATTTTTGGTTGCGGTTGGGTGACCGGCTAATCGGGTTCCCGCGTTCACCAAAATGAAGTCCCGAAACTTTTAAATTCGTAGAAAAAAAATTACGACCAGAAACTAGCAATTTCATAAATTTAGACGCGAAACACATTCTGCGCAAAATATAGACGTGAAACGAGCAATTTCGCGAAAAATTAAAGAACGAGAACGTGCGAATTTTCAGCTCAAAGTGACGTAACTGCGTTTCAATATTTGCCTAGCTTTGAGCGCGATAGTTTTATGATAGATGGGCGATAGAGTTTTATTGTTGAGTTGAGATCATGTTGTTCAGCGTCTGCGTGAAAATTCATGGATAATTCTTCGTATGAAAAAGGATGGTGAAAACAGTCACACGACAGTCAATTCATTAGTCGTCACTACGGCTTAAACGTAGGTGTAGTATTTGACGGGTATCCCACAGAAGCTACGCAAAAAATTCACGAAGTGTTCTGAACGTGTTCACCGAGTAAAATCACATTCATTGTTATTCTTTTTGATGAAAACTCAATTGCAACTGTTTCACGAGGTAGTTATTTTGTGAACGAAGTTAATAAAATTAGTTGCATTAGCCTCCTTAAATTGTATTCAACGGGACTTGATTTTTGGGTCCTGCAAGCGGAAGAGAATGCCGATCAGCTCATGGTCACGACGTCAATCACGCAGGCATCAAGTTATGACCTTGTCACTATGAAAAAGGTGTTCTCAAAGAGTTTAAAATGCCTCTGAGTAATTCTTAATTGCAAACTGAAAATCCAACGAGTTACTTAGCACTGAGAAATAAAATAGACGGTCATAGACGGAAGTAGATTTTTTATTTAGATCTCTCCATCGCCTTCTTATTTCAATCGCCATTAAAAGGCGGCTCACCTTGGCCATTTCTATCGAACTGTGGTGGATTCTATAATACTGAGAATGAACAGCCTCCGAATGGCCCAAGTGCTTCGTTATCCATTTAAGATCATTGCCACTGAGTTCAAGTAGTTGGCTCACTGTGGCGACGTACTTGCGTAAATTCGTGCCCGAGATTAGTTCGGGCTGCTTGAGACCTTATTGTTTCAAAGGATGCAAGTTTCGCGTCTATTTTTTTGTTTTTTTTTTCACTTTTCTCGTAGAGCATAAAGAATTGACTTTCTTTTTTGGTGGTTTAGAACGGCAGACGGTGGAGATATGTCCCTTTTTTCTACAGGCGTGACACTAGGCGTTACGAAATTTGCATTCAGAACGAGGATGGGAACCTCCGCAGCCGTAGCAACTTCGACCAGTTCCCGCCGTTACATTGACGTTGTCTTCGATGGACGTACCTCTCTGGCGATTTTTTAGTTTTGGTTGAGTATAACCAAGTTTATTGGTAGGTTCGTGTTCCCACTCGGATCTATTTTTTTGAATTTGTGAGGTCGTTAGCAGCGTGGCCTCTAGAGTAGTCGCTATGTCAAATGCCGCAGAAAACGTGGCAGGATTCCTCGTGATGATTTCGTAGAATAAAACTGGAAGTGTTATTTACGAGAGCGAAATTTACGGCCTACTTGAGATTAACCTCCGTAAGTTTCAACAAATTTCATGGTAAAAAAGCTCCTGATCATCATTCGTGGAGTCAAATTTGTTTTTTCTGAACTTTAACTCATTTTGTATAGTTATTTTGTGTAGATGTGCGGGGGGGATTGCCATTTTTTCAGAGGGCATATTATGCATCGTATTCATTATACAGTCCTCAGTATACATAAATAAGGCTTTACATTGACCTTTTCCCTGTGGTGATTCTCATCAGTCTTAAATAAAATCAGCTACCCCGCGGATTCAAATTTGTGTCACCTCAAAGTTGAATCCCTTGTATTTCTAGAAAATGGTCGTTGTCGTAGTTACAATACCTCAGTTAAATGCGAAAACTGAAAGAGCATTACAACGCAAATCCTCTTAAATAAAACACTTGAGTAAACTCCCCATCAAGCATTTCATAATCTTGCGTCCAAACTCAATTATCTTTTCCTTCCCTTCATCTGTACGGAGTAAGCTCATGGAACTCCCGGCTCCCATCGTCTGTTGTTCTTCTATATTTCTCATCAAGATTTTATCCGCTTGCACACACACACCTTCTCACATTCTATCGCTCTGCCTAATCTCACTGAATAGTTTTTATTGAATTGATATTTTATCTCGTTTGAATGTAACTAATTCATTTTTTTCACGAACAACTGAAACTTTGTTGGGTGTAAGATTCAAAGAGGTGTAGTGCGAGATGCGTAATGTCAGGTGGATGATTTTTGTCCGGAGAAACCCAATTATGTTTCATACAATTCAAGTTTTAAGGTGCTCTTTTTTTTGTAATTAGAAACTTTTGAAAGTCGCATAGAGAAAAAGAGTAGTCGCAAATGTAAATGAAAAGCTTTTCTTTCCCTAGCTCTTCTAATTATCTTTTTTTTTTTTTTTTTTTTTTTTTTTTTTTTTTTTCAAAACCAGAGTTGCCATTTACTGCGAAGTGAATGTAATTTCTGGTTAAATACTCCTGTTTAAATACTGACGACATCTAGTATAGAGGGAAGAGCGACGAAAGTATCAGCAGAATAAAACTTGGAAATTAATTCCGGTGAAAGCGGAAGAAACGATAAGTTTTCTCCTTTTTTTCCTCCGCCTGACCGTCGTGCCTAAAAATAGCCTAGCAATAGAGTTTTGAAGCAATTAGGAGAAAAGGGAGCGAAGTCCCACCCTTTGTGAAATTTTCTGAAAATGATAGCGCCAATTAAATCGGACGCACAACTTACTTGAGCCCAATTTGTGCGACTTAAATTCATTGCTACCATGAGTTAATAGAACAAGTATCGAGTCAGTGTGTCAAAAACTCTCACACAACATTGAAACAAGTAAAATGCAAGAGACAAATAATAATTAGTGTGAATTACGAAAGCTATTAATTGGCATATCAAGGCGGCGTAATCTTTCACGGATTGAATGAAACTGAAACGTTAAAAGGCATGACCCCCATTCAATCAATTGTCTCGAGTTTTGTATTGGAATCCTTTTGAAACGGACAGACTAATAAAATCAAGTAAAATAAAATGACCATTTTTATGGGCGATAGACGTAAAAAGAAGATTTTTTCTTCTTCTTCTTCTTCTTTCATGGTTTGGGCCTCTTTGGGGGAAGGGGGGGCTGAGTTGAATTGCTTGGTGGGACAAAAGAAAGAAAAGGCCCTAGTGTGAGTAGAGGGACTTGTGAAAGGAGGCACTGAAAAGGAGCGAACAAAAAGCTACAATGACTAACTGCTTGAGATACTTCAAGTGAGTAATATTTATGCCTAGCAAGCTTTGGTCAAAGCATTGGTCGAAAGAGTGGAAGGTTAGGAGACTTGGTGAAACTGAATTTTGTTGATTCTTCAATATTCAAACTCTACGCAGCAGGGAATTGCTTCAGAATGTGAGTGTCACGCCGCGGAGAGATGATTTTTGGAAAATAATATTTCTGCGTTATCCTCTTCTTGCCTCTTCGCTCTTCAATCTATCGACACCAAGGCACTCGACACGCGTTAACCAGCGTGATCCTTCGAGTGTGAATTGCACGCTAATGTTTCAACTATTTCCGGGACAAAAGTAATATGAAAATGTGAATACTGGCGTGCTTGCATAACTTTCTGGTGAGAAAACTTGAAACGCGGCACTGAAATTGGGGTAAAAGTACGACAAGAATTAGATGAGGTGCCTTCGTGTATACGTAGGTTCGGAGATGGTTCACTAGTTACTGGGGGCTAAACAAAAACTTTTGACCTTATATTTAAGAGTGGGAATAAAATGGAAACGGCCAATTTCCTTGTCTGTCTTTGTCCAATTTGTTGGTGAAATGCATTAAGTTCCGTTTAGTCAGTTTCTTATTGTTAGTCGGGGGGGCTTTGCCTGCTCGGCAATATGAGAACAAACCAAAATCGTCACGATCGCAAGCGCTTGGTTTCCTAGTTACAGATTTTTTTGTCATTTTCCGACCAAACGCGTTCTTTTCGTCAAAAAGCATTTTTATCGTCCTAAGCCATTCGGAGCAAAACAATACAGATTACATTTCAGTTTCCACTTCTTCACAACCATTCACCGGTATAACCTAACTTAGCGACACCATATTTGGCACAAAAACCCGGTGTAATAACAGCCTTCGATTGACGTTTTCATTTTTCAAAAAAATGGAAAGGGAAGGGTAGTCATGGTGGGAGGTGGAAGTTCCGAATTCCTTGTTAGCACAACTGCCGTAAAAATGATGCTAGTGTATTATATATTTTACCGCGCTCTTCTCAGGAAGGTTTCGCTACACATACAGTCTGTTATCTTGCTTAATGCTTATGAATATATTCGCATTTTTCTTTTCGTATTTTCGACATTATTTTTGAGTTGTTTCCTCTCCTTTAACATCCGACGGCAAATCCACCAGAATACACAACAACTGGCGACGAGGATGGGATGACATCATCGTCGGACAAGGTGAGATGGAAACCGAAAGAGTAATTATTTCAATATTGCGTCAACGTGGGTGATACGATTTATGCCTGAGCGAGTGAGTACACAAACTCTTATTGCTCCCCTCTACAAAACATTGTTTCCTTATTTTCAAACTCGCATGAAAATTCACAAACAAACAATAGTTATTAATTACCGATGGCAGAACAGGCTCAGCTTATTGCTCAACTTATTACGGCGTTGAGGGGATTCGTGGAAAGACTCCCTCCCACCCCCGCGCCTGCCGCACCTACACCAATGTCCGATGTCCTTGCTACACAAACCTTGACATTCGAGACATTTAACGAAGAAAAGGAAACGTTTATCGCCTATCGTCAGCGTCTTGAGAACTTCTTTGAAATTAAACAGCTGTCGGGAACTTCTCAAGAAAAGAAACAGGCACGCCTCAAGGTATTAATCAATTGTATCGGTAGTAAATATTACCAACTACTATCAAGTCTTACGGCTCCCGACTTGTCAAATACCAAGACGTACGACGACTTGGTCACCCTTCTCGAAAAGCATTTATGCCCTACGCCAAATACATTAATCGAACAACATAAATTCTTGTCACGAATGCAAGCCCCCCATGAAAGCATTGCCCAGTATGTCGCAGCCCTACGGTTCCTCACGTCTACGTGCGGTTTTAAATGTTCATCTCGCTCTTGCGGCGTTTCGATCGCCGATATCTTCTTGCGGGCTCAATTTATCCGAGGCCTAATCGACCCGAACATAAAGGAAAAGTTACTACAAGAGAACGAACTAACGTTCGAAAAATCCGTCGATCTGGCCCTCGCTTTCGAAGCGTCCAAGATTGGTAACCAAATGCTCTCATCAAATTGTCAAAATCACGTTAATAAAATAAAAGCTGTGTCCCGCAGTGGGAATAAACAGGGCGCTTCCACGAACAGCAATGGCCACGCGGCCACCCAACACTTCCAAAAACCGAAGAAGAGCTCTGCGACAAATCAAACACGTGTTAACCTTCGTGAAATGGGCATTTCCGGACTTTGCCTCCGATGCGGTCTCAACAATCACCTGACCAAAGCTTGCAAGAGGGATCGCAACGCCTTGAAATGTAATTCATGCCAGAAAACGGGCCATCTATCAAAGGTCTGCATCCAGACGCTCACACGATCAAAATCACGACCCGTTCATTCCATCGTAAACGAAGGCCCAATTGACCCTCAATACTCCATCAATAATATCATTGACGTTCGCCACAACCCGTCAGATGACTCCGGAATATTCTCTGTGCCGCTCAACATCGGCAAAAGGACAGTTCAATTCGAAATAGATACCGGTAGCCCGGTCACTCTAATCAATAATAAAACATTCTCAAGTCTCAACATTAGCGCTCCTTTAGAACGAACCAACGTCATCTTCCGGGCATACAACCACGAAACTTTCAAACCCCTGGGTCTGGCCCGAGTCGAAGTCACCTACGGAGACAAAACGTCGACTGAGGAGCTCTACGTGGTTCCTGCGCCATACGCCACAATAGTGGGATGCGTTTGGCTGCGCCACCTCGGCATAATCGATATAGGAACACGCCGAGAAATGAATGTTGTTAACATGATCGACATCGAGCAATCCAAAACTGGTATAATCAAACGCTACTCTGACGTTTTCCGTGAGCAGGTCGGATGCGCCCCAAATTACTCTTGTTCACTTTTATTAAAAAAGGACGCTAAACCTGTTTTTCTAAAAGCTCGACCCATTCCTTATGCGCTTCAGGAAAAAGTGGAAGCAGAACTCGATTTGATGGAGACAAATGGGTTGATCACCAAGATTGACCACTCGGAGTGGGGCTCGCCATTGGTCTGCGTTCCAAAACCGGATGGGAACGTTCGTCTTTGCGTAGACTACAAATCAACGCTAAACCCCCACCTCCAGGACGCGCGCTACCCTATCCCCCTCATCGAGGATCTCCTTAACCGCTTTCGCGGGAGTAGCGTCTTCTGCGTCCTCGACATCCACAAGGCGTACCAACATTTGATGGTGAACGAAGAAAGCCAGAAACTACAAACCATTTCAACTCACAGAGGGGAATACTTGATGAAACGTCTCGCCTTCGGCATCAAATCGGCACCAAGTGAATTCCAAAAGTTTATTGATGGCGCCATCGGAAATCTTCCGGGCGTGATAGCTTACTTTGATGACATTGTCGTCCACGCCGAGTCGTTCGACAAGTGCTATGCACACTTAAAAACCTGTCTCGATAAATAGCGGGAGCTCGACCTACATGTCAATCCGCATAAGTGCGTACTGTTCGCCCCAAAAATAAGATACCTAGGACACGTCATTAGCAAAGAGGGCATCGAAAAATCTCCCGAAAAAGTCGAAGCGATCGTCAACGCTCCTCCACCGACGAATGTGGCAGAGGTAAGAGCGTTCCTCGGATGTGTGTCGTATTACTCCAAATTCATCGACAAAATGACCGAAACTTTACACCCTATCTATGATCTTCTCTAGGCCACACGTCCTTTCCGTTGGACTGCCCAGTGTCAGAAATCCTTTCAAGCCATCAAAGCTAAGCTCGCCAGCGACACGGTCCTCACGAAATATGACCCTCGAAAACCTTTATTCCTTTCCACAGACGCAAGCCCCGTGGGAATCAGTGCCATTCTGTCCCATGTTATCGATGGCGAAGAACGACCGATCGCGTACGCGTCTAGATCGCTGACGCCTTCTGAGAAAAATTATTCTCAACTGGACAAAGAGGCCACTGCCATCTTCTGGGCTTTCCATAAATTTTATGTTTACTTATACGGTAGACGGTTTACCCTCCTCAACGATAACCGGCCTCTATCGTACATCTTCGACGCCAAAAAGGGGCTACCTCAGATCACGGCTTCGCGGCTGTTGCGTTACGCAATGTTTCTCAACGGATTTGACTTCCAAATTAAACACCGGAAGGCCGAACACCACGCAAATGTGGATTTCTTGTCCCGGGCACCTCTTCCGGACGCTTGCCCCAAAACCGTCGATGAAGACTTCGAAATTTACAATATCGCTGTGTCGACCATTCACTCCGTCACTTTCGACGAAATCCAGGCCGCTACCATTACGGACGAACAGTTAGGCCCCCTCAAAACGCGTCTCCTCTCAGGCGAACACGACAACCCTGAATTTAGCCTCCACGAGGGAGTGATTTTCCGTGGTACTCGAGTCGTCATCCCTACGTCGCTCCAACAACGAGTTTTGGATGAACTTCATGCCACCCACCAAGGTGTCGTGCGCATGAAGGCCCTCGCTCACCGATACTGTTATTGGCGTAACATCGACCATGATATTGAGGGACTCGTCAAGGCATGCCAGTCTTGTGCCGACACGCGGCACGACCCCAAAAAGGTGCCTCTTCACACTTGGGACGTTCCGTCCGAAAACTGGCAAAGGGTCCACATCGATTTTGCCGGGCCTTTCCAAGGATATTATTTCTTCCTCGCTGTCGACGCCCGGTCAAAATGGCCAGAAATCTTACTAACAAAGTCCGCCCCTACGTCGGCCTCAACCATAGCCATGCTTCGTGACATGTTTAGCCGTAACGGACTTCCTCAGATTCTCGCCTCGGACAACGCGTCCATTTTTAAAAGTTCCGAGTTCCAGGCATTCTGCTCAGGCCTTGGCATTCGCCAAAGCTTTATTGCACCTGGACACGCCGCCACAAACGGTCAAGTCGAACGGTATGTGCAAACTCTTAAGAACCGACTAAAGGCGATTCGCGATGAACCAGGCACCGTACAAGACAAACTTTTCGAAATTCTTCTGTATTACCGCGCCACGCCATTGTCGTCTTCGGACAAAACGCCGGCCGAGAATTTCCTAAACCGAAATTTACGTACACGTCTTGACCTCATGACACATGCACATCCTCCTGTCTCCTCACCTTAATCACCCTCTCGTCCCTTCTTCCGCGTGGGAGAACGCGTACAGTCGAGAAACTACAGTCCTCCTCATATCCGCTGGAAATATGGAACAATTACCGAACAGCTAGGACGCCTCCACTTTCTTGTTCGACTCGACGACGGCTACACTCTCAAACGCCGCGTGGACCAGCTTCGTCACCCTGTTTCGACCCTCTTCCTTCCCGCTGTCCCACCTAGTCAGCCGATTCCAACAACTACGTTGCAAAATGCAACTTGCCCTGTCGTCGAATCAAGAGCAACTTTAGAGACTTGTTCACCCGAACGAGTCGTGTCTGGCTCACCTCACCGCCGAAATTCGTCGGCACCCGCCGAAACTGAGTCGGCACTACCGCCGACGCCTTCGGAGCCAATAAGAACAACACGGATGCGGAAACCCGTTATCCGCTTGAATTTATAACAGAATCAAGTTTTTTTTTATTTTCAATTTCCTCTTTTTCAATTTTCATTTTTTTTTATTAGCATTTTTCAAGTTTTTCGTAATTAATTTTCAAGTATTCAAGGACTCATCCTTTTTTGCGTGGGAGAATTATTATATATTTTACCACGATCTTCTCAGGAAGGTTTCGCTACACATATAGTCTGTTATCTTGCTTAATGGTTATGAATATATTCGCATTTTTCTTTTCGTATTTTCGTCATTATTTTTGAGTTGTTTCCTCTCCTTTAACATCCGACGGAAAATCCACCAGAATACACAACATAGTGGATGGCAGCTTTGCACAAATAGCCTACAAGTACACAAAGCTGTACAAGTAAACAAAACTCGTGGCAATTATTGCGAAAAACAACGCTAATGCGAGTCTAAACTGGACCAAAATGGCAAATTCACAACTCAAATGGCGAAAAATCGCCTATTAATATAAAAGAAAAGAGAATAGATAATGTGCTAATTCGCTGCTATCGGGAAATTCTCAACCGAACCGTCGCTTACGTCAACTAATTCGTTCATAGCACTCGCTGATACTGAGAAAAATATGAGGTAAAAACACGACTATGCTTAGCCGCTTTTACACGGCAAAAAATTTGCATTCCTTTTATTCCGGCAGCGTTAGCCTTGTGAATTTACACGGCTACCGGACCTGCCGCCATGTTAGAGTCACACATGGCTGAGCCAGACACGGCTAACAATTCACGTGGATTCTTAGCCGAGTACACGGCTACCCTTCACTGATGGCCTTGCAAACAGTACACGGTAGCCTTTGCCGTGTAATGAGACAGATGTGGCCGAGCTATCTTTGTCGCGTGAGCGGTGCTACATTATTGTCATAGCCTTGCACGCATTATAAACTTC
This sequence comes from Corythucha ciliata, assembly GCA_038030265.1. Taxonomy (NCBI): domain Eukaryota; kingdom Metazoa; phylum Arthropoda; class Insecta; order Hemiptera; family Tingidae; genus Corythucha; species Corythucha ciliata. The sequence continues at coordinate 4,100,908 of CM075943.1, read as the reverse complement.
ACCGTGTTAGACTATCAGTTCAGTCGTGTTAATATGGCGGTGTTGGTCGTGCCAACGTGCTAAATTAAGCCATGCGTACTTGGCTGCAATTGAGGTGCATACACGACAGAAGCACAGCTAGCCCAGTCAAGTACATCGTCTCGGGCACATGGCAAGCATAGACGTTCACGACGACTGTACGTAGTCGAGTCAATGCGACTGTTTGAGTCGTGCTATTCAGCAATCCTCTCAATGCTTAATTGGTAACCTATGCAGTGAACCTACAATTGCTCTAGCCATGGCAGTATTGGCAGTGCCATGAAACTTATGGCAAAAGTAGTTGTATGGAAACGTTGAAGTACAACGCTGTCTTTGCTCTCACGAGACACCTATCACAGCTTTGTTTGATAAGTTAAGATATCCGAATAAAGCACTAATCACAAGTTTTAGTGTAATAACACGAGAAATTTTGCTAAAAAAAAAAGAAAGGACCAGTTAGCTTGTACGGGCTTATTTCGTCTTTGAATGAGATTCTAATCGCTTCGATATTCCCTCTAAGCATTCAAAACGCGGCAGATAGGAAATGAGTTCAGATCTCATCAATTGATTGTAAAACTTTCGCTAAGATAGTTATGGTGAAAAACAAAGTTGTGCGTTGTGTATCATCATCTCCATGCGAATGAATCAATCTTTTCGAGAGGATGCTTCATTCAAATCGTGTACGAACCTGTTTAAAAAAAACAGGGCATTAGGTAAGAAATGTTAAAGGGGAAATGAACACAAATTCGGTCCATTAGTGTGCACGACGTCATATCCGGAAGGTAGCACATCCAGCGAAGCTAAACAAAACAGTTTATTTTATGCAAAAACAGTGGATTTTTCAATTTTATTGTTGTATTTATTACAAAAAACTTATCTGAACATCGTGGTAAGTGTATTGTAGCGTGTCTGTCGAGGGCAGCGAACGGGTTGTAAAAGGCTGCTGTGTCAGGTGACCTAGAACAATTTTCGTCTACACTGGATGCAAGAGTCGCTGTTCGAAGATTTGTTTGTTCTTTGGGATCTTCACTTTGAAGAGTGAAGATCTTATTTCTGTCATGGTCAAATAAAACAGGGCCAAACAACTGAAGAAAATGGCAGCAACACACATATGCTCCAGAGCCAGGTTCTTCCCATCCTAAGCACACGTGCATGTTGATAATTTTGTTAGGCCTGTTCCATTGTTTTAGAATTGTTTACTTACTTTTAATTGGAACGTTTCGCTTAGAGAGCTTCTGCAGACATTGATTTGTCAATTGGCGACTATAACGACGTTGGTGGTGCCAGGTAGACCCACTACTTGTTTAAATGAGATATTGGGGCACTGAATTCTTCAAAAAAACACCACAGACTCTCCTATAAATAACGAAAAACCTAATTATTGACAGTGGCCTCTGTCAGAGGCAGTTCTGTTAGAGAATGATGGAGTAGAGTGTGAGAGGGAGATGATCTCAAGCTATGAATAAGAGGAAATAGTACCACGTAATAGCATGATTAGACGGGGTGGGGGCCAATACCTCCGCTCCTGAAGGCAACCCAACCAAAACGTTCAAACTGATGATGGCGGTAAAAACACTTGCAATGGAGTCATTATGAGCAAATAAGGAAAGCTGGAGTTAGCTGCCAAAATTTCTAGGTTCAAAATGATGAAAATGCGCAAAAGCGAGCAATAAATATTAACCAATGGCAATAATTATGTTCTACTCACAAAGTACACTCAGCATCGCCTCTTCACTGATGTTCCATGAACTAAAAAGAGTAGACACCTCTTCCGAATCCATGGTGTTGAAACGCTGAACCCGATCGAACAAATAAATTGAATTGAAACAAAAACCCAGCACTCAACTGCTCACTAACACTGAACGGATAGAATGGAATTCACTAGGAGGCTAATGGCTTGAAAGTCGAAACGCACATTCTAAGTAGCGGGCGACACGGTTAACATGGCTTTTCATGTCCGATCTTACCGTCCTTACACGACTTCTCTTGCGACGTAAGCACAACCATCTGAACCTACACGACGCGGCAGCTTTATGAAGGTTCTTTTTTTCATGTACAACTGTCCCCCTTCTTTTCTATTTTCTTTTTACCAAATGATGCATACGGCTATGTTGAACGAGCCGACACGGCTAGTAATGACGTGGAGTGCGGCGCGCGGCGACGTACCGATGTAGTTCCCCTATGAGCAAAGCAGCGCAGACAAAACTCAATTAATTATTCACGAATAACAACACTGGGAAAAAGAGTCGGTTCCGGAACTCGGTTGAAACAGTATTCTCGGTTGAAACAGTAGTTTCAACCGTTAAACTTAACCGTGAAAAATAAACGTCATTCTGTTAAAGACGGCTCCAACAGTTATTTGTTCGGTTAAGAGTGCAAACAACCGTCAAAAAGACTCTTTTACCGTGTACTTAACAGACTTTTCTACACTTTCACGTGCTTAACCGTACAAACAAGAGGTCGTGCCACTGAGGGGCGGAACAGAGGACGAAGAGGAGTGCAATAGATGCGACGTGGTGATCTCAAGGGAGCGATTCAACTGGGCACTCAGCTCCATGGGACCCTACAAGGCAGCAGGATTGGACGGAATACACCCGTGTGCCATCCAGCATGCCGGGGGGAGGCTTCAGGAGAGACTTAGACGACTCTTCGTCAGGTGCCTGGCAGCCAGGAAAGTACCCACGGCCTGGAAACGGGTGAGAGTTGTTTTTATTCCTAAAGGTGGCGGGACGCATGCCAAAGCGGAGGATTTTAGGCCCATTAGTGTAAGCAGTGTACTTTTAAGACTGATGGAAAGGATAATCGAATTATACATGAGGGAATCATTGGTTACTGGGGGAGTGATCCACCAGAACCAGCATGCGTACACGGCGGGGAAGTCGACCGACTCGGCCCTCCACGTCTTACTGGGGAGGGTGGAGGGGTCGGTGGCCCAGAAAGAGTACGCGTTGGCTCTTTTTTTGGATATTGAAGGGGCTTTTAATAGGGTACATAGGGAGTGTATTGTGGCAACTCTAGAGCACTTTGGGGTGGAGACGAGGCTGATTCAATGGATAGACTACTCGCTGAGTCATAGGTGGGTGGTCGCTAAGGTGGGCGGCGATAGGGTGGAAAAACGAGCCAGTAGGGGGGTGCCCTAGGGCTCAAGTCTCTCGCCTCTTCTCTGGATACTTGTGGTAGATAGTATTATAAGGAAATTAGAGGAAAAGGGCTATTGTGCGCAATTTTTTGCGGATGACGGAGCCATAGTGGTTAGGGGGAAAGACTTATCCACACTGTGTTCTCTCATGAGGGGGGCGGTGGGGATATTCGAGGCATGGTGTAGGCCTAGGGGTCTCACAATAAACCCTAGTAAGATGAAAATGGTGTTGTTCACTCACAAGAGATAAAGGGAGGGATGGCAATCAATCCACTTTCGGGGAGAGGCCATCGCTCTCTCAAAACAGGTTAAATACTTGGGAGTCATATTGGATGAGAAGTTAAGGTGGAAGGAACACGTAGACAGCGTTTATAAGAAAGCTGTGGTGGCCTTTCACCAATGTAGACAAATCGTGGGGAAGACCCGGGGCCTGAAACCACGGGTCATGAAGTGGATATACACAGGAATCATCCGACCGCGCATCCTGCTCGGGGCGGTCGCATGGTGGAGGGGGATAGAGAAGGGCGGGGGGGGCGGATAGGCTCGAAAAAATACAAAGGCTTGCTTGCCTGGCGATTTTGGGGCCATTCCGGACAACCCCTACGAGAGCCATGGAAAGATTACTAGGCCTGAAGCCCTTGGACATTGAAGTCAGGGGTCGGGCACTTGAAGTTGCCTACAGGTTGAGATGCCAGGGAGGCCTAAAGCGGGCCAGGCTGGGCCAATGGGACTGGGAAGGGGAACTAAACAGAGTATCCCCGTCCTCGGCACTTAGACCGGATTACGTGGTTAAAAGGAATGACTTCTCGACCAAAATCCAGCAGAAAGTCATTATGAGAGAGGAAGGTTGGGAATCCCGGCAAGGGGAGCTGGTGTGTTATACGGACGGCTCCAAGAAGGGTCAGGAAGGGCCGACCGGAGCTGGAATTTTCGTGCCGGAGCTGGGGGTGGAAATAAGTATCCCGCTAGGGGGACACACCACAGTTTTCCAGGCCGAGGTGGTAGCGATCGATGCCTGTATTCGGGAGCTACTGAAGCGGAAAGTGACAGGTAGGGCGATCGGTATCTACTCTGATAGCAGGGCGGCGCTGGGGGCGATCACCAAACCCGTGGTGGACTCAGCGGCCGTGGCGAGTTGCAGAGTAGGGATACGGGACCTCCAGGGTGAAGGGAACTCCCTAACGTTGGGATGGATCCCGGGTCATAGAGGATGGCAGGGAAATGAAAAAGCAGACGAGCTGGCCAAGCGTGGCGCGGACCAGCCGGTAATAGGGCCTGAACCATCGGTGGGCATTGCCCGCAGGGTGGTCTTGAGGGAGATAAGGGCCTGGGCCAGTGACCAAGCTCTGAGGAGATGGCGGACTGAACCCGGGTGCCGGCAAGCAAAACTGGGAATCAATGAGGAAGACCAGGAAGCTTCGGCATGGTTGCTGGGACTAACACGGGTTAAGCTTAGGCGGATAGTAGGGATGTATACAGGGCATTACGCCATTAATAGGCATTTGTCAATCATGGGGGCAGTAGGGGAGCCCGACTGCGAAAGGTGTGGGGAGGCTGAAGAAACTGCGGAGCACGTCGTATGCGAGTGTGACGGCTACGCGGCGGCCAGATACACCATTTTTGGTGACGATAGGATACCCTTCCCCAGCTTCTCAAAGGAGAATGGGACCCGTCTCCTGAGTTTGCTGGAAAGGATAAATAGGTTTGAGGGGCCGTACTAGGCTCTCCCGAGTCCGGGCCCCAAGTGGGTATGGTGTATGGGCCGAAAGGCTTTTGGCACCTTCGGAGCCGGGAGACCGTCCGAGCCCTCAAAAAAAAAAAATAAATAAAAATAACCGTACAAACAAAGTCGGTTGAGCTGAAAACTTGTCGCCCAGCCGGAGTGAATAACGGTAAAACCGAGGTGAATGACCGTGTAACCGAGTTTAATAACGGTGAAACCGAGTTGAATGACGGTAAAACAGAATTCAATGACGGTGAAATCGAGCTGAATGACGGTAAAACCGAGTTGAACGACCGTATTACCGACCTGAATGAAGGTAAAACAGAGTTGGAAGACAGTATAACCGAGTTGAATGACGGTGAAATCAAGTTGGAATGATGGAGAAACCGAGTTGAATGACGGTGAAACCGAGTTGAGCGACCATGTTACCGAGTTGAATGACGGTAGAGCCGAGTTGAGCGGTCGTGTTACCGAGATGAATGACGGAAAACCGAGTGAAGTGACGGTAAAGCGGAATTCAATGACGGTGAAGCCGAGTTGAATGACGGTAAAACCGAGCGAAGTGACGGTTAAGCAGAATTCAATGACGGTGAATTGAAATGACGGTGGTGAATTTTCTACTTATTGTTTTGTACTATGTTTGAATATATTTCGTGTTTCTTCTTTCACGACTTCTTCGCATGTGAACTAAAATTTACGTTCATCCCATTTCCAATTTTAATCCTTTTTTACCAATAACAGAATTTCAGAACACTCACTTTCACGTTAACTCAAATTTTTTTTTAGGGTCTCAAACGGGCCACAAGAAAGGCTGAACCAAGCGTCGAGAGAAATCAGGATTTGAAATGGAAATTTAATCTACGGTTTACCTCTGACGCTCGGCTCAACCATTTTTTGCGGCAAATTTGGCCGTAAAGAATCAGTACGGCTAACCGTGAAAAGTGGAAGCACTTACCGAGAAAGTCGGTGACAAATTACCGTTTGTACCACAGTAGAAACGGTATATTCTACCGTATGCCGACGGTAGTATATACCGTTATTTCACGGTTGACTCCAGACTCAAGACGGTACCTCTTAACCGAGGTGAGACACCTGTTTTAACTGTGATATAACGGTATATTCCACCGTATGCCAACGGTAGCATGTACCTGTTTTACCGTTGAGTAACGGTTGATGCAACCGTCATGACAGTAGAATTTTACCGTTTTTTTTCTGCTGATGCTACCGTATAATATCCAAAATTCGGTTCACCACTACCGTAAACACACTGTTGGACTAACCGCCTGACACGGTTGTGATTACCGAGTATACGGTCAGCTTTCACCGATGTTGGACAGTTGCTGTAACAGACAAGGGAGTTGTGGGTCGGAAGAATCTACCGTAAAGTAACGGTTAGAGTTAACAGTCTAGTGACGGTTCATTCAACAGGTATGTCTCAACTAACTGGGATCATGTGTTTAACCGTGTTTGTGGCTTGACCGTCAGACTCGGTTGCAAACATTTTACCGACAATATGCGCTAACCGAGTGCATTTAACCGTATCAAGCTTGTCGGTAGACTTTACCAACTCAAGACGGTTGCAAACATTTTACCGACAACATGCGTTAACCGAGTCAAGACGTGCATTCAACCGTATCAAGCTTGTCGGTTGACATTACAGACTCGTGACGGTTGCAAACATTTTACCGAGATTTCTCGGTTAAAATTAACCGAGAAAGTGCCTCTTTTTTTCCAGTGAAATTAAAATTATTTAAATTAAATTAATAATTTAAGTTAAATTATTAGGCCAGCCATTTTAAAAACGCCAAGCATTGAGAAAAAATACAGTAAACTTGCTATTTTTTATTATGTTATTGTTAGGGTCCACCTCACTGTTGTAATGATTCTGCGAAAACTGAAAAAATAGCAACAACAAGTTGGCAGTTCTTCAATACTACAACTCGACTGCAAGTTCACCTTTCCCAGGATTGCAAAACTGGATTTCATTAGACCCTAAAGCAACACACATGCGGTACTCACCAAACAACGAGCAAAATATTTTTTAATTTTCAGGTGGTCAGTTTCCAGGCAGTTGCTAGAAATTGATTGATATTTTGCTCGTTACTTGGCAAAAACATATTTAAATAAGGAAGTTAACCTTTTGCGAAGCTTGGCAAAAAAAAATTAAGTGTCTACGATGACTAGTCCTGACGAATTTGTTGAAGAAGCTGAAATACGATTACAAGATATTTTTAAAATAAAACGCGGCTACATTGGCTAAGAACGACCTAAAAATCTTGTGTGCTTGAACACATTGTTGTCTGCGTCGTGTTGAACAGCTAACCCAAACGTGTGCTTACACATTTTGTCCACGGCTAGCAAATTTTACACGTCATGGTACGCCTTGGAAATTTCTTGGCCATGTAATATGTTTTACACGACTCCCTATTTCACACGGCAAATCGCTCAAGGCACACGGCGTGGCTTGCTAATAATTTCCTCTAGCGGAGTCATATTTTAGTAAGCCACGACTTCGTGAGCCATGTACATTTTCATAGCCGCGTAGACGGCCGCTCACAAGGGTGTCGGGCGGCCAGCCGTGTTCTCAAACCGTGTATTTTTCTCAGTATATGCTGAACGAAGGGCCCAAGCAGTCGGGCTCAAAACCTAGACCAAAATTTCATCCGTCATCTTCAACAAGAAAAACGGATAACCATTATTTGGCAGAGATCACTCAAGGAAGATGCGCTGAATGCAGGACTAATTGCCGCCTTTACTGCGTTGGATGTGAAAAAATAATGCATTTGAAGTGTTTCCCTCTATACCATAATATTATTGTTCGTAAATAATTGTTTTATTTTTCAATATTATTATTTATTTATTTATTTGCCTTTTCTACCCAAATTACATATCTTTTCTTCGAAATGAGTCGTTATATGAAAGCAATTCTATAATTTTTCCAGCCAACGGCCCAGAGAAGCCGAAATTTACGAATTCACCCATAGCACACTAAGCTAGCCAATGTTCCCATTTGGGAACATCAAAGTGTAAACTATTTTTTTATGATTACTGTAACCTTAGGGGTATAATTATAGTGATGGGTTTACACCGGGAAAATAAAAATTCGGGTTTTTTCCCTGGGAAAATACCGGGAAAAAACCCAATTTGGGAAAATACTGGGTTTTTATTCGTTTTTCACTCAATGTTGCAACAGACTCAGCAAATGAATAATAAAAAAACGACTGTAGGTATTTATTGCACCAATAGAATCATACGAACTCTCTGTTTGCACAAAAATGGTTAAAATTCTAGCCGTTACTGAAGACAAAGCTGAAGCCGAGCCTTGCCACCAAATTTCCATTAATTTTTATATTGGAATTCATCGCCTGAGGTTTCCTCGTTTGATGACGATGACGATGATTCAGATGACTTTTCCTCAGTTTTGTTGGGCCTTTGAAAAATGAAGTGTGAATTTGCCTGCCGAACCTGTTTTCGGTATCCCAGCGTCCAAGAAGGTTTGAGGAGTCACTGCTTTCTTTATTACTTTTTCGACGATTTTGAATTTTCCAATTGTGGGACAGACAGGTCAGTTTTCCGGCTTGATCAGTCGTTAAACGGTTTCTTTTTTTGCTGTTCATTCAAGAAAACGTGCTAAAGGATCTTTCTGTCGCAGCTGATAAAATTCTAACCGCAACGAAAAACAAAGTTGAAGTCGAACAAAGTCCTTGCCACCAAACACTTGGCGTGACCGCCGAGGCACTTTCCCACAAAATGTCTTCCCCCAGAGTCCATCTTTGGAACGATAGTTGGCCAAAACTTTCATCTGAGTGGCAACCTTATGAATTTTTCTTTTTTCTTTATGTGTCCCAGCAATTAATTAATTGCAAATTAGACGACCCTTGTCTTGGGACTTTTCAAGGGACTTAAAACAAATATTAAGTATTTAGCTTCAATAAAAAGTTTAATTCTTTATTTTCAGCCTCCCCACTTCCTCGAATTCACTGCATTGTGACTAGGATGGTGCGGTGAGGGGGGAGTAATCTCTTGAAAAGTCCCAAGACAAGGGTCGTCTAATTTGCAATTACTTATGAATTTTTCATGCCTTCTATGTGCTCGTCTTGCTCAGCAGCGTCCCCTATGATGATGGGTCCAGGAGTGCCGCAGCGTAATGAATACTACTTTTAACGCTGGAGTCTATTCTGTCTTTCAGTTTTCGTAGAATCAGGGACTGTTCATTCTTGGAAAGTGGCGACCGAGGTAAATTTTTAGCGAGCTTTAGCTCAATGTGGCGTAATGCGAGATGAATTATCTCTATGGAGCAGATAGATACTTCTCAGAGTTGAGGGAAAGGTTACAAGAGGCTGCGCGAGGAAAAAAACTCACGCTTCGAGGCTGAATTCTCTAATTTCTGCAGTGATAAGTTCTATTCAAATTGAACGAATAAAAACCCAATTCGGGTGGGAAAATACTTTCTTGGGAAAAAACCGGGTTTTTTCCCAAAAAACGGGAGTATTCCCAATGGGTTTTTTCCCTTGACCCATCACTATAATTAGCCATAATAACGTATAATAAAGAATTTAAAACATCGCACTCTTAATTTGGGTGGTAAACGGTTAAACAAGAGTTTTCAATCATTTTTTGTGAAAAAAACAAAGGTCGGACCTACTGCGGTAGGCGGGTTCTTGATAACCGATAACAAAACAAAAAAACAAAAGCAAAAAACAAAGTACAATCCCCCCTCCTGGAGAGCTTTTTATTCTAAATGAGCTAAATTATTAAAAATAACCGAATTCATTATTTGTAAGCTTGTGTAAACAAGGAGTGAGGCCCTCTCACCAGTGTCACAGTCATCATACACTCCGACCGTTAATGAGGACAATAATTAATCATTTCGTTCTTTTTTTTTCTTCTTAAAAAAAAAACAAGTTTTAATTTAAATTGTTCGCCAAGATTATAACGAAATTACTCCATCTGAACGTCAACCCACATAATTATCCCCCAACTGATCCCCGTTGTAAAGTACTATCGATTACTAGTTGAAAGCTAAAATTGTATTGTTTCTTTTGATGTTTTTCAGGAAGCCCATTCTCCTTCCTCCTTTCTGCGACCAAGAAAGTGATGATATGTTATGGACGGTGAGAACAGGATAATCCTCAATGTCGGAGGCATTCGCTATGAAACGTACAAAGCGACGTTGAAAAAAATCCCCGCCACTCGCCTTTCAAGACTGACGGAGGCTCTCGCCAATTATGACCCGATGCTTAACGAATATTTTTTCGACAGACACCCGGGAGTCTTCGCTCAAGTGCTCAATTATTACAGGTTGTATAGTAAAAAATCAATTTAAAGAATCAACATACGCATACAATAGAAACAAAAAAAAATACTGAGTTATACGTATAGCCCCGTTCACAAGCCAGGGGGCTTATTCTCTAACTCCGAAGCAATAGCTTTTTCGAAGTCGTATGTTTATTTCATTAATTTTCTTCAAACAAATGAATGAAATAAACACAAGGCTGGCGAAAAAAATACTGCTTGTTGTTAGAGAATAGGCCCCCTGATGTTATAACTCAATTCACTTGCTCGTACTCATTTAGCCGACTCGGCTTTGCCTCGCCAGCCAAACAAAATGGCACGTAAAGTATGGCATGTAAAATGGCACTTACGTGTCTTGTTATATGATGCTACACCTCGCCTGTTCAATTTTTTCTCTCGGCCTTCAAAAAATCGCTTTCTTGCCTAGGCGTATAATCTACTATTCCTAAGATCATTCTTAAAGAAGTATTTAAGCAGATGTTCATCGTGCGTTCACTCTTTACCGCACGGCGTGTGTAAAGTAGGTCTTTAAGCACGATGAACGATGGGTGAAGGGTGAGTGGAACCGTCGAAATTAAATCTCAAAAAAGTCAGTCAGGTGAATAAATGTTGGTGAGTTGGTAGAAGAATTGTGGCAGGGAAGCCCGCTTTCATCTTAACGCGCTTCTTTTGTTTCTTCGTTTTTATTTCTCTGAAATGAAGTTGTGTGGCAAATGGGAGACTTTACGGAACTGTTAAATTAAATAATTATGAACTTAATTGGCTTTAAAAGGCTTTGTATGATTGAAGGTAAAAAAAAAAAAAAAAAAGCGTACGATCCTGAGGCGTATAATCGCACGCAATGACGCAACGCTACCACTTCCACCTGCACCGTCATCACTTCCACTTTTAGGGGTGTAAATTCCCGTCGAGAATGAGTTTGTAGTGTCTTCTTCGGGTTCGCGTGGGCGCTTGAGCTTGGGTTTTGTTTTACCGTTTCGTCACAGTGTTGCCACGAATTTCTTGCGACGGGTGAATTTGCTGCGACAGGCAGCGATTCAGCAGACGAGTTGTCGTTGTCATCTGAACTGAGCGAATTGCTTTCGACAACTTCCCACTATCTTCAGTAGATTCATCTCCTTGACCGGGATCACTGTCAGTTTGACACTCATTTGAATTTTCAATCAAAGGTGACTGAAACGAGTTACTCGAACACATCGAGCCGTCTTCCTCGTCAGCAACTTTACTGAATCCTACGATGCTCGTCTCGCCGTAGTCAATCTCAATGTTCAACTTTAGCGAACTCTGATCTGAATTTTTGGCAGTCTTTTGTGTAACTGTTGTGTTGGCAGTCTCGTCTCTAGAGACGTCTAGACGAAAATCAGTGCTAGTCCTAGGACTCTCTATCGAGCTGAGACATGTTTTCGCTAGCAGTTTTTCCAGCTCTGTCGTCAGATAATCTTCCGATGTGTGACCGAGTCGCCGCCTAATAAGTAAGGTATTCTGTATCACCCAAAATCTGCACGAGTTGGTTGAGGTTCAGCTGAGGGTCGTTCAATACGTCTATAGGTTCGGCTCCCTCAAACGACCTCGCTGTACCGCTTCTTTCTCCAGTCGACATCTCCGTTGGGGTGGATTGCATCCCACTTCTGACTTGTTGGAACTTGACTAGAAGAAAAACTCTTTTTACAAACTGTATATTTCTTTTCAATTAAAACCAAAACGACAACTAATTCAATTCATTTGGGAGAAAAAGGAGAGGGGAAAACAATAATAATTGGGATGGGAAAGGGGATTGAAAATGAAGGGCATGTGTGTATTCCAACAGGGGGGATTGTGCGCCTCTGTCTCGTCGCCTGTGGGAAGGGAAGTCTCTTGCTTGAACTAAATGAGTTGGCATGTGCGCAGTGGTGTAGAGTATTGGGGGGCGGTGGGACGGCTCACCCCGGGCATCACTTGAAATGGGGAATCAGTTCGCTGAGGCTTTTATAGTTACTTGTAACATGAATTATGCTAAAGAACCGAGCGCAGTAGAGATAAATGCAGCGGCCGTTTGCCCACAACCGTTTGAAAATACTCCACATCTCTTCAACCGCCCATAACTGCCAGGTGCGCTCCGTGAAATAAATCGCGGCTTGAAGAAGCACCAAAACCACACAAAATGGTCAATTGCAGACTAGAGCACCCCATGAGCTATCTATAGCAGTGTTACCCCTCCATATGTAAGGTGGGGTCTAGCGGGACCCCACTCGTTTTCTTTTACTCGCGTATCGGTGATTAATTGTTGCAAATTAACCAGCTCTTGGGTAGCCTCTCCTTCAGTTGTCTTCTTGCAGCAGCCGTAACGTCGAAATCGTATCAGGCAAATAGTGTCCCGTGTTGAACTTCAAAGATCACAACTTGCCGTTGGGGTTTCGTGAGACCCCACCTTACCAAATCCGTAACATTTTTTATCGAATTTCTTGATCATTTTATAGCCATGTATTTGTAATTTTAGGCGCCCATGCATGTTTATCTCGCTCTTTTTTATGGTTTCATATAGTAATGGCCGCTAGTCCGAGGTTTAGTACTTCAGAAGCCATTAGAATGGAGCTTGAGAGAAGAGACGAAGAAAGAGAAGAAGACGAAAATATTCTGGATGAAGATTCATTCTCGCATTTCTACTTCTTTTTGTAGGTACCGACCACATTAGCGACCCATTTCGCCGGATTCAGCATACGTCCATAGTCACCTAGTAAAATTATCAGCCAAATCGACTCGTAGACGTGTGCCACACGGAAACGGTCGGATTCAGCCATTCTTGCATTTTTGGCTCTCTTATGTTGGGACCGGCCACTTTAGAGACCCATATCAATGGACTCAGCATACTCTCAGCGACCCCTGGTCAAATTTTCTAGCAAATCGCTGACAAAAAATCAGACCAACAGGTCAAAAAACAATGGGGTATTGCATGACCCCACCTTACCATACGCGTCCCAAAAGTTCACCTTACCTATGGAGGGTTACGACTGTCAGTTGGTGAGAGGTTGCTAAAAACTACAATGAATTCGACCGAAAGCTTCATGGAACTGTCAATTTTGTCCTGGAAATATAAATTTCGTAATTCACAACTGTGTAAATGTTGTCCTTGGAAATGTCAATTTCGTCGTCCCAAACTGCCAATTTCTACCTCTGAACTGCCAAAATCGTCCTTGAATCTGTCAATTTCACGCGGGAAATGTCATTTTCATCATTCAAAACTGTAAATGTTGTCGTTCAAAACTGTTAATTTCGTCCTGGAGACTGTGATTTTATCCTATAAACTGTCAATTTCGTTCCAGAAACTGTAAATTTCGTCCTGAAAGCTTTCAATTTCATCGTATAAATTGTTATAATTTCGTCCTGGAAACAGCCTATTTCACCCTAGAAACGGTCAATTTCGACGTTCAAATCTGTCAATCAATCAATTATTTCCTACAGCACCGTCAATTTTATTTCTTCTTTTATTTCTCCATAGTGCCCTGGAAACTGATTATTCCAGTGAAAAAGTTGACATTGAGCCTGTAGCATTTTTTCCTACAAATTATCAATGTTGTTCTGGAAACTGTCAATTTCGTCCTGTACATTTCGTTCGAGAAACTGTCAATTTCGTCCTAGAAACTGTAATTTTTTTTTTCTTCCTGGCATTGGCATTGAGCCATGCAGCCATTGCATTTATGTGAGATATTACGTTGTTGGTGTGTTTGTTGTTGCTGCTGTTGTTGTTGTTGTTTTTCTTCTTCTTCTTCTTTTCTTCTTCTTCTTCTTCTTCTTACTACTATTCTTATTGCCTAGATATGTGTCATTGTGGGTTCTTGGATTTTGTTATTGAGTAGTGATACTGTTGGGGTTTTAGTTATGTTATATTTGTTAAATAATCGTTAACTGTTGATTATTATTGAATATAGGTGTGTATATATTTTTATTGGTGTTATCGAGTTTTACTGAGTTATTGGTGTCAATACATGGTTATGTTTTTATTTATTGTTTATTGATGTCTTTGATGTTTTTATTGCTATTTATTGTTTCAATTAGTGAGTATTCAAGGAAAAATTTTCTTTAGTTAATTTTTTTTTTTTATTCTTATTTTCGCATCCTTGATTGATTTGATTATGTGTTCCGTTGTTTTACCTGGATTTTGGAGAATGGAATTGTAGTCGAATGGCAGGTCTAAAATTGGTGATAGTTGAGCGAACATTTTTTGTCTCTACCTGTCAAACTTCTTACATGTGAGTATGATATGTTTCATGTCCTCCTTTTCGAGACACTCACTGCATTTTTCTGACGTTCTTCTGCCAATTTTTGCCAGGTAGACCCCGCACAGAGCGTGTCCCGATCTTAGTCTGCACATTATCTTTATCTCTCTACTTCCTGGTGAAGCTAGATAAAACCAAGGATGCCCACCGACCCTTGTTAAGAGTGATTTGTAGAACCGTCCTTTTGTACCGGTATTGTACTGGTCTTCCCATGCTGTCAACGTGCTTCGTTCCAGTCTTGTCACGCAATCGGATGGTGGAGGTCTATAAGGAGTTGAAACACCTTGAATGGCAGCTTGTTGAGCCAGCCTATCTGCTGCCTCGTTCTCCGTGATGCCGACGTGTCCCTTCACCCAAACTAGTTTGATCTCTTGTGATTTGTTACGTGTTAGCACTTCTGCTTTTAAGGTTAGTATCAGATGATTGGAATGCGAGCTGTACTGAGTATTATCCATGTATTCTACCAGGCTCTGAGAATCAGTTAAAACTGCATATTTTCCTGCTGAAAGACTTCGAATGTATTTTAACGCTTCGATTACTGCGACTATTTCGGCTGAAGCACTTGACATATATTGATTTAATTTAAATTGTTTGACAACGTCATTGAGTGGATCGTACACTGCTGCCCCCACTTGGTCGCCCTTCTTCGAGGCATCTGTGAATATCAAAGTGTAGTCAGGGATTGTGCTGTGTATATCTTGTTTGATTATAGCATTAACGGTGTATGGTAATGTATCCTTATAATTTTGCAAACAAATGGTGCCTACTTCCTCGGTCACCGTGGTAAAGGCATGTTCGTATATGGGATAGGTGTAGGATCTGTACGTGATCATGCTGAATTCAGATACTCTGTTGAAACTATCGACCATGAGAGGCCGCGGTTTATTTCTCCAGTATGCATATTTTGCTACCATTCCGACCAGTTGAGTCAATTTACCTGATATCCTCCTTCTCAAGCTAAGAGGCATTTCTGCTGTTTCGACCTGCACCACGTCGATAGGCGTGCTTTTGAGATACCCAAGGCAAATTCGTATGGCAGCGTATTGGATTCTATCGATCGCATTTAGTCTTTCCTTATTTCCATTGTCCTTATTCCATTCTTCTGGACAAGGCCGGTGGGAGGCCCAATGTCAGCATTTTGTTAACGAGTATGTTTAACTGTACGCTGTCGTACGCTCTTTCAATGTCCAGGAATAGTCCCATTAGCACTTTGTTTGTCGTAAATGCCATTTCTATTTCGCTGACGAGGTTTGTGTGGCAATCATATATATTCCTCCCCTTCCTGAAACCATACTGGGTTTTAGGAAGTAAATTGTTGTACTCCAGGTGCCATTCTAAGCGATTTTTCACCATTCTTTCGAACGTCTTTAATATACACGACGAAAGCGAAATGGGTCGGTATGAACAGCAGTTGGAGGTTGGTCCGATTTATTGCTTAATTTCTTTAATGTGCGCCACACATAATTAATATTAGAATGTCTATTTAAGCTTTCGCAATAAGTTTTCCATGTTACTTTCCATGTTATTTGCGGAAACGAAAAAAGCTTGCGGAAACGATATGTAAAAAATTTGGAGGACGCTCAAACCACTCACAGTTACTTCTGACGTCGTTGAGCAGAATATTTGCTAACAGTTATCTCGAGTAACCGAATAGTACTAGTACTTCTCCCCGAAGAGTCATTTGCGGAAACCAAAAAAGCTTGCGGAAACGACAAAAAAAATTATCCTAGGACGCTGAAGATGCACACAGTTCCTACTTGCACTGATCTCAAGAAACTTTGTCCTCAGTTACCCCGAGTTACCGAATAGTACTAGTACTTCTCCTCGAGGAGTTATTTACGGAAACGATAAAATTTTGCGGAAACGACTCCATTTGGGCTCTAGTTGGTCCTAACATCTGACCAGTTCGATCAAACAACTTCCTGGCGTTTTACGCGCCAAAAGCGGGTCCAAAATGGGGGTTTTCAATGGTTTTGTGATCATAGGGGTGTGGGGTGTCGATATTCATGTAATTTCTAGCAAATATTCTGCTAAACGACGTCAGAAATAACTGTGAGTGGTTTGAGCGTCCTCCAAATTTTGTACATATCGTTTCCGCAAATGACTCTTCGATGAGAAGTACTAGTAATTTTCGGTTACTCGAGATAACTGTTAGCAAATATTCTGCTAAACGACGTCAGAAGTAACTGTGAGTGGTTTGAGCGTCCACCAAATTTTTTACATATCGTTTCCGCAAGCTTTTTTCGTTTCCGCAAACGACTCTTCAGGTAGAAGTACTAGTACTATTCGATAACTCGGGGTTACTGTTAGCAAATATTCTGCTAAACGACGTCAGAAGTAACTGTGAGTGGTTTGAGCGTCCTCCAAATTTTGTACATATCGTTTCCGCAAGCTTTTATCGTTTCCGCAAATGACTCTTCGTGAAGAAGTACTAGTAATTTTCGGTTACTCAAGATAACTGTTAGCAAATATTCTGCTAAACGACGTCAGAAGTTACTGTGAGTGGTGCGAGCGTCCTCCAAATTTTGTACATATCGTTTCCGCAAGCTTTTTTCGTTTCCGCAAATGACTCTTCGGGAAAAAGTACTAGTAATTTTCGGTTACTCGAGATAACTGTTAGCAAATATTCTGCTAAACGACGTCAGAAGTAACTGTGAGTGGTTTGAGCGTCCTCCAAATTTTGTACATATCGTTTCCGCAACCTTTTTTCGTTTCTGCAAATGACTCTTCGGGGAGAAGTACTAGTAATTTTTGGTTACCCGACATAACTGTTAGCAAATAATCTGCCAAACTATGTCACAAGTAACTGTGTGTGGTTTGAGCGTCCTAAAATATTTTTACATATCGTTTCCGCAAGCTTTTTTCGTTTCCGCAAATGACTCTTCGGGGAGAAGTACTAGTACTATTCGGTAACTCGGGGTAACTCTGGACAAAGTTCCTTGGGATCAATGCAAGTAGGAACTGTGTGCATTTTCAGCGTCCTATGATATTTTTTTATGTTGTTTCTGCAAGCATTACTGATTTTCCGCAAATTAGATCTTGGGAGTTTCTAATTTGCGGATTCCACAAAAGCTTGCGGATTCCATATGTGAAATGACGATAGAGAGCTGCAAATATACACGTATACTGCTATACCATACCAGTAACTTTTGATGGCACTTTAGGTGATAGTTACTCAAAAGTACTAGTACTTGTCCCCACAGGTCAAGTTGCGGATTCCAATAAAAGCTTGCGGATTCCATATGTGAAATGACGATATAGAGCTGCAAATTGACACGTATACTGCTATACCATACCAGTAACTTTTAATGGCCCTATAGCTGATAGTTACTCAAAAGTACTAGTACTTGTCACCACAGGTCAAGTTGCGGATTCCACATGTGAAATGACGATATAGAGCTGCAAATTGACACGTATACTGCTATACCATACCAGTAACTTTTAATGCCCTTATAGCTGATAGTTACTCAAAAGTACTAGTACTTGTCCCCACAGGTCAAGTTGCGGATTCTACAAAAGCTTGCGGATTCCATATGTGAAATGACGATAGAGAGCTGCAAATTGACAAGTATACTGCTATACCATACCAGTAACTTTTAATGACACTTGGAGTGATAGTTACTTAAAAGTACTAGTACTTGTCCCCACAGGTCAAGTTGCGGATTCCAATAAAAGCTTGCGGATTCCATATGTGAAATGACGATAGAGAGCTGCAAATTGACACGTATACTGCTATACCATACCAGTAACTATTCATGGCCCTATAACTGATAGTTACTCAAAAGTACTAGTACTTGTCCCCACAGGTCAAGTTGCGGATTCCACAAAAGCTTGCGGATTCCATATGTGAAATGACGATAGAGAGCTGCAAATTGACACGTATATTGCTATACCGTACAAGTAACTTTTAATGGCACATTACGTGATAGTTAATCAAAAGTACTAGTACTTGCGCCCTTAGGCCATGTTGCGGATTCCAATAAAAGCTTGCGTATTTCATATGTAATATTACGATGGAGAGCTGCAAACGTATTCTGCTATTCCATGCCAATAACTGGTTTGGGAAAAATAGCGTACGATGCGCGGCTACGACTCGTGCGCTAACTTTCATACTCGAACAGGATGAGGTGCGTTCCGTATGCGTATCGCGATATACCATTACTTCATAGAAAGTCTTGCAATCGTTGAATTGAAATATGATTCTATATTTACCTTTTTTCTATTTTTTCAATGAATGAATGATTTTTTTTTTTTTTTTTTTTTTCATCTTCATTTTCTCGTACTTCCTGATATTTAATTGTTATTGTCGGGGATTAGAAAGCAATGACACATTAAAGCACCCCCTATTATTGAAATAAAAATACATATATTCGAGATTTACCTTACGCTCATCATTGAGTATTGATAAAAACATTAGTGCTTATAGCCCGTCCAGTTAAACGTGGACCTCGCCCTTCTGGGATTAGCCCCTCCAGGTCACACTCACTTTTCATTGGTAAATAGTGGATCAACCAATTCGGTAAGGAAAGTTGAGGGAAGAGAAGTTGCAACTTATCGATTGAGAGTGCGCTGGCCGCGGGTGCATGTTCTTCTTGGCGTTTTTTTTTTTTTTTTTTTTTTTTTTTTCTGTTCGAATTGAAATCTCAATTTTCAACCGTTTCTGCGAATGTTAAAGTTATTTATTTTTTTTTTTTTTTTTGAGTGAGTAATATGCAAGTCGTGCGTTGAATAATGGAATTATATTTTGACTTTTTTGTTTTTTCAGTTTGATGGGTATTCTTCAGTGTTTTTCATTGATGGGAGGTGGATGTTTTGCTTGATTTTTTTTCAAAGCAAATAAAATAAATGGAATAAAATCGAAGAAATAAAATCGAAAAAATTTATATTGATTTCCATTACCCACGAAAGTTAGTTTTCACACATTTCTTCTTGTTAACTTACATTAAAATGTGGTAGGTAAGATCAAAAAGGGATTTCTTACAATATTTATTTGTTCTATGGCTTAATTTTGTTTTGTAAGTGAAAAATTCGAAAAATTGAATTAAAAAATCCAAGAAATGAAATAACATCAAACTTTACAAGCATTTGTTGTGTTGAACATAAAAAATATTCAAAATTGATTGACAATGTTTTTTGTTTTTTTTTGTTGTTGTTATATTTTTTTTTTTTTTTTTGTTTTTTTTTGTTTTTGTTTTGTTTTTAACTAAAAATACAAAAATATCAAACTTCTTCTTGTTAACTTACATTAAAATGTGGTAGGTAAAATGAAAAAGAGGCTTCTTACTATCTTTTGTTTTATGGCTTAATTTTGTTTTGTAAGTGAAAAATTGAGTAAAATTGAAAATAAATCCAAGAAATGAAATAATATCAAAAGTTACAAGCATTTGTTGTGTTAAACATAAAAAATATCTTCAATATTGATTGACAAAGTTTTTTTGTTTTGTTCTTATGTTGTTTTTGGTTGTTGTTTTGTTTTTTGTTGTTGTTTTGTTTTTCTTTTTTATTAAAATTAAAAAATTTACCTTGATTTTCATTGCACACGAAAGTTAGTTTTCACACATTTCTTCTTGTAAACTTACATTAAAATGTGGTGGGTAAAATCAAAAAGGAATTTCTTACAATCTTTTGTTTTATGGCTTAATTTTGTTCTGTAAGTGAAAAATTCGAAAAAATGAGTAAAATAGAAAAAAATCCAAGAAATGAAATAATATCAAAAGTTACAAGCATTTTGTTGCGTTAAACATAAAAAATATCTTCAAAATTTATTGACAATGTTTTTTGTTGTTGTTTTTTTGCAGCATATTTGCAGGTCTCTATCGTCATTTTACATATGGAATCCGTAAGCTTTTATTGGAATCCGCAACTTGACCTGTGGGGACAAGTACTAGTACTTTTGAGTAACTATCACCTAAAGTGCCATTAAAAGTTACTGGTATGGTATAGCAGTATACGTGTCAATTTGTAGCTCTCTATCGTCATTTCACATATGGAATCCGCAAGCTTTTATTGGAATCCGCAAATTAGTACGTCCCTTAGATCTTCCCCGTTTAATATAACAGTGGCACTTGTCGAAAACTCATACTTTTGAGAAATGCCAATTCAAAGTTTTTCATTTCTCTCTTACCATAAATTCTTCTGGGTTTTCATCATATTCATCAATGTTTTAACTTTAACTTGTCCGAGAGACCCTCTGAATGGGTATGTTGTGCTAGAGAATCTCATATCTTATTATGAACTATTGGAATTTAATGAATTTTGAATTTTTTAAGACTTGTGTCATTGTTCGAACCAACAATTTGACACTTAATTTTGAGTTAGACCGTTTTATCCAGAATATCGCTGACGTCGTTGCGAATGTAATGCTTTTTTTTTATCTGCATAATCCGTATTCAGATAAAATTAGAGCTTTTAGGAATTTTCAAATAAAAGGAAAAACGCCGAAATAAGTAAATAAAGAACGAACGTGCTTTAATTGATGAACATTATCTCTATAAGTATTTTTGGTAGCCCATCACAGGTCGTTGCTGCTCTGACTAACTGAACAATTATCTTAAAATACAATAATCGCACTTATTAAGAACATAATTGCACTATTCAGAACATAAAAAATAAGAACGGTAAAAAAAAGAACTAAAAAAAAAAAAAAAATTTAGGAGCGTTTTACGCCCAAAATATCACACCCCACCAAACTCGAAAAAGCATCACAAATTCTTATAAAAGTCATGATGTACTTTTGGGATAAGATTTTTGTTTATTAAATTCAACAGGTCTTGTTTCTTCTTTTCGGCTATTCCCGAAGGGCTTTTATACGCTCTTTTTAATTTATCATCGCGTGTCGTACTTTTGGATCTTCTCCGGATTTCAATCGTCTTGAAATCTGGCTCGGTGTAAGACGTCTTATAATTGAAGGAACCAACATCGTCTTTTGAAATTTTTATCACTTTTATGTTGCCAAAGTTTATTTTTTCGTTTTCAATGTTCTTATTAAAATTATTCCCAAGTCGGGATGTCGTGTACTCTTTAAAATCAAAAAAGTCCTCGTGACACAGCTCATTTACAATAAAAAATGGCGCTTTCTTTTTTGAGTCCCTTATAATTTGGGCGTAGTGTCCGGGTGTATAAATCGGTCCTGATTTCAATGAAAGCTGAATTTGTTTTTCAATAACGGAGTGTACTGCGTCGCCCTCGTTTTGCGTGTGTCCTTTTATTAAGAATTTGTGAGTCACACTCCGTAACTTTGGAATAGTTCTCAGTGCGTAAATGTAGAGGCCAATTATAAATTTGTTTTTGTTTTGTCCCGAACAGTTATCAGAGTAAAAGAACACATCGAAATCGCCCGCGGTCTCGTTCTCTTTATAATTCAAGAATCGTAGTAGGCAAGTAGCTATCTCATTTGGGCCACGATCAGCCTCTCCCTCGTGCCAAACGTAGCAAAAGGCTTGCATGTTGTTCAACTCACAAATAGTGAAATTGTAGGTAGACAATTTGCGGGAGTAATAAAACACGGAACAACGGAATGCTATTGATATGCGCAATTACTCCTTGTTTTAAATTAGAAGAAACAGAAATCTGATTGTTATGTTTCCCTCTCCGATCAGGATCGACGATTCCAGAGGGCTTGTTCTATAACTTTAACAACAGTAAGTCATATGCTTTCATTAATTAAATCGACGAAATTGAATGAAATCAGGTGATTGACTGTTGGTATCAACTGTTGCTAATTTTATAGATACAGGGGCCCTGTATTGTCTTTTTTCGCAACAATTGTTCTTATCATACGATTCGTTATCCCTAGTGTTGAAACAAAAAAGGTCTTGCACACCTTAACGTTCGTTTTTGAGACAGTGCTCAGATAAAACTCTTGATTGTGAGCCCGGTGACTATTTTCTTTGACGTAGCGGTACGTTGGTGTACAAATCTTCATACAACTAGCAATGAAGCTACGCTGCCTGTCAAGATGCCCAATATTCCAAAACTTCTCGAAAATGGTTTTTCTCTCCGCCTCACTGACTTTCGATTTGCATTGAAGCCTACACTTATCAGCGCATGGACTTTTCATCCGTCTAGCAGGAACAGTCTTGTTACTTCTAGTAACGTATTCTTGTCCGAGATTTCTTTTCATTTTTCGGACGCTCTGTTTCCAACACTCCGGCTTTGAGATCACTTTTTTTCGGTTTTTTGTGGGGTAATATTTCTAAGTCTGCAATCGTAAAAATGATATCGGTAGTATTTAATTTAGTTTACCTTATTATCATGTTGAACTAGCTGGTTACCATCCGTAATTTGTTCTGCCTGAAAAGTGGTTACGCCTTTGTCAGTTGTCGTGGCTCGTTGGCAGCTTTCCTGGAAATGTAAGCCGTGGAATGAGAAAAGCTTAAAGAGAGATACAAGTACTATTCATGTGTAATTACTTTTCCTTTTTCTCAAATCGATGCATTCATCATCGGACGATCCATCGTCACTTTTAGGTTTGTATTCTGAATCCAAGACACTATCGGTACTGCTGATGCCTGCAAGTTCCCAAAAACTTGGGAGTTCGCAAGGGGAATGATCAAGTTCCTCATAATCAAACTCTCCGGTCTTTGTGACGGGAGATAAAGTGCCGTACAAAAAGAACCGAATAGGCTAAAATGTTCAGAAAATATTTCAAGATTACCATTTTATTTACCTTCATTTGCTGCATTTTCTGTGACGAGATCGCAATTCACTGAAATGGTTGAGATTCCTGGCTCATGAGGGTTACTCAAGCACTGATTTTCTTTCTGTGCTTCTCCTTTCGCTTCAGAAATCAAGGGGAAAAGCTGTTTTTCAATTTGGACCGGGTTGATCAATGCGAATTCAGCCTTTGATTGCATAAAACTCTTGGTTTCAATGTCGGAAGGAAGGGATTCCCACACACTTCCATTTTCATGCGAGCGCTGGTTGTTATTTTGAGCCAACTGAAGTATCTTTCTGGTTCTCGACGACATCGTTTCCAAGATTCTAACATAAAAGGCACCTTACGGTTTTACTTGAAATAAAAAACAACACACAAACAAACAAACAACGTGGCGGCAATTACCGACGGTTTTCGTTACAATGGCACTTCTTGAAATATCTATGACACTAGTATAGAGAACTAGAACGTTCTATTGGCACAACACAAAAAGTGCCACTATTACATCAACTACCTCTCACGAGCACTCTTAGCTGACTCTCGACATGTGTCCATTGCATACTCTAGAAATCCCCACTCCTGATATCTGTAATACTGACCTTTGTTGCAACCTAGCGGAGAGTAATTGAACCAAAAAAGTGCCGTTTGTACACGAACAAGCGCAGCTTTCTCAGGCGTTTGATAGTGTATTTAACTCAAAATTCACCTTTTTTGACTTGTGCCGTTGTTATATTAAACGTGCATTTGAATGCCTGCTTCCTTTCATTAATTGCCTGTTTGCATTGATCGTTCCACCACATCTTGCCTAATCCGCCCGTGGACCGGGGAGTGACTTTTGGAATGGCTTTTTCACTCGCAGCATTAATGAAATCGACGAATTTTTCATAGTTTATGGGATTGTTAGTTACGTTTGTATCTGCTATAAATCGCTCCATACTTTCTTTGTACTTTCCCCAGTCCGCCTTTTCGATGTTCCATTTTCTCGTGTTGTGTTTAACTGCGTGGCTGGGGCTGTTGATACCGGAGACTACCTTGATTGGGAGATGGTTGCTATCCCATGGGGTCATGAAGAACTTGCCAGTCAAAATCGGAGGCAATGTCAGGCGAGGCAATTGTGACGTCTATTGCGGATTTGTTGTACTGAGCGGCGTTATTCACCAAAGTTGGTGAGCCATTATTGAGAACAATCAATTGACAACTGTTCAGTGCATCTACAAGGGTTTTCCCCATTGCTGTTGTTTTGGTGCATCCATAAAGCGCATGGTGCGAATTAAGATCGCCAGCGACTATGAACGGGTAGGTCAGTTTGGAAAAAAAAATTATCCCATACTGTAGATGGTATTGTTGGGGACATTGTAAGCGGAGATCATTGTAAGGTGCTTTTTGTAATAGTTTATTTTGATGCCTACTGTCATCAACTTGTCGTCATTTGGAAGGTCATCAATTATATCGTAAGGGATGTTTCTTTTAATTAATATGGCTACGCCACCTTTTCCGTCCCTTCGGTCTTTCCGTATTAGGTTGTAGCCTTTGAATGATATTCCCGATCCTGGTTTAAACCAGGTTTCTTGGATGAGAGCTATTTCTATATTTTCTTGGTGCAAACATAATTTCAGTCGGTTCTTGAAGAGCCATTCTCGTGTAGTTGGTTTTCTCCGGAACACCCCCCCCCCCCCATCTTTGATCGGGCATCACATTTGGCTCAGTTACAGAATATCTAGTTCACAAGGACTATGAAACTGCTGATTTTACCGCTGAAAAACATTTCCACGCCCATAATCTGTCAATTAGAGACCACGGTCTGATTATTCCGGAAAAAAGGTATACGGTTTGAGAACCTATCTGAAGTTGAAAATAGGTCGTGGTCCTTCCCTGCTAAATCGAATACGATTTTTTGGAGAAAATTTCCCCGATAACCCTGATGTTTTCCCCTACCCTGAGCCCTGGGATGATTTCCGATTGTGGCGAGTATCTGCAGATACTCGCGTTTTCTTTTTTTTTATATAGTTCGACGAGGGGGGCATCTACCACGACCACCACACCGGGAATCAAAATATCACACTACGCCCCTGCATGTGCGAGATTTTGAGTTGATCTTGTTGAATTCCCAACTTTTCCCCTTTGACGTTCTTCAATTACAAAGCTCTTTGGTCATTAATCAGTAGTGTATCACTTATCTCCATTTGTGCCACGAGCCACCAAGGAAGGAAAGCAAAGTATAAATTCATCTATCGTCGTAATCTGTAATCATTGAGGCGAGAATAGGATCACTCGTCACTAATATATCACACATACTTTGAATTCGCGCCTCTAACTATTCGAGACGAGACCGAGACTTTCGAGGCCGAGACCGACTTTTCATGATCGAGACCGAGACCAACCTCTCATGAGTGAGACCGAGACCACTCAAGTCTAGTCTCGGTCTCGTGTGTCACTACTGTGGCGTCTATGCACCCTATCAAAAAGCTTCATTTTTCGAGGAAATAAATTTGTTTGGTTGCATAGACTCCACAGAACGCGTACGTAGAGCTTGTGAAGGGGCCTTATATGATAGGCAATGAATTGAGGAGTATTTAAATAAATTATAATTTTCGTTTTTCAGGACTGGTAAATTGCACTATCCGACAAATGTGTGCGGACCACTTTTCGAAGAGGAGCTTGAATTTTGGGGGCTTGATTCGAATCAAGTCGAACCGTGTTGTTGGTCAACGTATAGTATACACAGAGATACGCAGGTGAAGTAAAAATCTTACTTTAAAAATCATTCATTTTTATAGATTTAATGCACGCATAAAAGAAAAGAACAAAACGTTAAAAAAAAAGAAGAAAAGACAACCCTTAGAATGTAGTCTCCTACCGGCATAACTCGTTGTGTCGTGCGGAACCTTTCTCGACTGTATAGCCTGAAACCAACCTGAAGTTGAGATCACTACCGAAAAAAAAAACGTCGTTATTCTTATAATAATTATATCCCAATTACGAATGGAAACTCGTAACTTTGTGCTTTATGCATAGCAGACCAACGAAGATTTCACTTCGGACTCAAAATTTTAAAACACTCGTGTCTTTTGATTAGACGAGACGAGAATAGTTAATGAGTTACACTCAAGTTTTTTGAGTTACACGGTGTAAGGGAAAAGAGGATCTCAAACTCCATCGGTTTAAATATTTAAATTTAGGCAGACGATCATAAAAATGCGAAAGAGAAATTGAAGAAGGGTGTAAAGTGCTTTGAAAACTGAAGGGGTGTATTTCAGAGAAACCCTTCAGTCAAGGACCGTCCTCACCGCCCCCACGACAACAGTCATACATGCTTCCATCATTACGTTATCCACCAGAAAACAGTATGTAACGAACAGAACGGTGAAGTAGTATAGAGTCGAATAAAATGGATTCCCTTTAAGCCCTCTTCACACGATACAATATCCAAGCAATATCACGAGCAATCCCTTCAAAATCATGCGATCTTAACAAAAATTATTCACGGAACAGGTGTTTTCAACGAAATAGTGCGCGACATTGTAAGAAAATATTGCTTAAAGTTGAACTGGGGGGCCTGTTCTGTAACTTTTAGTTGAGTGTCACTATCACTGTCACTGTTCCCTGTCATTTCAACTTGTTTGGGACCAACTAAGTTTTTATTTTATTTTAATGAACATTGTAGATTAAGTCTTTTTTGTGAGTGTAAATTCATTTTTGTTTGGTGCCCTTTTTTTATGAAAAGAAAGAGAGAGAGAAAAAAAAAATTGGAAAGAGGAGGCACTATTATGAGGGAGCGAACGGCCTTAGGTCAGCATCACGCTCATAAGAAGAAAGAAGAAAAAAAAATGAAAGACTGCTCCTTTCCCCCTAAAAAAAGCCTTCTTTTTTTTTTTTTTTTTTTGGGTGCCGTCCCGGCCAAGCCGAGCCCGGCGACGCCAAGGCCACCAATTGGGCCCCTACGTTATACCCAACGGGTCCCGGACTCGGAGGGGCTAGCACGGCTCCTCAAATCTCCTCACCCTCCCCAGAAAATCCAGTACTCGGACCCCTTGAGCCCTGGAAAATTCTAGGTCGGTCAACCTGTCCCTCCCAAATATAGCAAACCTCGCTGCCGCAAACCCCCCACACTCTCTCACTAAATGACCCGTTGTCTCCTCCTCCACTCCACACCTCTCACATGTAGGGTCCCCTATTAGCCCCATCATGTGCAAGTGTCTCTGAACTGCAAAGTGCCCTGTAAATATTCCTACTATCTTTCTAGTTTGCTTCCGCCCTAAC
Organism: Corythucha ciliata; assembly: GCA_038030265.1. Taxonomy (NCBI): domain Eukaryota; kingdom Metazoa; phylum Arthropoda; class Insecta; order Hemiptera; family Tingidae; genus Corythucha; species Corythucha ciliata. The sequence continues at coordinate 4,073,564 of CM075943.1, read as the reverse complement.
CCTACCAGCCACTTTGTCGTGTTGGCATCATACCTTTAAATGCCCTCTTTCGCTTGTCTGCAGTGATCTTCTGCTTCCCATCGTGCCTGGGCTTCCGCTTTCGCCCAACCCCGAATTTCACTGAGTCCTACTTCCCTTGCTATCCCCACCGCCGGTTCTGGGCCGACATATTCTGTCATGGCCCCCGTCTTAGCCAGCTTGTCTGCTCTCTCATTCCCGGGATGCCAGCATGACCTGGTACCCACCCTAATGTAACCGTGTTACTCTCCGTCAGCAGTGCCGATATACTGGCTCTACAGCTCCCCACCGCCCCCGACTTGACCACCGGCCTGGAAATGGCCCCGAGGGCGGCTCGGCTGTCCGAGTATATCGTTATTCGCTTATTTGTCGCACCTTTCCGTCTCAGTTTGATTGCACAAGCCTCTATGGCCGCAACCTCCGCCTGGAACACCGTCGCGTATTTCCCCAACGTCAGGCTCTCTTCCACCCCCATTCCGGGGATGTATATGCCTTACCCCGCCTTCCCTTTCCCGGTTCCAATTTTTGAACCGTCCGTGAAACACTTAATCTCTTCTGTATCACCCCCTTGCCCGGTTTCCCGGGATAGTTTGACCACGATCGTCTTTACAAAGTCTCCTTGTTTAACCATTTGATCCGATCTCATGCCCGTGGACGGTGCCACTCTGCGCATGTGTTCTCGTATCCCCCCGTTTCCTACCTCCCCCGACATGCAGTCCAATCTGTATGCCGTTTCCATAGCCCGTGCCTGCAGTTCAAGGCTTAAGGGTTTTAGTCCTAGCATTACCTCCATCGGTCTTGTTGGTGTCGTTCTGAACGCCCCTAGGGTCGCCAGACAGGCCAGCCTTTGCACTCTGTCTAATTTAGCTGCGTTTCCCTTTTTGTTCGCCGCCCTCCACCAAACCATGGCCCCGTAGAGGATCCTTGGTCGGATAATCCCCGTGTACAACCATAGGGTCATTTTGGGGTTCAGGCCCCATGTTTTCCCCACTACCCTTCTAACCTGACAAAAGGTGCCCATCGCCTTCTGATAAGTTTCCCTTATGTGCTTTTCCCAGCTCAGTCGATGATCTAGCCACACCCCTAAATACTTAACTTCCGTTGTTAACTCCACCTCCTTGCCCCTAATCTGTAGAGTCTGAAGCCCCTGCCTGTTCCTCTTGTGTGTAAACAGACACAGCTTCACCTTGCTCGGTTTAATGGTTAACCCTCTTGGCTCGCACCATTCCTCCACTATACTAATCGCCTGCCTCATAAGTTCAAAAAGTGTCGACAGTACCTTTCCTCTAACCACGATGGCTCCATCATCCGCAAAAAACTGCACATAGAAGCCATTTTCCTCCATTAATCTAATTAGTTCATCTACCACTATTATCCATAAAAGGGGTGAGAGGCTAGACCCCTGCGGAGTTCCTCTCTTTGCCCTCCTTTCTACCGTTTCTCCCCCTAACTCTGCCCTAATCCACCTATGCCTCAGAGCATGACTAATCCATCTAACCACCATCGGGTTCACCCGAAAGGTTTTCAAAGCCTCCACTATACACTGAAAAGTGACCTGGTTGAATGCTCCCTCTATGTCCAGGAACAAAACCAATGCGTATTCTTTTTGGGCTATGGTATCCTCCAGCTTCCCTACCAGCTCTTGCAACGCCGACTCTGTCGATTTCCCCGCTATATAAGCATGCTGCCTCGGATGATATGGTCTGCTTTTACCTATGCCCTCCCGGATATACCCGTCTAGCGTCTTCTTCATCAACCTCATCATTACCGAACTTAAACTTATGGGCCTAAAGTTTCCGGCCCTATCATGCTTTCCTCCACCTTTAGGTATGAACGATACTCTCACCCTTTTCCATGGCGTTGGTACTTGCCCCGTCGCCAGAGATGTGACGAAGAGTCTCCTTATCCTTTCCTGCGCTCGTCCTCCGGCCCTCTGCAACATGCATGGGTATACCCCGTCGATTCCCGGTGCTTTATATTGGCCCATCGACTTTAGGGCCCATCTGAAGCGCTCTCTATTAATAATAGCGTCGCTGTCTTTCATCGCTCCTTCATGTTCCGCTCTATGCTGGCTGGGCACAACCTCCTCCTTCTCACAACCTGAAAAATGCGCGCTTAATAACGACTCCAAAATTTCCCTACTTTCTACCACTACTTCACCTGACGGCTCAATAATTGTGCCCAGAAGTTGCCGGCTATCCTCCTTTACTATGCGGTTAAGTCTCGCCACCTCCCGCGTGCTCTCTACCTCTTCGCAAAAGCTCCTCCACGACTTTCTCTTCTCTCTCCGAATCGCACTTTTGTATTCTTTCCGCGCCCGGTGATACGCCTCCCATTCCTCCTCTCCATCCGTTCTCTTAGCCGCGCTCAACGACGAGTTCATCCTCCGCTTCTTTTCTTTCAGGTGGACATTCCACCACACCGCTCCCCTTTCTTTGACCCTTCTCTCGGGACAAGCCGCCTGAAAAGCCAAAGTTATAATTTCTCTTATCTCTTTCTCCTCTTCATCTAAAGTGTTTCTGGATACTTCTCCCGTTGCTTCTCCTACCGTCCTCTCGAATTTCTCCCAGTCCGTCCGTCTCGGATTCCTCCCAGGGGGTTTCTTAACTCCTTTGGCTCCTAAACTAAACATAATAGGCCTGTGATCAGAAGTATTATCTGTCACAGACCCGCCAATTAATCCATCTACCCGTCGGCCCTAAGCTTAGAGTAACATCCAGGACCTCCGTCCTATTACGCACCACAAAAGTTGGCTCACTCACGACATTCTCAATAGTTAATCCTAATCTTACCAATCCTTCCAGGAGTTCCTCACCAGGCCGATTGTTATTTGAGGAACCCCACACTTCATGGTGGGCGTTTACGTCCGCTCCCACCTCTAACAGGCTCCCGGTGTCGCTACAATAATCTCTTAGGCGTTCCAGGCACTCCGGGACCACATCACTGTCCGCTGCCCGGTACCACGAGACCACCACTATTTTCTTTCGTCCTACGCTCGGTATCTCTCCTTGGACGGCAACCGCCACAAAGTCCCTCGTCTCGTACGCCCGCAGTGGCACCGGTTGTAAATCCCCTGCTACGACTAAACATGCCCTAGGCACTCCATTAACTCCTGTATAAAAAGACACATAATATTGATTATTCCATCCCCTAATCTTAGACTTATATACATACGGTTCCTGAAACAGTCCCACGTCGAACTCCTTTTTACCCAGCAATACGGCTACATCAGCTGCCGCCGTTTTACTATGCTGGGTATTCGCCTGTAGGAACCTCACTTACCTCCCCCCCCCCTTTTTGGGGGACCGGATCAAATCTTCCTCCACCTCCTCCAAAGTTCTACCAAACGGTGGACGCCGGGTTGTTGCAGTTGTCGTGACGACCAACCCACTCCCCCCCCGGCTGTTGTCTCTAAGCCGCTATTTCCTCCTCTACCTCCATCGCGGTTTCCTCCTCGTCGGTTTCATCCCCTAGCCACGGGCTTCTAAGTACCCAGAACTTGACCCGGGTCAGTTCCACTCCCAAGTAGCCTACCCTTTTCACCTCTTCCGCGTCATCTTTCGGGACCTCGATTGTTACCACCGTTTTCAACCCCACCTGATCGGTCTCAAAACTAACAATGCTCCACTTATCGAATTGAAACGTGAGATCTGGGTTAACTACTGCCATGCATGGCAGGAGTTCATCCTGTCTCAATCCGAAACCGGTAAGGACTCCCCGGATTCGCTTCGGAATCGGCAGTTCCGAGAGCCGGTAAATCGCCCATCCATGTACCCCCACCCCGTCCCTTAGCGTACTTATTAGCAAGTCCGCATATTCTTTACTCCCACACGTCATAACGTACAATTTACTCTCCTGTACAAGCCCGGAGTCTACAAATCGGATCTTGCTTTGACACGCTATAAGCGCTCTTAGCACGAAATTTCTTACCTTGACCGCCTCCTCATTTGAGAAGGCCCCGCCGTCCACTTTCACCATAACCGCCTTGGCATTCATCGAGGTTTTGGCCCTCTTTCCATGCTCTTGGCGTGCTTTCCCTCTAGCCTTTTCCCCTCTATCAGCCTTTTTATTCCCTCGTTTGATGCCGAAAAAGTCAAGTGCGCGTTCGTTTCGAGCAAAACCAGAAAAAAGGTGTTGAAAGTTAAAAACCCGTTTTTTCGTTTTTCGCGTTGGCGTATTTTCTCAAGTGTCCGGTGGGACCCTGGAAGAACTCAAAAATTTTAAATTTGTGACTGTGAGTCTTTGTTCGCTAGAAATTTAGTAATTCATTCGTCCGCAATTTCCTTTCTCCCTTCTTCCCTTGTTTCACTTTATTTCTGTTTAAATTTTGACTTGCGGGGAAAATCTAATTAACCCCTTAAAGAGCCGATGGGCTTCCTCATTTTATGGTCCTCCGAGTTGCCGAATAGACGGTGACTCTTCGAGTAATGAGTCCTCGCGCTTCGTTAGCCGCGTATCACTAAAATCGAAGGAAGGTTCTTCCTCGCCAAAACCTTATCCTAAGGCTACGAAATCGGTGGATTTGTTGCCTCCCCAAGCGATAGCTATGGTCAAGTCTGACACACCGAAAAGTGACTCCTCACTTTCTAGTGGTCTAGCGCCGGCGTTGGCTGGTGTCAGTTCTACAATTTCATCATTTCGTTTACCAACATTTGAATTGCCCGTCTACAATGGTAGCTAGGAGTCCAACTGGACTAATTTTAAGGAACTGTTTAAATCGATAATTTGTGACGATCAATCGATTCCCCCCTGTTCGAAAACTGCTCTCGAACCCCAGAATTTTGAGGTCGCCTGGCAAAATTTGCTTAAGGCATACGATAACACTCGAGTTGCTTCCACACAGCTCTGGGCTCAATTAGTTCGCCACCCGCCGATAGGTAAAGGCCGATCGACGCTTTCGGGTCTAGTGACCAAATTTTCTACTAATCTGGATGCCCTCAGAGCTCTAGAACGTAACGTCGATGGATGGGATTTTGTCCTTCTCTATTTAATCATGGGTAAAGTTGACGAGGAAACCCTCAAGACGTTTGAAAATTCATCAAAGTTCGAAGAGACTACTTTTGCTGAATTTTTTCGCTTTCTTGGAACGGCGAGCAAAAGGCTTGTCCCACTCCGACCATTTTTTGAGCAAATCAAAGCTTAGGTCCTTGGAAATCACCAAACAACGGTCAAAAGGCGTCTTTTTAGCGACGAATAAAGAAACCTCCAAAAGTGGTAACCGTAAGTCTACCGAAAATTCCACTCAGTGTGTGGCTTGTTCACAGTCGCATTATACTGCTGAATGTAAGAAATTTCTCTAAATCGACTCAAATGCTGCATAAATTGCCTTAAAGGTGGGCACACGTCTTCGTTGTGCAAGTCGACCTCAAATTGCAAGGTCTGTGACGGGAGACACCACTCTCTACTCCATTTTTCCGAAAGAAATAAGGAAAACTCTGCTTCAGAGCCGGAAGACCATTACGGACGAAATCAGCTCGATGGAGCTTCCTCGTGTCATGCTTGTGCATTATCACGCCACCGTAACCAGGAGAAAGTAACGGTTCTCCTCGCTACTGCTCTGATAGCCGTACGTACCAAGTCAGGTGGCCGAGTAACTGCCCGCGCTCTTATAGACACTGGATCGCAGTGCTCCTTAATTACTCCAAAGCTGGCTAAGCGTTGCGATTTGGTGCTGGTAAAAGCATCTAAGCCACTAAAAGGACTAGGGAACTCACCCGTCCCATCAAGCATACGGCGGCCTTCGAATTCACTCCCGCCTATGGCTCTCGGCCTCGTTTCATCGTGAACACCTTCTGTGTAGATCGCATTTCCGGGAAGATTCCTTCCGCCAAAGTTTCCTCCTCCTCTTGGAGGCACATTCTAGACTTGAATTTAGCGGACCCCTCTTTTTCGAGGCCTCAAGAAATTGAAATATTATTTGGAGCAGGCATTTTCCCTCACCTTTTGATGGCTGGTCTACGAGAAGGATCAGTGAGTGAGCCCTTGGCTCTCGAAACTCAACTTGGTTGGATTTTGCTTGGGCCCGTTAGTACCGAAAATGCGGAGCCTTCGACTTGTCTTTTTTCAAGTGATTCCGAAGAATTCACTTGCATGCACGTTACGCTCGAAGAAATGGTCGAGTCTTTCTGGAGGATGGACGATTTTCCGGAACTAGAGTTTTCCAAACCAGATGACGTTCGAAGCGAACAAATCTTTGCTGACGGCCACTGCAGGCAACCGGATAGCCGATATGTAGTTCCGTTGATGTTTAAACCAAATGAACCAGTTCTCGGACCATCCAAAACTGGAGCACTCAAACGTCGAATCTCTTTAGAGTACCGCCTTGAACAAGACCCAGATTTAAGAGCACAGTATAACGATTTCATGGGAAAGCTGATCGAAAATCGTGTCATGGAACGGATCACCCCTGAGTCGAGCGATAATAACGTTTTCTACCTACTTCACCACCCTGTCAGGAAGATCGATGGATCTAATAAGGCCATTCACGTAGTATTCGACGCATCGGCTCGCTCGGAAAACGGGAGATCACTAAACGATTGTCTTTCGTCTGGTCCAAAACTCCAATGTGACATTGTTGATATTATCATGGGATTCAGAGTTTTTCCCGTCGCCCTAATTGGTGACATTCGGCAAATGTTTCTGCAGATTCGTATAGATCCCCGTCACGCCCAGTATCAAAGGATTCTGTGGCGTTTTAACAAAAAGGACCCGATCGAAGAGTATGAATTACTGACTGTAACCTTTGGCGTGACTTCCAGTCCATATTTAGCCATTCGAACCATCCACCAATTGGTGGAAGATGAAGGGGAATGCTTCACGGAAGCCTCTCAAGCCCTTCTCCGCCAAATTTTCGTTGACGATCTACTAGCCTCAAGCCCCACAGTAGAATCCGCGCGGCAGCTGCGTGAAGATCTCAGTGATCTCCTCTCAAAAGGTGGATTCTCCATGAGAAAATGGGCGTCAAACTCCCCTGAAGTTCTTCAAGGAATCCCTGATGACGATTTAGGCTCAAAAGGGCAGTTAGCTCTTGATGAGGACCAAAGGTTTCTCAAAGTACTTGGATTGGACTGGGAACCCGCGGGAGATTTTTTCACTTACAGAGTCTCTCCTTCAGAATTCAAGGCAACAAAAAGAAGTATTTTGTCAGATCTCGCCAAAATATTCGAACCGATGGGATGGTTAGCTCCTTTAATAGTTTTGGGAAAGCTTTTAATTAAAGAGCTTTGGAATCTCGGACTAGGCTGGGATGAAGTCATTCCCACTGATTTGGAAGAAAAATTGAGACTATTCCAAAATGAGCTGGAGCACTGCTCCAAAGTTCGAGTAAGACGTCCGATCCAAAGGATTTATCAGACTTGTACATTTCAACTACACGGATTCGCAGACTCATCAGAAAAGGCATATGGTTGTGTCTTTTACCTCGTCACTATCGACTCATCAGGCGAGCGTTCTTCGACGTTACTGTGGGCGAAAACCAGGCTTAGCCCGTCCAATCGAAAAGTAACGCTGGCGAGACTAGAGCTGTGTGCTGGAGCGTTGTTAGCCAGAACTCTGAGTAGGCTCCTGCCCATGTTGAGCTCCCGCATTTCCATAGAAAACATATTCTGTTGGACAGACTCATCTGTCGTGCTCCACTGAATAAACCGCACTCCAGATAATTGGAAAACATTTGTCGCGAATCGAGTGGACTTCATCAGGCGACACACAGACGTTTCTTGGTGGAGGCACCTTTCTTCGGCTCATAACCCCACTGATTGCGCTTCGCGTGGCCTCTTACCACAGGAGCTTTCATCATATACTCTCTGGTGGAGAGGACCTGATTGGATCTTGAGTCATGAAGCCTATTGGCCTGAAACAAAAATTCTATCACCGGTCCCCGACCAGAGTATTCTCGAAACAAAGACCAAACGGGTCTTCAAAGTTGAGGTAGAATGCGACTACCTTTTAACGGTCTTAGGAAAACAATCGTCACTTCTCAGACTGCAGCACATTACTGCTTATTGTCTCCGCTTTGGTAGACGTATTAACTCACTCCTTATACAGGGGCCTTTGACCACGCGAGAGTTGAAAGAAGCTGTTCAGTGCTGGATTCGACTAATTCAAAACCTTCACTTCAAGAACGACATAGATCGCATCAGGACCCTTTTTTAGACGATGAGGGTATTCTAAGGGTCGGTGGAAGATTTGTTCTAGCTGACTTACCCTACTGACAACGCAATCCTGTTCTCCTACCAGAAAATTCCCACCTCACAACCTTAATAATCCGCTTCTACTACGAAGAATTTGGACATCCAGGAGCCAACGCTATGCTTGTTGCGATTAGGCGTCGTTTTTGGATTTTGAAAGCCAGAAGGGAAAACCGATCGATTATCTTCAGGTGCATTTCTTGCTTCAGAGTGAAGCCAAAGGATCATCAGCCTATTATGGCACCTCTACCAGCCGTACGAATAACACCAACGAGTAGACCCTTTCTCATCTCTGGCGTAGACTACGCTGGCCCGATTTTAGTCAAGTCTTCTTCTCTTAGGAAGGCGCAAAAGGTTAAGGCGTACGTTGCTATCTTTGTTTGTTTGACAACCAAGGCTTGTCACATCGAACTTGTCTCTAGTTTGTCGACGCCAGCTTTTCTTGCTGCTCTCACACGGTTCGTCAGTCGTCGTGGATTATGCTCTGATATATACAGCGACAATGGCCTCAACTTCGATGGAGCTGATCGTGAGCTCCGCAAACACTTGCTTGACCAGAAGCACCAGAACGAATTGATAAATTCGACTTCATCCCAAATGAAATGGAGGCCCTCACTCCTGGTCACTTTTTAATAATGGATTCGTTTCATTCCTTACCCGAATTGGACACAACTACGCAAAATACTTTGGATCTTCGACAGCGTTGGCACGTGGTAACCAGGATTTCCCAACATTTCTGGAGGCGGTGGCAGACAGAATATATCTCAGCACTTCAGACGCGGCCCAAATGGTTGAAGGATCAGCCAGACCTAAAACCTGGGGATATGGTTTTGGTCAGCATCATGCTCATAAGAAGAAAGAAAACAAAAATGAAAGACTGCTCCTCCCCCCCCCCCAAAAAAAAGCCCTCTAGCCTTCTCCTCTCTATCAGCCTTTTTATTCCCTCGTTTGATGCCGAAAAAGTCAAGTGCGCGTTCGTTTCGAGCAAAACCAGAAAAAAGGTGTTGAAAGTTAAAAACCCGTTTTTTCGTTTTTCGCGTTGGCGTATTTTCTCAAGTGTCCGGTGGGACCCAGGAAGAACTCAAAAATTTTAAATTTGTGACGGTGAGTCTTTGTTCGCTAGAAATTTAGTAATTATTCATTCGTCCGCAATTTCCTCTCTCCCTTCTTCCCTTGTTTCACTTTATTTCTGTTTAAATTTTGACTTGCGGGGAAAATCTAATTCACCCCCTAAAGAGCCGATGGGCTTCTTCACAACTGTTCCTTGTAACTGCCATTTGAACTGCTTCCAGTGATAATGACTGGAGTTCCGTAAAACCAGCCAAGTGTTGCTTTATAGCCTGAACATTACCTTCCCATCCCATGAATAGAAATTATTATTTTGTAATAAGTATCGCGCTGTTAATAATTCAAAAATAAAGCAAACAAAAACTAAAAACACTTGCTCAAAAAAAGGAATACACGCCGGAGAAGAAACTAACTGAAAATTTTAAAAATCTCGAAAGCCGATCAAAGGTTATAAACCATACTCTTCAACTGATCCATGTAACACCACTTGGCTATCCCAAAGGATCGTAAGAGTGTCCCTTCAGTCGTGACGTCAGGGGAACAGCTACCAGAGAACACTGACCTGGGGGCCTGTTCTGTAAGAATTCAGTGTTCCTAGGAATATCCTTTTCCACCCGTCCACCCCGAAATGAATCACATGTTGATGGGGAGGACGGGTGGAAATAGACAGTGATAGTGACAGTTAAAAGTTATATAACAGGCCCCCAGGTCACAACAGGACCTGACTGTTCCTAGGATCAGTCAAATTCTTACAGAACAAGCCCCCAGGGCTCAGTACCGGATTTAGTGTGGGGGAGGGGGAACCGTGCGCCACCCGAGTCCGGACGAGAATAAATGGCCTAAGAAGCCTAGAATAAAAGGCTAAGAAGTTACGAATATTTTAAAACTATAAAGTTCGAAGTTTTTTATCTCTAGTTAGCGATTTTTCTCAATGGGGAACTTGCATGAATCTCAGATTGGGAAGAGTGTGCAAGTTCCCATTTTGAACCACGAATTGGAATTTTCCTCAATTTCTGCGCAGTAAATTAGCGATTTTTTAACATTTTCAGCAGCGAATTAGCACTTTTGCTCACTTTGAGCTGCAACATAGCGACAAATTCAAAATTAGTGATTTTTCTCAATATTGACCGCAAATTAGCGGCGTATGAAGTACTTTTGCCCCGCGTTAACCTTTTTTTTTAACTTTTAGCTAAGGATTAGCGCATCTTCTCAGTTTTGGACCCGCAGTTTTCAGAAGACACAGATTTGAGGATTTTCCTACTTTTTAGCCGCGAATTACCACATTATTTTAATTTATCGGTGAAGTAGCGTCTTTATCCCATATGCTGACGATTTGAGACAACGAATTAGTGTTTTCCTTAATTACTGTGCTGATAATTATCAATTTTTTACACCATTTCAGCAGCAAATTAACAGTTTTTCTCACTTCAATCTGCAAACTAGCGGTTTTCAACACTTCAGACACGCTAATTACTGATTTTTCCTCGATATTGGCTGCTTAGCAGTTTATGAACTATTTTCGCTCCGCATTTCGCCTTTTTTTTTACCATTATCTATGGATTAGCACTTTTTCTCAGTTTTGGATCCGAAATCGATTTCAGAAGCTACGGCTTTGGGTTTTTCTAAATTTTAACGCCGCGAATCATTGTTTTCCTAAAATTTAGCCATTAATTAGCCGACTTTTCCCTCATGTTTGCGATTTTTCCCAATTTCGGGCCACGAATTGAAGCTTTCCTCAATTTCTGTACTGAAAATTAGCGATTTGTTCACCTTTTCAGCAGCAAATTAACAATTGTTCTCACTTTAAACTGCAAACTAGCTTTTTTCTAATTTCAGCTGCGCTAATTAGTGATTTTCCCTCTACATTGGCTGCAAATTAGCCATTTATGAACAATTTTTAAATAAAGCATTTTCCGCATTTTCCTATTCTTCACTTTTGGTTATGGATCCCGATTTGTATTTTCCTAAATTTAATCCGCGAATCCGCGTTTTACTAAAATTTAGCCATGATTTAGCCGACTGGCGATTTTTTTCAATTTTACCCGCGAATTGACTTGCGATTCTGTTCAATTTTGTCCGTAAATTAGGATTGTTCCAATTTTAGCCGCTAATTAGCACTCTTAGTCGATTTCATTAGAGATGTTTCTCAATTTTAGGAGTTATTTAATTAACAATGTTCTCAAATTTTTGCCGCGGATTAGCGTTAGACCCAATTTGAGCTGCTAATTAGCTATTTTTCTAAATTTCAGACGTGAATAAGCGTTTTTAGCAAATTTAGACGCGAATAGCTGATTTTTTGCAATTTGCAATTTTTCTCAATGCTTGCCCCAAATTAGCATATATTCTGTTTGTTTGCTTATGTTTTTTTTAATACAATCCACGACTTGTTCCTCACTTTTATAGTGTTTTTCCTTGGCAATTTTTTCACAGTGGTAGCCATGAACAATAGTTCCTTCATCCAATTTTTTGCTGCGTACTCGTCCAAAGAACAGCATATTAGTGCGCCTTCTCATCTTTATCCGCTTAAGGACCCAAAGCAAACTGGGAAGCAGCGTATTTTCTATATGATAGCCGTGAAGTTACTCCCAGAAGACGTGAATTCTCTCAATTTGAGCCTTCAGAATAGCGCTTTTGTGGCCTAAATCGAATATTGAGCTACACTCTTTGCTGATCCTGGGTCGAATGAGACTGAAAATCGTCGAAAGGAGCCAATATCACAGTTAAATCGCGTTTTCACGCCAGTTTTCGGCTTCTGAAGGCAAAGTTCGTGGCTCAAACTGAAGAAAAAAAAAAAAACGCTAACTTAAAGCTGAAATTAAGAAAAATTGCTGGTTCATGGATGAAATTGAGAGAAAAGTCGCACATTAATGGCTAAAAACGTGAAAACCACGAATTCACAGGCAAAGTTCAGAAACATCGCTTACTCATGGTTGACAGAGATAGATCGCAAATTCACGGATAAAATGGTGAAACATAGTTAATTTACGGCTAAAATAGAGAAAAAAATCGCTGATTCGTAGCTAATTCACCAATAAAATTTAGAAGAAACGCTAATGCGCGGTTTAAATGATGGAGAAAACGTCAATTCGCAGCTTCTGAAGGTAACTTCGTGCCAGAAAGGAGGAAAATCACTGATCCTAGGCCAAATTCAGAAAAAGCGATTAGTGAATTCTCAGCTAAAAATGAGTGAAACCCAATTCGTGGCTGAAATGCAGAAAAATCGCTATTTTACAGCTAGAATCAATATAAATGGCTGATTGGAGGAGGGTTAATTTGATTCACAAAAAATTGAGAAAATGGCGAGCGCGGTGGTTTCCGGGGGAAACTTTGTGGCCAACGAGGAAAAAGCGTTAATTTACGGCAAAATTGAGAAAAAACGCTAACTCGCGTTTAAAATTAAGAAAAATCGCAAATTCCCCGACGAAATTGAGAAGAAACGTTGAAGTGTTTAAAAAAGGCTAATTCTTGGTTAATGCGGAAAACATGGCCCATTGTGCCAATTTTCCACTAGACTCAAACTAATTCATTTTTGCGCCTCTGTTTCTACTGTCTAAGAATCCCAGTCTGTCATTACACAATACATTTGCAGTGGTGTAAACAGATTTTTATTTATTTATTTAGACGACACTTGCAATACTTGACAAATTGGACATCGATTCCGAGAAGCCGTCGGAGGAGCAGGTGGCGAGGATATTTGGCTACGAAGAGGACTACATTGCCGGTCGCCTGACCACTTGGCAAAAGCTAAAACCGAAGATTTGGTCTCTCTTCGACGAGCCTTACTCATCTTTTGGAGCCAAGGTACGTGGAAACTTCTATGCACAATATTTTTCGTGCGACCTTACAAAAATTAAAAAAACTCAAAAAAACATTAATGTTCGCCCCTCCCCCCTGAAGACCCTTTCATGAAGATGGGTGGGGGGTATCCTGGAACATCAATTGGCAGATAAAAAAGAAAAAGCGTTAAAACACAGCTGAAAAAAAAGGAAAAACATTTCAATTTTATCTGGATTCGCTGATAAAATGGACAGAAATAGCACCAAAATTACATCATTATGAGCTAAATATCTGCGAAATTGTCAGTTTTGGGTCTAAATGATCTTCAAATATCTTATAATTGTAAGTTTTTGGTCTTACACTTTGCGAAATTGCTATTTTCGGGGCTTTTTTTTAGAGGCTGTAGACCCACGACTATTCGCATAATAAAACAGATCACTTCCAATACGATATCGCTCTCTTCTCTTTACCTCTTTCCGACCTACCAAGGCTCGTACCCTTGGACGACTCAGTCGCACTCGAGAACGCCCACGAAGCTGTGGTTATTTCCCCGCAAATTCGGCTACCGAATTTCTGGGAAGAAGACCCTACACTGTGGTTTCTCCAAATTGAGGCCACTTTCACCGTCCACCGCATCACTTTCGAAGGCCACAAATTCAACCTGGTTGTGAGCCAACTGCCATACAAAATAATGGCACAAGTAGCGGATCTTGCCAAGGCTCCTGGAATAACTCCCTATACCACACTCAAGAACCGACTCACCAAAGCGTTCAGTGAGAGCCAAGAGAGAAGAGTACTTCGCTTACTGGAAGAAACACAACTCGGCGACACCAAACCATCGCAACTACTCCGGCACATGCAGAGTGTTTCGAACGGAGCACTCTCGGACGATGTCATGAAGACGGTATGGTTGAGAGCACTACCCGCTCGAGTCAAAAATGTACTCGCGGTGCTCGAGCAACCGCTCGACAAGCTCGCACAAGGAGCCGACCGAATCATGGAAATGGACAGTACCAATTCAACAGGGAATTCTTCAGTCGCCGCTGTCGCCAGCGCACAACTCAGCCCGTTGGAACTGGTCATCGCCGAACTACAAAAACTCCGCACCTCCTTCGATAGACGCGGACGATCCAATTCTCGAAACAGGGATAATAAACGCCCTAGGCAACGGAGTAAATCCCGATCATCAACCCTCTGTTTCTACCAACGAAAATTCGCGGCGAATGCTTGGAAATGTGCCCAGCCCTGCAGTTGGTCCCAAGGCACAAACAACGCCACGACATCGGGAAACTAATCCCGGCGGTGGCAAAAACGGACTCCACCGCCAACGACGTCAAATCTCCCCGTCTCTACGTCTATGACCTTCAGACCAAGGAGAAATTCCTAATTGACAACGGCGCGGCCATCTCCGTTCTTCCTAAAAACCGAGCGAGTCACGTGAATCAAAATTACAAACTCTACGCAGCGAACGGTTCTCCTATTGCTACTTATATGGCAATCAACACCGAACTCTCGACCTGGGACTTCGCAGACCTTTCAAATGGACCTTTGTGGTAGCCGATGTTTCAAACGCCGTACTCGGCGCGGATTTTTTAAAACACCACAACTTAGCCGTAGATCTTACCAGGAAGCGACTAATTGACCAAATCACACAAATGCAGATCCATGGGATTACGACGAGAAAAGCCTCACCACAACTTTGAACAATGAAAATTGGAGCACCATACGGCCTACCTACGCCTATTGAGGCAGAAGCAAAAGGAGACATCAAACATTATATCGAAACTGCTGGTCCACCTGTCTCAGCGAAAGCCCGACGCCTTCCACCCGAGAAGTACCGCGCTGCTATAGAGGAATTCCGGCGCATGATGGAGGAAGGAATGGAGGAAGCCCACTTCACGTCGTGCTAAAAAAGGATGGCTCAATACGTCCTTGTGGCGATTACCGTCGTCTAAACGCAATCACGCAGCCAGACCGCTACAGCGTTCCGAATCTTCACGATTTTACCAATCACCTTCACGGCGCACAAGTATTTTCAACACTGGACATTAACAGAGCGTACCATCACATCCCCGTCACAGAGAACGACATTCCCAAGACCGCCATCATCACACCGTTCGGTCTCTTTGAGTTCCCCAGGATGACATTTGGTCTCCGCAATGCAGCGCAAACTTTTCAGCGCTTTATGGACCACATCTTTCGGGATTCACCCTTCGTCTTCACCTACATTGATGACGTTATGGTCGCATCAAAAAATCCTAGGAAACACGAAGAGCACCTTCACCTAGTCTTCTCCATTCTCCACAAACACGGTCTCACGCTCAACCTGAAGAAAAGTGTTCTGGGCCAGCCCACCGTCAAATTCCTTGGATGTCAAGTGAACGCCAAAGGTATTCAACTGCTGGAAGAAAAAGTCCGTGCGATTCTCGAAATGTCACAACCTAAAGCTATCACGCTTCCTAGGAATGGTAAACTTCTACCGCAAACATTCCACACGCCGCCGAAATACAAAAACCTCTCAACGAGTTGCTACACGGCGCCAAGAAAAATGATCGCACACAGATTCCATGGTCTCCATCGACAGTACAAGCCTGGGAACAAATAAGCACACTCTGGCAAACGCAACTATAAGCTTAATCACCCAGCGGACCATCTTCCTCTCTTCCTGCAGTGCGACGCAAGCTCCTCAGCTCTGGGAGCTGTCCTCCAACAGAAAAACGGCAGCGAATTTCAGCCACTCGGATTTTTCTCACGTGCACTAAGTAAAGCACAAACCGTCTACAGCACTTACGACTGGGAACTGCTCGCCATCTACGAAGCAGTTAGGTACTTTCAACCACTGCTCGAAGGTCGAAATTTTACGATTCTAACGGATCACAAACCCCTGATGCACGCGATGCATCAAAGTGTGACAGATAAATGCCCCAGACGGACGAGACAGCTAAATTACATCTCTCAATTCACCACCGATATCAGGTACAGCCCCGGCGAAACCAACACCGTGGCTGACACCTTATCTCGAGTCGAAGAAATTCAAATGCCTACCAATTTCGATAAACTAGCCGCTGCTCAGAAGGAAGATCCCACACTCAAACAACCTGAGGAAAGAGGGAATCTCAAACTCACCCGAATTACAGTTCCAGGGACTACTATCGCACTAACATGTGAAACATCAAAGGGAACCCCCCGACCATATCTCCCACCTGATTTCCGACGGCCTGCGTTCGACGAACTCCACAATTTAAGCCACCCGCCTGGCATACGAATGCAGATCCACGCCTACTCGTCACTCAACGATTCTTCTGGCCGGAAATTCAAAAAGATGTGGGAAACTGGGCAAAAACTTGCATTCCCTGCCAACAAAGCAAGGTCAAGAAGCAGACCGTCACCCCTTTCGGAACTTTCCAACCCTCAACAAAACTCGAACACGTCCACCTCGACCAGATCGGACCCTTGCCTTCTTCCCGCCCTGGCTTGATGCCTTGAAAGGCACATGACCAATCGGACACTTGCCACCGTCAGAAGGAGAAATATATTGTTTAACAATGATCGACCGCTTCAGCCATTGGCCCGAAGCGATTCCACTTTCCAACATCGAAGCGATCACCGTCGCACACTGGATATCTCGATTTGGCGTACCATTAAGGATAACGACGGACCAGGGAACACAATTTGAATCACACCTCTTCTCGGGATTAACGAAACTTTTCGGAATACAACGCATCCGTACGACACCTTACCACCCACAAGCCAACGGTACAATAGAACGATGGCACCGGACACTGAAAACAGCGCTGACTGCTCGCCTCAATACCAAAAACCAGTGGACAAAAATTCTGCCTACCGTCTTTCTCGGACTCCGCTCAGCAGTCAGAAAAGACGAAGCAAAGAGCACTGCAGAACTTCTCTACGGACAACCCTTGCGACTTCCCGGCGAATACTTCATGCCTTCCAAAAATGCCACACCACTGGGCGACCTCATTCGACTATTAAAACAAGAAATGGCACAAACTCGCGAAAGTCAACAACGCTCATTTGTGAGTAAAGAACTACACAACAGTTCACACATCTTCATGCGAGACGAACAAGGAAAGAAGTCACTTCGCCCTACCTATACGGGACCACATAAAGTACTCGAACGGGACGAGAAAACGATAAAAATCTGACGCGGTGTGGCTTAATGGGGGTCGTTCGGACGACCCGAAGATGAGGGTTGAAGATGCAAGAAATTAACGGTCACCACCTGTTCTTTGCTTTGGGTAACAGGCCCCAATATATTCTCAATATAATACAACTGATTTACAACTTTTGATTAAAAAAAAATAATCACAATTCTCTTCTTTAATGGTTTCCGGTCGCTCCGGTGCGTAGAACTCGCGACTGTTGGTCAGGTAGCGTCCCTTCGCGCTGTTGCAGATCCTCTTGTCGGGCTAACGGTCCGTTAGCGTCCCTTGGTGCTGTCCGTAGTGTCTTCTTCGCCGGGTTCGGCAAGGACAGGGAAAGGTTCGGACAGGATCGGTCTTGCTCGATGAATTCTGGGGCAGACACAAGTGTCGCTAAGCCCCGTAGTATCTATCGAGTTCCACCGAGGTTGAAGGAATGAATAAAAAGAATAACCGGAGTCTTCTCTACGGTCTGGCACGGATGCCTATCGGCGGTCAGGTCCACAATAGGGTTTCCACTTCAACAAGCGTCCGGAGTCTTCTCAACGGAGTAGAGCTTGGAAGGTTCCCGTAAGGTTATCCTGCCGGTCCCATTGTATATATATGCGTCAGGTGTATGACGACTTTAACAGTGACGGTCTAATCCACAATAGGGTTTCCCTTCAATAAGCGTCCGGAGTCTTCTCAACGGATATGTTGAGCCTAGAAGGTTCCCGTAGGGTTATCCGACTGTTCGATTTTGATAGGTCCACAATAGGGTTTCCACTTCAACAAGCGTCCGGAGTCTTCTCAACGGAGTAGAGCTTGGAAGGTTCCCGTAAGGTTATCCTGCCGGTCCCATTGTATATATATGCGTCAGGTGTATGACGACTTTAACAGTGACGGTCTAATCCACAATAGGGTTTCCCTTCAATAAGCGTCCGGAGTCTTCTCAACGGATATGTTGAGCCTAGAAGGTTCCCGTAGGGTTATCCGACTGTTCGATTTTGATATATGCGTCAGGTCACCGACGACTTGAAATAATGACGGTTTAATCCCCAGCAGGGTTCCCCTTCAACAAGTGTCCGGAGTCTTCTCAACGGAGTAGAGCTTGGAAGGTTCCCGTAAGGTTATCCGTCCGATTTACTTGGATCTATGCGTCCGGTTTGGGACGACTTGAACCAGGGGCGGTTTGATCCACAATAGGGAGTCCACTTCAACAAGCGTCCGGAGTCTTCTCAACGGAGTAGAGCTTGGAAGGTTCCCGTAAGGTTATCCGCACCACTGGTCGTAAAAAAAACAAAATGGGGTAAGAAGCCTCGGTCAGGGACAGCCTTATACCAACCGGTCAGGATCGAATCACTGAAGGGCCGGAAAGGTTCTCAATAGGCTTTGCCCGTTGATGCCTTGATAGGGTGTGACGTCACGAACGGTCAAGAGTCGTCTCAATTGACCGCTGGACGTTTTCCCGTACGGCGTGATTTTTGGTGGGCGATCCTTCGCTTCGGGAAGACTGCGTCGTCGCTGTTGTACTTCCGGATCGTCGTGGGTTCTGGAGTTCCCAGTCGTTGAAGCCGCTGGAGGGTCGTACTGTTTCCCAGTCGAGTGGTCCAAGTGCAGGCTGAAGATCTGGTCCAGGTTGCTGGGGTGTTTCCCCTATGACTTCTCGACATGAAGTGATTATTGGAGTGCCGGCGCTCGAGTTATATAGTCGGTGGGTGGTTTCCGCCCACTTCCACCCGCTCGGGTGGCTCAGTGGGTTGACCGTTGAGTGGTGGGTGGTTCCCTTTCCGACTTTTCCCCCACCTGGAGGGCTCCTTTTTTTTTTAGTAGAGATCTCTTGGAAATTTTTCCCTGGGGTGGGCGACTTGTATGATTAATTGGTAACGGAATTAATTACCCGACGTCAAATCTCCTTACCTAATCGCAGTGTACGAGTATCACTGGACAGAGTGAGACGTCGGACGACACGACCCTCACACGGTCACCTGTCAACAAGGGCAGTATAACAAATAACGAGACTCCGACTTCAAAGGATCATCTCACTCCAACTCAGAAAACCTCACCCTCAACTCCACGCCAAACTCCAAAATCGAGCCATTATGCCACGCCGACATCCTCATCATCTTCATCGACGAATACGTCACAAGGAACTTCAAGTCCAAAAGCAACACCAACCGCGACACGCAGTGGTCGAATTGTCAAACCACCCGTGCGATTTACTTTCTCAGAGACCCACTAAGGTACGCATTGTTGAGAAGCTGTTCCTAACACGCTGTGTAAATACTAATTTTTTTGCAATGTTCACAACTCAAACACAATACGCTGTATAAAAGCCAAATTAATATTTTTTTTTGTATAAGAAAACATTTCGGGGGAGATGTATTACGACTTGTAAAAAGCAAATTCAAATATACCGCTTAAAAAAAGGTAACCTATCAGAGAACCTCCTGTAACAGAAAACAACATCGATTCAAGCACCAGCGCTCCAACCCACAAGTTCTCGAACTGCTGGAGATGCCAATTCTGCATCTGCTGTTTAACACCGGGACTTTAAAAATCATGTTAAAACTTTCTTTCGAACTGTATGTATATAATTACTGTGTTCTCATCAAATTGTAAATATGTTCTCATCGAATTGAGTGTACGTAGATACTAATACAACCCCCCAAGAACGCATAATAAAACAGATCACTTCCAATATGATCTCGCTTTCTTCTCTTTACCTCTTTCCGACCTACCAAGGCTCGTCCCCTTGGAAGGTCCTCCTAACCTCGCTTCGGCTTCAAAGTGCTCGTACCACTTTGGCCACTCCCTGAGGAAGTAAATGCTCGTACCCGCTTCATCCTCTAC
The DNA here is from genome assembly GCA_038030265.1 of Corythucha ciliata. Classification (NCBI taxonomy): domain Eukaryota; kingdom Metazoa; phylum Arthropoda; class Insecta; order Hemiptera; family Tingidae; genus Corythucha; species Corythucha ciliata. The sequence goes on along the minus strand of CM075943.1, from coordinate 4,053,520 downwards.
CTTCAAGCTACTGCTCGGCGGGCACGTACCCCGTCGGTAGTAGTTTTACTGTCGTACCCGATCACGCCTTCTAAATATAGTCGAGACCTTTCTGATCGAGGGATAAAAACCAATAACCTCGACAAATACAATAGGTTGGGGAGAATCACCGACGTTTTGTTGAAGGGTAGCGCCTACAGCGATGTCGGAGGCCTCGACTAGTAGACTGAGGGGTGAATTGGGGTGAGGCTGAATAAGAGTGTTGCTTCGACAAGGCTGTTGACGCAGGCATCGTACTACGCGGTCAATCCGGGACCCCAGTGGATTGAAGCATCTTTTTTTGTCGAGTTTTTGATGAGCTCTTGCAGTGGGGCTTGGTGTCATGAGTTTTTGAGCGACGATAATAATTTAAAGCGCCGAGATATTTGCGTAGAGTGCGAACGGTTGACGGTTTTTCCGCTTTGGTTAGTGCTTCAACGCGATCAGGGAGAGGTGAAGTTCCATCTGCTGAGATGCGGTAACCCTAGAAAGTTTACGGAGGAAGCACCGAGGGTACATTTGCTGGGATTGAGTGACAAAAAATACTATTGAACACGAGCGATAACGATTCGTAGATGTTTTTCGCGTTCGTCAAGTGATGTCGACGAGATGAGGAGGTCGTTGATGTAGCAGACTACAAAGTCCATAGAGCCGAACAGTTCATCCATGAAGCGTTGACACGTCTGGCCGGTGTTGCGGAGGCCAAACATCATTTGAGGAAACTCAAATAATCCGAACAGCGTGATTATAGCAGATTTTCCGACGTCAGCGGGAAATACTGAGATTTGATTGTACGCCCGGGTGAGGTCAAGTGTCGAGAAAATTGTTTTGCCACTGATGTTGTGGGCGTGGTCATGAATGTGTTTCATAGGGTACCTGTCGGGTTTCGTGACTCTGTTTAAGGCTCGGTAATCGCCGTAAGGACGCCATCCGCCACCTTTTTTCGACGTGAGATGAAGAGGACTGACCCAAGGTGATTTGGAAAGGGCGGCAAATTCCCATGTCGAGCATCGCTTGAAATTCGTCTTTCGTGATTTTCAATTTGTCGGGAGCGAGTCGTCGGAAACGGCAGTGAATGGGTGGGCCGGTAGTTTCGATGACATGGGAAGTGTTGTGAGGCGGTGTTGAGCGGGGAAAAACAGGAGGACGAGATTTATCAGGAAATTCCTTGAGAATGGCGGCGAACTGGTTCGTTGTGTCGACGGTTAATATGGATGGAACCATCGAGGGAGCGTAGCGCACTTTAGCGGCGAGGTGTGTCTGACCATCTAGCAATTTTCGATTTTTCAGGTCGACGAGGAGGTTGTGGAATTTGAGGAAATCAGCTCCCAAGATTGGTGTTTTGATCGATGTGAGGATAAAAGACCAGCGATAGGGGCGTCGTAGACCGAAAACAAGCGTGAGTAGTTTTTCGCCGTATCGGTAGATCACTGGTGGTGAAAAGGGAGTAAGACGAAATTGGGTGTTTGAGCTTGTCTGCTGTTGAGGCGGGAAGAATGGAGACGTCGGCTCCTGTTTCAACGAGGAATTCGGAGTTTGTGATTTTGTCCTTGATGAAAAGGCGATTGATTTTGACCCTTCCAAGAGCCGCCAACTGTTGAAGGGTGTCTAGTTTTTTAGAACGAAGTGTGGGCAGGGAGTGCCGGTACATGTCTGTGCCTTGGTTCCAAACGTAGCGTGATAGAAGCACGAGTTAGGAGTGCCGAGAGAAGAATGGCGTCGACGGTGGGCATCTCGAGATTTCGAATGATTGGCATGCGGCTGCGTTCAAGTAGTCGAGCTTCGAGGCGTTCGAAGCGAGATTTAAGGTCTTAAATGGCGACGGCGAGAGAGGAAGTTTCACAGATCGTTCGAGGTTCAGATCCGACTTCGATCACTTTATCGGCGAGTTCTGCCAATTTATCGAGATTTCCTTCGCTGACTGCTAGGATGGTCTGAATTTTGTGAGACAGCCGCTGAAGCCAAAGAGTTTTGAGAAGGTCGTCAGATACCGAGTAGTTGGCTAAATGTCGCATGGCACGAAGAAGTTGCGTTGTGCGTTGGTCGCCAAGTTCAAGGTCGGTGAGGAGTCGTTTGATGCGTTGTTCAGCACCGTCTGTAAAAACTCCTACGAACCGAGTTGTAATCGCGTCGAACTTTTGTACTTCCGGCGGCGAGTTGATAATGTAACTGACTTGTTCCATGACGTCCTGGTCCAGGTTGCCGAAGATGTGGTTAAACTTGGTGTCGTCGGATATGATGCCAGCGAGCCGGATGTTGGCTTCGACTTGGCGTAGCCATAAATCGGGTCGATTACACCAGAATGGACGACGTTTGGCTGCGACGCGTCCGATGACTTCGTTCTGGGGCTCGTTGTTCATGGTAAACAGAGATTTGAGTCGGTGATCACCAGATATAAGATGCAGGTCGCTCTTATATGAGGAAAGTTCTTTTTCGTTTTCGTTTTTTACACCAAAACTGATAGTTTTATTAAAAACAATTTTTTTTACACTATTTATGGTGGATTTCACCACCGAGAGTTAGGCCGGTCGTCCACTGGGAGCGTTTTCGAGCGGCGCTACAACGAGCGACATCGAGCGTACATACAAAAAGACATAAATTGAATTCACTGCTGCTAAGCCTCCAGTGGACGATGTCACATTCAATTTGAGGCTTTGGGATGTTCGCTCGTTGTCGCGCATTGTAGCGCCGCTCGAAAACGCTTCCAGTGGACGACCGACCTTAAGGTTTGAGTTACGTTAACTCAGAATTAACTGAAAAAAGGCGTCACTATTTATGTAAACAATGTTAGAGTTAGGTAACTCCAACTTAACTCCCGGTGGTGAAATTGGCCCTTACAATATTAGAAAAATGGAAGGACGATGTTGTCTGGTCGCCACAAATATATTCACAATTTTGCCAGTTTGACGTCCTATTAATGGACCAGTGGTCACCCTGAACTGCAACCCGCGAATGCGAAAATCGAATGCAAAAATCGGCCCTCCGCACATCTGCATTGGATGCACGTTACATCTCCAGTCGTCGCCTCTGGATTTCCTCGGATCCTCCAGAGAGGCCACGCACGGGCCTCTCAGGAAAAAATGCCGCTAGCGGGATCCAATGACGCTGAAAAAGAAATAACACTATCCCGTCCTAGCTACCGCATCTTGCGGCATTTTCACACGGGTTCGTAATACGGCCCCTGGTCGCAACTGGTTGTTAGTAGACCAGCTTTAGATGACCTAGTAAATAAAAATCCATGGGTGGCTGGGGGTCAGAAAAGGACTTCTCGGTGAGCACCTTACTGGTCCATGAAGCCAAATCCACTAGCGATATTTTAAGCTTCATCACCACCGCTAATTTACGCCGGCGAGTAGTGGATTTGGCTTAATGGACCAGTAAGGTGGTCACCGAGAAGTCCTGTCCTGACCTGGCAACCAACCACCCTTTGATTTTTATTTATTAGGTCATCTAAAGCTGGTCTACCAACAACCAGTTGCGACCAGAGAGGAGCTTGTGAATCGTACTTACTCGAGAATCGTGCGAGGAAATCCAGAGGCGACGGCTGGAGGTGCAACGTGCATCCAATGCAGTTATGTGGAGAGCCGATTTTTGCATTTGCATGGTTGGGGGGTCAGGGTGACTACTGGTCCATGAAGTCCAATCCACTAAATATATTTTAAGCTTCCCCGTCATTTAATTTCAACTCACCAACGTAAATTAGAGTTATATTTAGCTGACCGCTTGAATCCGTACGTCTCACCCGTCGGAAACAAGTAATCAGAGCGGGATTCACCGCAAGTTCACATTTCATGTTAGCACTGACGTTTCTCACGAAGATGTCACGAGAATGCACAAAAACCGTGTTTTCACGGAACGTGGGCCATTGTCAACGGTAATCGTGAAGGGCGCAGGAAGATCGGCAATAAGTGAGAACAATATCTTACCATGAAGAAGGCAAGAGTCATTCAATTTGACCCCCCCCCCCCAGTGATTCATTAACTTGTCACCATTCGGTGGGGGGGGGGTAATTGAATGCCGTTTGATAACGATATCTTCTCCTTCCTAACATATCCTGTCCTCCCTTTCTAAAACAGTATTTTCATAGAAAAATATAGACAGTTGCCTATATGCCAAGTGCCAACAATATTCGTCAAGAGTGCTCAGAGATCGGCAGAAATGGATGGGGGTGGGGGTCAAATTGAATGTCTCTTGCCTGCGATATCTTCTCCATGGTAAGATTTCCTGTTCTCACTTATTGCCGATCTTCCTGCACCCTTCACGAATACCCTAGGCCAGGGGTGCCCAGGGGGATTTTTTTTTAAACAACCCACACTCCCTCGCTTGCCAAACGAGTTTCCGTAGGTCCCCATTCCACCTTTCAAAGGGGCGAATGTGAATCAAAACATTAATGCTGCATCCAAATAAGTAACTCTCTACGAATGCAGTGACGAGTAGGAGTTCTAGGCGCGATACTAACGACATCGCGAAACGTTCATCAGCCCCCTCTCTTAGGCGAGTTTTAACCGGGAGCGGCTGCATTTCGCAATTGGAAACGATCAAAAAGATTCATAAACCACATTCAGCTCAAATCGAAGCATCGGACAAAATCGTTAAAATCGCGTCTTAGCCCCGTGAACAATTTTTGTAAAAATAGCCACAATTTAATGTTGGGCGAAAAAATAGTTAATGCATGCATAAAGTTGTAGCCTAGCTCCAAGGTCCTACAGCTACAACTTTATGCATGCATTACCCTTCTAATCCTCGGAGTTTAAGCGATCTCGAAACAATAGTTCTCACGGGGAGTCCGAAAATCAAAGCTGATTTTCAATCAGACGATCTGTTGAAACGGATTCAGGTTTTCCTGGCCGCACGAATCTTTTCCCGGACGCCGGACGGTGACACGCAATAATCATAGACTTTGCAGGCCAAGGATGAAGGAAGAGCCTCTAGGCAGGCGGACCTCATGGCCCGCTATGGAGTCAAAAGAGTTAGCTGAAGTCAACGACAACGTTAAACTCTGATTTTGCTTCGGAGCACTGACACCATTCATCATTGTCCGGGGCACTCATTATCCGCGTCCGGCTCAATCATAAGAAAATTCCTAAAATAGAAGATAGATTGAGCGATCAGATTTTCGACGAGACAAGCAGTTGAAGGAGTTGGTCCGCACGAATTTTCCCGCGAACGAACGCCACAGAATCGACATCACTGAAGACCAAGAAGGAGAAGATCCTCGAAGACACGAACGTCGTCGCTGGGCTGTTTTGGAGGCCGGGAAACAGCCTAACTAACGACATTGCTTAACACTCATTTTCAACCTTTTCATTTTAAGAAGATGTATCTAAAGGTAAATTGTGGCGAAAGATGGTAATTCGCCTCTTGGGTCATGGCGACTTGAGTGGATCCAACGGGCCTTTATTGTAAAAAGCTGAACGCCGGATCACGGATATCCCGCCAGAATGTGGTTGGAGAGGGGGGGGGACAAAATTGCACTTGAGGCTCCCTGCACGTGTCTTTTAAAAATCCTGAAACACGAATTGAAAACGAAAAACGGACAATTCAACGAAGAAAATCTCGGAATTATGGTCCATTATCTTGTGCGGTAATTTTTGCCTATACATACTGACTGGTTTTGAGAAAAGTAATTAATGAACAACGGTAACTTCCGCTTGGTTACTAACAAAATCAAGAGTTCCTAATAATCCCAACGCGTAAAAGAGTTAAATTTTTTGGTAACGAAAACGAGTTAACGTAATTAACGATGTCCACAGGTTGATGAGCACGGTCCTATAACCGACAATGCATCATATATCATGATTTAAGCAAATTTGTTCCCCACGCTGAGTTTTTGGTGCTGGTGAGAATTCTGGGGGGGGGGATGTGCCCTTCAGCTTGGGAAGGATGGGCACCCCCGCCCTAGGCTATGGCCCATGTTACGTAAAAACACGGTTTTTGTGCATTCTCGTGACGTTTTCGTGAGAAACGTCAGTGCTAACATGAAATGTGAACACGCCAAAAGGAAGCTTACAAGACGGAGAAGTTTTTGTGATACATCGAAAGTCTGTTGAGGAAGCCGTTTGGGTACAGCGACTTTTCGTAAAACGGACAAATTTTGGAGGCCACGTAAATTTATGGAAAAAATGCCAGATTTCTCGGTGTTGACTGATCCCAGATATAAATACATAACTAGTAATCAGAATACTTCTTGTAGTGTAGCTATGCTGTCGTGCCGCCTTTGGAAACAAATTCATGTATCACTGCCCCACTCATCCTCCTACGTTGAGGTGGGGACCACAATATGTGACTATTGAAAAAAGAAAATACCATACGGCGTAGGCACTTCGTTTCCCTGCGGTAGAACATGGAGGTGGAAATCGGACTGACCCGAGTGACCCCGTGGTATCCTATGAAAGAGCACAACTCAATTAATAATTACAAAAAAAATGTGCAATGTATTTTTTTAAAGGGTGTACGTGCAATTTCAAACATGGCCGTTCCCCTCCCTCACGTTAAATATTCCTTCATTGACTTCAAAGTTTAATATTATGGTCAACGGTACTGTCGTTCAAGAGAAAGCAATGCTTGAAAATTGTGCAAGTTCCCCATTGATGAAATATAACTCTAAAAATTGTCGATAAAATACCGTGAGCAGGGGTGGACAAAATACTTTGAAAATTTATTTTAAATACTAAGCCCAAAATACTTTCAAAAATGTATTTTAAATACTGGAATACAAATACTTTTTGAATTGTATTTTGAATAAATATACAATTTAAAATACTTTTCAAAAATTCGATTTCGACGGCAGATAGTGCGAAAAACACGAAAAATAAATAATTCAAAAATATCAGGTCCTTCAATAGACAAGTTGACAAAATGTAGCAGCGCAAAATGGCGCTGCGCCGCGATGCGCAAAGAAAAGTAGGCAAGTTGTCACGAAGTATTTAGTACCGAACCGGCGAGCACTGGTGGATCGTGAGCTGAAAAGGAGGTGAGGTCACTGGTGGACCTATATCGGGGCTCGGCGCGGATATCTTCAAGAGGCCCCTAAAAGTCTCTAACTATACATAAAACCTCTATTGGTGACATCTAAAGCCTTTTCCTAATTTTAGCCATGGCCTTTTCCAAATATTGTACGCAAGTTACCGCTAATTCCACAGTCTATCCGCTAAACAGCACTTATGCCAAGTTTAAACTGCGAATTTCTCCATTTTAGCCGCGAACGAGTGCTTTTTGTCAAGTTTAACAGCAAATTAGCGCTTTTCACCGCAAATTAGCAACTGATTACCGAGGTAATCCCACCCACCATAAAGTCATAAATATGCGCTTTTCACCAAATTTAGCAGCAAAGTAGATTTGGTATCCTGTGAATCAGCGATGTTTCTTCAACTTTCCTCGAGTTGGCGTTTTCCACAATTTTAGCTGCAAATTAGCGATTTTTTCTAGCGGTTTACTCAGTATGAGCTGAAAATTACTCAATATTAGCCGTAAAATTCTCGAAATGTTTACCCCAAATTAGCATTTTTTGTTCACCGTAACCATACACTGCGGAATAGCGATTTCGTCTCAGTTTTAGCCGCGAATTTGCGAGTTTTTCACTCATAGCCATAAATTAGCGCTTTTTCTCAATTTTAGCCTCAAAGTCTCCCGAGGAAGCCGCGAATATGTATTTTCAATTTTTGACGCAAATTTCAATTTGTCTCAATTTTAGCCGTAAATTAGCGCTTTTTCGTAATTTTAGCAGTGCAGTAGCTATATCTAGCCCGCGTATTAGCGAATTTTGTTCATTTTAGTCACGAATTGGCGTTTTCCGATATTTTTACTGCAAATCGGCAATTCTTCCATTTTTTCAGTGAATTAGCACTTTTTGTTTCAATTCAGGCTGAAAATTAACTTTTCTCTTTATTCTAGCCAGAATATTTACTGATAATTACGGTGCCGCAAATTGGCACCGCATTAGTAATTTTTTTCAATTTTCAGAAGGCGGAATTAGAAATTTCCAGTCACTTTATCCGCGATTATTTTCCTCAATTTTAGCCGTAAATTCACGTTTATTTCAACTTCAGCTGCTTTGAAGCGTTTCTATAATCTGTGAATTCGCGAATTACCTTAATTTTTCAGTCACGAATTCGTGATTTCCTCAAATTTTAGCCGGGAATAACACTTTTTCCCAATTTGAGCTGAAAATGAGAGTTTCTATTTATTTATGACAGGCTAATTATAGTGAATTTTTCAATATTAGCTGTTTTTTTTTTTACACTTCAGTCCCACGTTGGCATTTTTCCTTCAATTTTTGCTATGGATTAGCGTTTATTGTTTAATTTTAGCCTCGAACAGAAGCTACGCATTTGCGTTTTGTCAATTTTTGAAGGTTAGTGACTTTGTGGGTCGCGCTCTCTTCGGTATACAAAATAACGGCCAACGAAAAATTTAGAGCTTTTATTTATAACGACAATGAAAAATTGGGAAAAAACGAACTCGCGATCGAACTGACTAATGTTGTTTTTTTAACATAATATTCGTATTTTTAAAAATAAAAATTGAAGTTTGTTAGATGTTGGTACGCTTCAAGTTTAACCAATTTTGGCCACGGGTTAGCGCTTTTAATCAATTTTAGCAGTGCAGTAGGGATTCTTTCGATTGTTGGCGATTTTCCTCCATTTTAGCCACGATTTGGCGTTTTCCTCATTTCCAGCTGCAGTTTAGCCATTTTTTAGCAGCCAATTAGCACTTTTTTCTCAGTTTGAGTTGAAAATTAGTGTTTTCCTTACAGTTGGCCCCGCTAATTAATATTTTTGTCAATTCTAGCCGCGTAGTTTTTTTTAGGTTTTAGCCGCGTTAACTTGTACAGCTTTGTGTACTTGTAGGCTAGGGCTCTGTATGATCCATTTTTGTGCAAAGTTTCCATCCGCTAGCATCATTTTTGCGGCAGTTGTGCTAACAAGGAATTCGGAACTTCCACCTCCCACCCCGACTACCCTTCCCTCACCACTTTTTCGAAAAATGGAAACGTCAATCGAAGGCTGTTATTACACCGGGTTTTTTTGCCAAATATGGTGTCACAAAGTTAGGTTATACTGGTGAATGGTGGCGATGAAGTGGAAACTAAAGAACGTTGAAATTAAAAGTATTTGTATTTGTATTTTCGTTGAGTGTGAAATACAAAATACTTTTGAAAATGTATTTCAAATACAAAGCCCAAAATACTTTCAAAATTGTATTTTAAATACAGAAATACAAATACTTTTCCAAAAGTATTTAAATACAATTACAAAATACGTATGTTGTATTTAAAATACAAAGTATTTTAAATACTCAAGTATCTTGCCCACCCCTGACCGTGAGTAGTTGAGTTGATCAATCGTGGAACTATTTTGCGTTACGCGAACCGCCCCTTCCCCTCCTGGAAAAACGGTTTAGACAGATGAAAACCCCTTGGGGCTCAGTACTTTCCTTATCCAAAAAATCTGGCTTCGACACTCAAATAAAGGTGCTGTCGGACAGATCAATCGGTAAAATGAGTCGCCTACTTCCTAAAGTGCGCTGAATCCATAATCCATTGAATTGAATAAAATAAAATAATAAAAATAGTTTGGTAGGTATATCGTTGGATTTGATTCAGAATGCCAGCGGTTGCCACTGCGAGGTCAATCGAAGATAAACGAGTGAACCCGAATATTTCTTGATCTCACCATTCAACCTTGGCTTTCGTTTCCCTTCTCTCTTTAGTTTTTATTCCCGGCACAGTAGTTCACCAACCTGTCACATTAATTCACAAAAAAGCGCCCCAAGCGTTATTGCGTTTTCTCACTCGAGGTCCAACGGCCCCTTAACTTTGAATTTGAACTCGAACTTGTTTGAATTTTAAAAAGTGAATGAGTTTTCAAGTTTGAGCGAAATTACAAGTTTTCTGGCTGAATAGTATTGTCAAAATTGACAGTTTCGAGTCTTCGTTTTCGCGTCTAGGAGAGGGCAGCTGCGCACCCCTGCCCCCCCCATCTCTATTGCTTCGCCCGTGAACTCGTCCACTGTGTATCTCGATTGAAGAAGGGACATTGTTCCGTACGATGGAAATATTCAAATATCTATAAGAAACAATCTACGGATCGTAACCACTGATAAAAACGTGATGGGGTTGAGCCCCATCCATTTGATTTTGTAGCCTTGGAAGCCCCGAATAAAAAGTGAGTAGCGACATAAAACGAAAAGGTTCCAAGTGCCTCACCACCCGTCGACAAAACTGAAGCCAATCACGTTGCATCGCAAAACTGTTATGACAAGCTGTAACGCACTTGTGTTTTATTTTTCATCACTTGTGTCTTGAGCCTTTTAATCTAAAGTTCCCTCCATAAACGTCCTATACTTTTGGTGTGGTCCTACGAAAATAAATTGGTGCTAACGAGATACATTGGGACTGGGGAAATGATAAAACGTCATTCTTTTAAGCCTCTTGAAAACGGCTAGAATTTCAATAACGAGAAAAAATCAATTGAAAAACGCTCCTAATCCTCCACCCCTTCCCACCCATACGAAGCCATTTTGAAACAAACTTTTTACTCTGTTCCATTATAAACGCTTCATGTTTTCATGAACCACGCGAAAGGTGAGTTTCTCTGTTATTCTAATTCGCGAGGTTCTTTCTTATTTTCCCGACAACCCTCCCTCCCACCACTCGATTATTTCAAGTTTGAAGGAAGTAATTCCCACCTCTTTATTAGTTTTAATTGCATCAAGTACTCTCTCCGCAATTAAGTTTAAGTTTGTTGGAAAGAAACCTTTTAATGGAAGAGTTTATTTTAGGAAATTTCCTGGGAAACGAATAACAGTAAAACTGTTAAAGTTTTAAATTTACGTAAAAAAAAAACAAAAACAAGCAAACAAATACTGTGAATAAAATATGTGTCTACCGGTTTTTTCCCCCTCAGATTGTAGGCGTTACTTCGGTTTTCTTCATTTTCGTCAGCGTATTGACTTTCGCTCTCAAGACTCATCCTGATTTACGAGTTCCTGCCAATATCAGCTTAACGCGCCAGGTGCCAAACAACGTCACAGCATCGGAGCTCAGCGTTAAAACATATCCTCACATCTCTTTTTTCTACGTTGAGATCGTCTGCAACGCTTGGTTCACTTTTGAATTGATCGTAAGACTTATTGTGAGTATTCTACTTGTTTTGTTTCTATATTTCCCATTTTAGTGTTATCATTTTCTTTATAATGTTGGGGCGTGCCCACTGATGCTCGATTGATGTCACGGCGCGGCGTAAAACTGTGAAAATAAAAAAACAAATTTGAGTGAAAGGCTTAATTGATTTTAATAATACATTTTTTTCATCTTGAACAGACAATACACCTGAATTAAAAAACATCCCCTTTTCAACCGTCCACCATTAATTTATCATCTATTCAGCAAGAACATTATAATTGCAGAAGTCTATTAAATTGATACTAATATTTAGTTAGAGCCACCTAGTCTGGGAATGGAGAGGTTGTCCTCACGGAGAGAATCAGTTCAATAAATTATAAATTCCTTCTATTTCGCTTTGGTAACAATAATTCTGAAATTGAAACAGCAACGAGAAGCAGAAATAACACGGTTAATAATTATGACAGAAACGTTTGAGTGCTTTAGTTCGTGCTTGCTTGAATTGATGAACTAACTGAAAAGACATTTTCCTAGGGAGTCGTGAGATTCCCTGTGCTTTGCGGCTTGCGGCGGATTTGAAAAGGGTTGATGTGGGGAGAAAGCTCCCAAAGGGATTGGCCCTTGATTTCAATCATTATGGCAATGCCGGGGGCGACTGAAATTGAACCTAAATCACCAAACTCAGTTTCAGAAAGCCTAGCTTGACCTTTGCGTATGATTCAGTCCTTTAAAATGTCATGATTTGTTTTTACTGTGCTATTCCGGTTAGCAAATTCATATCTAAAATAAAAAAAAAAGCTCCAATTAGCTGTGATTCAGGCAGGGTAGCGATAAAATCGAGACTAAGACGTATAGTGGCCTTGCTGCGTAGCGTGCGTTCACGGAAACACTTTTGTGAGGCTCGGAAAACGTGCGATGGCACGAACGATAAACTTTCTCGTGTTTTGAGGTGATTTTCGGTCGATTGTATCAGGAGAATAATTTTGTAGGGTAACCAACACGAAATTTGACAAAATCGGGACAAAAATCTATGTTGGTGCAGAGAGCGCTCACGAAAGACGTGCTTGAGATCGAACAACTACAACCACAGAAAGCTGTAACTACAACCACGAAATGTTATAACCACAAAATTCTCTAACCACAAAAACTCCAACAACGGAAAGCTATAAACACAAAAATGCACTAACCACAAAAAGCTCTTTTCTTAGTACAAAAAAAAAACTCAAGCGCCAAAAGCACTTGGCCACAAAAAGCTCCAACCACAAAATGCTTCAAAGGACCACAAAATGCTCTACCTTTCAGTTTAAACAAACAAAAACGTGAAGATTTTGGCTAAACAGACGTAAACAAACAAAGTTATGCCCGTTTTGTCGCGCTAAACAAACGATTCCGCTCATCGTCCAGGTTCTTCTGGTCATTTGGGCATCAAAACGTGTCAAAAACGACGAATTTCGCCCCTCTTTTAAAGTGTAATGCCGAGATTTTCTATCTTTCGTTTTAGGAGCTCGACACTGAAACATTTTTCCACGCGGTTTCTTCTAAATATGCACAAAACTCCCACGTCGATATATTAAACCTTAAAAATCGGGCTCAAATTATTATACCACGGGCATCCCCCGTGGTAACGCCCATCTCTCAACGTAATTAGCAGGCTAGAAAACTCTCGAAATCGATTAACCCACACCGTATCACTCATTGGCTAAAATTCCTTCGTCGTTTTAGCACCCAGCGCATTCTATTCTCCTGGTCATTAGCGTTAGGAAACAAATCCGGAGAAAAAAGATTCATTTTGCCCCTTTTTTCTCGTGTTTTGAAGTGATTTTCAGTCTCTTGTATCAGAAGAATATAATGAACCGGGAGCAGCGAAAATGCATCTGTCTACGAGCTCCCAGTATTCTATTTTCCTGGTCCTTGAAGGGCGAAACTGATCAAAACGACGAATTTCCCCCCTATTTTTCTCGCGATTCGAGGTGATTTTCGTTCTTATGTATCAGGAGAATATAATGAGCTGGGAGCTGCGAAAATTCCTCCGTTGACGAGCTCCCAGCACATTCTATTTTCCAGGGCATTGGGGACCAAACCAATATTTCGTCTTTTGTATCAGGAGAAAATGATGTGTTGCGCGGAGTGAAATTTGCTCGGACGACAAGCTCCCACTATATTCTATTCTCCTAGTCGTAACCGACCAAAACTTGTCAAAAACGACGAATATCACAACTTTTTTTCTCGTGTTTTGAGGCGATTTTTGGTCTTTTGTATCAGGAGACTGTGATGTGCTGGGAGGAGCTCCCTTCACAGCTGAAATTAGTAAAACGCGACATTTTACAAATAAAACTGAGACAAATCGATCATTTGCGGCCAAAAACCACGAATTCACAGCAAAAATTAATATAATCGCTATAATTAACGGGGAAAATGAATAAAAATCGCGAATACGCAGCTAAAATTGAGGAAAATCGCCAATTCGCGTCTAAAATGGACAAAACCTGCTAATTTGGGTCTAAAACGGACAAAAATCGCTATAACTCACCAAAGTGCCCATAGTGTGAAAAAAAAAACGCTAATTCGTGGTTAAAACTGAGTAAACGCCAAATCACGGCTTCTAAAGGCAACTTCGTGACTGAAAAGTGAATAAAATCGCTGATCAGCGGCTAAATGAGGAGAAAGCGCTAATTGTGCGGCGAATTTTGAAGAAAATACTCTATATCGCGGCTCAAATATTGAAAAAAAAAATCGCTAAATAATGGCCAAAATGGATATAAAATCGCTTAGTCGCCGATGAAGTTGAGAATGGAAGCTGAAGTGTGGAAAAAACGCTGATTCGAGGCTCTGAAAGGTAACTTCAGGGCTGATGATGAACGAAATCGCTAACCCTTGGCTATTCGAGGAAAAAGCGCTTATTCACGGATAAAAATTGTGGGAAAAGAGCTTTCTTATTCGCTGTGAAAATGTGGGAAAATCGTTAATTAGCGGCTAAAATGAAGACAAATCGCTACAATCCATGGAAGAAATTGAGAAGAAGCGCCAAAGTGAAGAAAAAACGCCGATTTGCTGTTAAAATTTAAGAAAACACCAAATCTTGGATTCCGAAGGCAACTTATTCGTGGTTAAAAGTGAACGATGAGCGCCTAAATGAGGAAAAAGCGCTAATTTGGTGAAAATACTTCATTTCGCGGAAGAAATGTTGTAAAAATCGCTAATTAGCGGCTAGAATGGAGACAAACGGCATAAGTCTCGTTGAAATTGCAGGAGAAGCTCTGAAGTTTTCCAATTCATGGCTAAAATATGAGCGTATCAATAATTAGAGGCTAAAATGGAGACAAATCGCTATAGTTCGTTGATGAAATTGAGGACAAATCACCAAAGTGTGGAAAAAACGCTGATTCGCGGTTAAAATGAAGAAAACGCTAATTCTCTCATAAAATTGAGGAAAAGTGGTCTCTAATTCGCGGCTAAAATGTGGAAAAATCGTTAATTAGCGACTAAAATGGAGACAAACCACTAATTCATGCCATGGTTAAAATTCAGAAAAAGCGCTAATTCATGGCTAAAAGTACAAAGAATCGGCACGTTATATTCTCCTAATACGAAAGATAGAAATCCGCCACATCAAACGCACGAAGATTTAAAAACTAGAAAAAAGGGGCCAAAGCATCGTTTTTGACGAGATTTAGTCCTACCAATGAGCAGGAGAACAGAAGTTACCGGGAGCTCGTGGACTAAACAATCTTTGACAGAAGTCGAGCTTCTACCACATTATAGTCTCCTAATACAATTGATAGAAAATCACTATTAAAGCATTCAACATTCAAAAAAGGGGCAAAATCGCCGTTTTTGAACAAATTTGGTCCCCAACGATCAGGACAGTAGAATGTACCAGGAGCTCGTCAACAAATAAATGTTTACCAATTAGTGAAAAGCTATCGTTTAATTGATTTCAAGCGTTTTCCAGCGTGATAATCGGGTTGGGAGATAGGCATTTTTAGGGGTGCCCGATGGTCACTTTCGGGAGCAATTTTGGCCTATTTCGAAGGCTTAATAACGACGTGGTAATTTTATGCACATTTAGGCCAAACCACGTGGAAACGAAATTTCCGGCGCCGAACTCCCAGAACATTATGTTCTCCTGGTATGAAAGAGCGAAAATCACCGAATTACGCTGTCAAAAAAGGGCAAAATCGAACGTTTTAAACAAGATTTGGTCGCCAACGAGCAGGAGAATAGAATGTGCTGGGAGCTCGTCGACGAAATAATTTTTGATTGATGCCGAGCTCCTATCACATTATATTTTCTCCTAATACTAAGATCAAAAAAATAGATTAAAAACCACCGCATTACACTTGAAAAAAGGGACGAAATCGTCAATTTGGTTCCCAAAATGACCAGGAGAATAGAATGCGCATGGAGCTCGTCGACAAAGGATTTTTTGTCAGTACATTATGTGACAAGGTGTGATTTAACCAATTTCGAGCGTTTTCTAGCGTGCTAATTGTGAGCTGGGCATACCAGGGGCGCCCTACGTCACCCTCGAGAGTAATTTTAGCCCGTTTTGTGGGATTAATAAGGATAATAAGCATAACGAGGGAGTTTTATGCACATGTAGACCAAACCACGAGGGAAAATATTTTTGTCGCTGAGCCCCTAGCAAATATATATGATAGAAAACCGTCGCATTAGATTGTCCCAAAAAATATGTCCTCCCTGACTCACGTACGTCGCGGACAGCTTCGCTTCACGTGTCGCGCTCCTTCCCTCAAAACTATCCCATTATTTTCCCTAATTGACCCTAATTAGTACAACTGGATTTTACTGTTTAAAGCGCTAGAGATAAATGAACCGTTTTCGTTGTCTGTTCGACGAAAAGAACTCGTTTCCATTTGTTATCTTCCATTTTCTTTCCCAGTTTTAACCTCGCGCCGCTATCCAGCTTTAAAAGCTAATGCAAAATTCGGGTTCTTTTAAAAAATATTTAATGAAAATGAATGTACTCTCCCACTCTTTACCCAGACGGCTGGCGTAATATTCCGGAGCTGGGTGTTTTTAAAGCGACTATGTTAGTGATATCCATGGGAAAGTGGTTTTTCTTTTTCTCTGGTCGCGCTTTGATCATCACAGCAGAAAAAAAAGGTTCCTTGACGTTAATTGTAGCATGTAATGTTCCTACCTACATTTAGCGGTAATAAAAAACAAAGTGGTGAGGTCAAGACGTGTTAATAACGGTTAATTGATTAAGTATAATGGTCAAAAGTACCTAGTTTGTTTGATCCAAAAAAATAATGTTGCAGGTATCTCCCAATAAAGTGCAGTTTGTTCGGTCGCCGGTCAACGTCATCGACATGCTCGCAACGCTCAGTTTCTACACGGAGAACCTTCTTCAAGACTCCGTGAGTCGAGCTCTGGACAAAACGGACATATTGGAATTTTTTTCAATTGTCGGCATTCTTCGTCTGTTCAAATTGACGCGTCACTCGCCCGGTCTCCGCATTCTGATACACACGTTCAAAGCTTCGGCAAAAGAGTTGACCCTTCTTGTGTTCTTCCTCGTTCTGGGTATTGTCGTCTTTGCCAGCCTCGTCTACTATGCGGAGAAACTTCAGGTAGGCAATGTAAGCAACCATTACCCACTCGCCACAATTTCACCCCTAGTGTTTTCTTTAAAGCGTGATCAGTACAGAAATTAGCTAAATATAACCGGTATATTCCTGTGGTTGGTTCTTTATTTTCAATTCAGGGAGAAATGTCTAGAGAATTCCTGGAATTCAACTATTCAGTTTGTAGTAATTCTATTTTTTATCTCTCCCCCTCATAAATTATTCATGCTTTGAAAGGTTTACATCCTTCTGATTCGCATAAACTTAGTTTTATCGCAAAAAAAAGAGGCCATTAAAAAAATTGTCTGCCAAAGAAAAGTTCTTAAAAGAAGCTTTCCCACATTTAAAATAACGCTTTTCTCTTGAATCCACACTAGTGCCAACAGACAGCATTAACATTCCCCCCTCCCCGTCCCAGTCAGAGATTATGAGGCGCTCTTTACCATACCGTGCGCTCGTTTATAGAATTATTTATTGTAATTACTCCCACGGTAGTTTTGGTTCAATACTACTACGGATTTCCCGCAACTGCTGACTCGGGCTCCAAACTTTTGTGTATCAGAGAGAGAGCGAGAGAGTAAGGCAATAAACCGTTTCTCCCTCCCGGCCCCGAAGCTCTGAAGTCAGTTTTAAAATGGGGTGATTAAGGGGGATTTCCCAATGCATTTGTACCCAGTCAAAGTATTTTATTAGCTTTAATTAGTGTCCTTTTAGACAAACTGATGATATGAGAGGATTTAAACAAAAGGAAGAGAGAAAGGAAGTGATTTAATGTTATCGGAGGCTGTATTCAAAAATTCCACGATCAATGATTCGATGTTCTCGTGGAATTAAATTCTCCGAACAATTCTCACATTTTTTTTATTCTCTTCGTCTGGCAATAATTTAACTAACTGGAAAAGAATCGAACGTAAGCCGATTATGAAAAAAAACTTTCCTTAAAAATCTCACCCCGAATTTAATGAAAGAGGTCTCACAAGTTGAGAGTGAGAGCTACGAGTTTTCATAAGACGTATTGTGTAGAAGGAAAGAGATTCAAAACGTTTAATTATTAACGTTTGATGGACGGAATGGCGAAAAAACATCTGTACCCGCTCCCAATTTTCAGGAAAATCTCATGAAATTGTTGAGGAAGGACTGATGGTGGAGAGGGGTCCTTCAGTAAATATTTGCCAAATTTCTTCTTATAACAAAAAATGTTGATGTAATTAAATTCAACTTTATCCCGAGAATGTTTTCATAACTTGAATTCTTCGAAGGAAACAAAAAATCAAATAAAAATAAAGTAATTTTTCAAAGACAATAACTTATCATTAAAGCGTTTGAAGGAGTGAGAGAAATGCCACCCCCGCCCACCAGCACAACTCATTGTCAAAACAACATCTGGCGGCCGCTGTCTGTGCGATACGGCGCTAGGATGAAGAGAAGGCCTTTGGAAATTGTCCTCCGGCTACGATTAAACTTAATAAATCATTTCAAACTTGTCACCCCTTTTCACTGTAAAGTGATCCATTTTGTGGAAAGGCAATGCAGCCAATTATATTTATGCTGGGTGATTTTCACACGACCGCCTAATAGGCTGTTGAAGCCGCCGTCAGGAAAACTGCCGCAAAACTTGTAATTTTGCTTAAACTATGGCCTTGAACCTGTGATGAAAAACCGGGCGTAACTCACGACCGAAAAGTGGAAAAAGTAAGAAAAACGAGGAAGACTCTATGTGCAAAAAAGGTGTATTATAAAAGGAGAAAAACAACAAACTTTAATAAGGTTTTTAGGACTTGGTGAAGGTTTCAAGGGTGGTTTAGGGTGGCCACAATTCAACACTCCCACCATTTTCAAAATGCATCGAAGCAAAACGAAATGTAAAAATTTAAACAATTCAAAAACGAAAAATAGCCCAGTCAACAAGAACAATAAAATCGCAATTAAACGGCTAGTTCTGATTTTTTAGTATGTTGTTAGGACCAGCACCAGTAGTCTAAATCCAAGTTTTCAGCTTCGAAAGACTTGTGCTACTTTCGTGGCACTCGAAAAACCGCGAAATTTTTGCACTTTTTTCGGGTTTTACACTCTATCTCCTAAAATATGAATTTTAAGATAAACATACGAAATACGTTAAAAACCACACAAAATTTGCTACAATTTGACACCTAACCTAGCTCTGTAGGTCATATAGTAACCAAGATACAGCTCCTCGAATTTTGATTTATTTGTCAAAAAAATTGAAATTTTAAGTTTTAGTCAAATTTCGACCCGAATTTTTGCTAAAATACTCGTCCTACGGGGAAATCCGAGTCGAGAGAAGTTGTAGCAAATTCAATTATGTTCCATTTAAGCACACAACGATGCCTGTAGAACAAATAGTTTCATCAAAATCCTCGAAGAAACAAAAAGTGTGGAAGCTACATCTTTATTGGAATGAATCCAATGAGTTCCCACCTAAGTTTGGGTGGGCCCAGTGCACACGAACTATAAGTGCAGCATGGTCATCGCTACGCTTATCACCGGGACCATTCTCCTCTATACACTCCATGGAATGCACTGCTCCAGTGGTTGCTATTGTTTTTCCATGGTCACGGTGACATGTCGTATCGTGGTGACCGGGCGAAACTTATCGCTCGTGAGCACAGAGCATAAGGCTGAATGAAAGTACCACGTACAATTTAAAGAATAGGGAACTTGCATGGGTCAAAAAGTCGGATAAAAATGTATTGCTGACTGACAATTGGTATCTGAAAATAAGTTATCTTGAGTTAAATTATTTTTAAAATTCGCCACTAATTAGCAAATTAGCAATAAAAAATCGTTATTTTTTATGCCCAAGAAAACGTTTTCTGATTGGTTGAATGCCAGTGACGTCAATTGACGGGTCGACGGTCGACCCGTCCCTCATACCCAGTACTTTTACATGCTTTTCGACGTCGTTTGCATTGATACAAACTAAAGCCAGTGTGCCCAATGGTCCAAAAGCCCCCCCCCCCATTGACAATAAATAATCACAACTAATGAACGAAAAAGAAACAATGTAGTTTAGTGTTCACTTTAGTGTGCATTTAGCGACTCTACACCGTCGTCAATCGTTGAACGAATGAAATTCACAACCGACAAGACAGAAACCTGCGGAAGATTGCGGGAGTCTGCCTTTTCAAAGCCTTCTCTAGGCATGGCAAATCTTATTATAAACTTATTATTAATAATAATACAAATTTTAATAAGTATATAAGATTATCTAATGGAAAGAAGGTGGAGAATCAGAGAGTACCAGAGAAGGTGGATGCGTTGGCTCTTATCAACCCTCCTTCACTTCTCCTAGAACCTGAGATGACCGAGGTGACACCTCGATATTAGGCAGGTACCTGCTTTAAATTAAATCTAGAGCCACGACAGCTCATCTCAGTTGAATTTAAATATAATTTGAGGAATCTTTTCGTTCAAACCACTAAACTGCATCAGAAATACGTCGAAGTACATTTCAAGATCGCGTAACGTGACGTCACGAGAAACACAAGACGGCACCATGATGAGGGGGTGGTTGGCGGGCCCTTCGAAAATCCATACTTTCAAAAAATCATTAAAATTCTAATTTTCGGTTTTTGTAAATAATTTTTTCACCAATATTGTTAGAATTCAATATTTGTTTGAAAAAAAAATATTCCGAAAAATGTTCAAGTTCCTTATTGTGTAATTTGAAATTAAACTTGACCATTGAATATTTTCCTGAATAAAATATTGTACAAAATATAGCTTTTCGAGAACGGTCACGCTTGTCGTTTTGCGGGAGGTTCCCATTCATCCAAGCCACTTTTCTCTTCCGGTAGCTCCCCGTCGATGTCTTCCTCCCCGTCCTCAATCTGGACCACTGCGACGTTCCGGCAGGAAACACCGAAGCACATTTTACAGAGATTTGAACACTTTAGCCCGGCTTTCCTGCATGAGCAGGCTCCTCCGGTACAACCTCTCTTACAGGAACACGACAAAAATTTCAGAAGGGTGGGGGGTGCCACTTCGTTTGTCATAGTCGTTGGAATAAGTCCCTGTTCGGTCTGGGTCCATCCCCACTGAGAGGCATCTTTTTCCACCCCCATCCACTTCTGAACTTGGTGATACGTCCGGTATGCGTGGAATGCTGCACCATCTTCCGTTGGAGGCAAACGGGCCAAGTCTATTTTCGCTGAAGCGACTGTTTTTACAAATATCTTGTAACGCAGGCAGTGGAGGCTATCTTTTGTGACGTCGCCCCCGTATAGAGTGATAAGGCACTTTGCTCCAGCTTCCGCGATGGCTTGGTGGGTCGCATCTATTTGAAGGAACACTTCAGCTGTGGTGATAAGTCGGGGGTTTTTCTGGATTGCGCTCCACAACTTGTTTTTTCCGTACCAGAAAAGGGCAGAGATTCACAGCCGGAGAAAGCGTGGAGAAACATCTCAAAGCCTGGAGCTACAATCAAATCTCCACGATTGAAGGAGTTTGCCGAAAACTGCATGGTACCATCGTCACCTCTGCCACTTTTCTGGAAGAAAACATTCTTCACGGCTGAGCCCAAACCATTGAGAAGGACGAGTAGGTCTACATCCTCTCCGATTATCACCACAGATTCGTGTGAGGAGCTCTTGTCAATGGCCACATTGATTATTTCTCAGTCTGCATCCTCGACTGCCTGCTTCGTTTCAATCCCCTGGCGATTGAATGCGGAGCACATGAGGGCAATAAGACGACGTTGCTGTCACTGGCTAACAACTTCTCTTGTGCCATTTTTATTATGGTCGACTACACTGCAGAGAACCATGGCGCCTCACGCGTTCAGCTGTTTTCGTATTCTTCTGGGCCCCATCCTGAGGATATCCGTCGAACACAACAGCTGCCTTTGTTCCAAAGTGATTGATGGTGTAGCTGACATAACCTTCTAAAATCGCCTTCACTGAATCATTCCTATGCCAGGGCACCTTATGCAATAGAAAT
The DNA here is from genome assembly GCA_038030265.1 of Corythucha ciliata. Classification (NCBI taxonomy): domain Eukaryota; kingdom Metazoa; phylum Arthropoda; class Insecta; order Hemiptera; family Tingidae; genus Corythucha; species Corythucha ciliata. Next base: position 4,031,827 of record CM075943.1, on the reverse strand, counting down.
CCTCCATCAATGACAATAAAGGTGCTGGCACCCACTGAGATGTTTTCTTTGAGTGGAGTGAAGGCTGAGTAGAACTTTGATTTCGTGCCTTTGCGCATACCCTCTTCAGTAAACATTGACACGGGGTATGGAGCGAGCTCATACTTGAAGTGTTCCTTCACTTGGTTGTCAGACTGCTTGACGATACACATTCGTTGGAAGATCGTCAGCGGCTCAACATCCACACGCTTGTCTCTAACTTTAATGGACTTGCTCATTGATGCAAATGTTTTCATTTTGTCTTTTTGCTTGAAGGTAATCACTCCAAACTTTTTGCCTGTGATTTTTTTGACACCTTCCAATCCCAATTCTCGAGCCATGTGGCAGTTGATGTCGGCTGTCCCAACGATGCCACTACTAATGGACAAGAGCTTGTCTGTATGTGGGAAGGGAGGATGGAAATCGAGGTAGTGCTTCAGTTTCTGCACATCGCTCGTGTCTCTTGCAATCTGTGCAGCCCTCATATCAACATGCTGCTCAGAGGTGAAGCACGAAATGTCCCAGAACTTCTCCAGCTCCTCGCAAATATTCAGCATGCACACCATGCCTCCAGTCCATCTTGAAAGAACACTCGCCGATATCCCTCGACCATGGGTTAACCCTCCTTGACTTTTCATGGACCTCATCAGCACTTGCTCGATGGTTAAATCCGACCAAAGCCTCGACCAAAATTTATTAGAGCGGCGAATTGTAAAGGCTCCTTTTGTGAACGTCCTCCATTCATGTGGATCCATTTTCTCTTCCAATGCTATCATGTCTTGGAGGTAGAGCCTAGCACTTCTAGCGTAAAAAAAATGGCCTGCGGCATGGAAGAAGGGCAGCATTCTTGCAATTGTGACAGGTGGAGTTCCCAGTCCCCCATCCTTTCTGCTTGAATAAATTGCTTCATTAGAGCCGTCATCTTAAAGTATTGCACCCAAAGCTTCGAGGTGGGGCCACCTTGTTCAATTTTCTCCAAGGGAGTTTTAAATTTGGCACAACTCATCTGATAAATTTCATTGTCTTCGGCAACAAGGATTGATGACCTGTCACTGTCACTGAGAATCCCATCCATTCCAACTCTATCTTCCACCGTAAACTCCACCTCATCTGTCAAAATTAAGTTAGCCAGAGCTAAATTGGTGAGCATGTGGGCTCGTACAGCCCTTGAGTAGGCATGGCCATTGAGAATCTTATCTACACTGTTCTCCGCGTATATGGTTGTCAGTAATTCTTTCAGGCCACTCCCTGCCATTATGGTGCCAATGCTCCCCATAAATGACATAAGTAGGTGGAAACCACCAAGGCGCACCACTACACTGCTCAATTCATGATGAGGACAGGCCTGTACAATGTCCCTAGCTTTCATGTAGAGAGGCTGGTCAAAAGTTACAAAGCAGGTTTTTTGTGAGTTGGCTGTACTTCTTCGGCTGGCAGAGCAGTCATCACGGTGTCGTAGTCAGTGGGTGGAGCATGAATGAAAGGCAGGAAAACAATCTTAGAGCGATTGAACTGGAGATGGTCGGTCGCCTGCTCCATGAAGCCATTCCAGCCAGGCAGTTCTGTAGTGTGGGACCACTTGCCATAAAGCCACAACAGGTCTGGTGAAGTTGGCAGGATTTCACCAGCTACTTGGATCATCTCATGTATATCAGCGACTTCTATATCTGACAAACCTGCCTTCTTTCTTATGTTGCATTTCTCGATTTTTGGTGAACCATACGAAGCAATGGTTTCAGCAGGTACATAGTTATTCAAACGAGGGATGCTGTCATCGGGCAATACTGCAGAATGTGGGGTAATAATCATGATACCACCCATTTCGTGAAATGTGTTCTCCCCATCCAAGGTGTTGACGTTGACATCGGCATTGTCAAAAGTGAACTGCATAAAGGATCCTTTTTCAATACGTGGTGAGGATTCTCCACGAACGATTGCTGAGCTTTCTAAACGTACTGCCTCACTGTAACTGCATGAAAATCCCATTGCAGAGCAGAGATTAATGAGAGGCTTTGATCCGAACTTCCTGTATAAGTAGGTACCAAAGCTGGTCTTCAAGGAAGAAATGAATGTTTTTGGTCTGACTGCAGATATCAATAAGTGAGCGAAACCCACACATTTTTTTCTCCATTCTTCGACTGACGTACGTTTGTTTTTCAGCACGATGGTTTCTAGCAACAGTCTCACGGATTCAGGAATGCCAGAGTCAACTTCCTGTAAGAAAGCACTTGATGATGGATATTCAGTATAATAAACCAGTATGACAATGGCAATGGTTTATGACAGTAGTCATAAACCATTGCATGAATGTCTTGAAGCAGAATCTCTGCGGCAGCTTTCACCACCCTCAGTCGCTCCTCTTCAGGATTGCTTCTTCTCTTATTATACCATTTGTCATACAGAATTTGTTTCCCGTCTTGGCGAAAACTCAGAACTGTTTCATGGCTACGGCCACGACCAATCTCCGCAAACAGGATCTTATCACCATAGCGTTTCTCTAGGCGACTTTTCATTGTTCTGACGTCAATCTTCAAATCACTTTTAATCTGGTTCATAAGGTCGCTTAGTGAGAACTGGCATTCCTCTCTGTTTTCTTCAATAAATTCGTAGATACTCTCCATGGCCGCAGTTACATTTTGTAGCTCAAAATACCCTCTTTTCAATCCAGAGATCGGTAGAGCTTTATAGAGTTTGATGCGGCATTGACTGTGGTACCTTGCATCAGCTGCAACAAGATCATTCACAAATGCAAGACGATGCATAATTTTCTGAGCCCATTCATCACCTCTACGCTCAGCGGCTGCAAGCATAGTTGTCCTGACGCCCAGTGAATCAACTGTGTGGACAACATTTCGTCGTGATATTGGCAGCTTTTTTTGGAGATTGAGAAATTCGCTTGTGATTTTGTCTCCACAGAGGAAGCAAATACTATTGAGGTTAGAAGAGCCAGAAGATCTTATTGATTTTCTAGGTGTCGATGGTACTGAACCTTCATCACCACCACGGCGAGCTGACGCGATAACATTACTTTCAACTGTGTATTTTTTCCAACAAGTATCGTGTACACTGACTTCATTCAACCCTTGAAGGGCATTTTTGTTCTCAACTATTAGGCATTCTCACTCACAACTATTAGGGTTTGAATTCCACGTTTTTTCACAACCACAACTTTGCCTTCCTCGAGTGTTTTGCAACAAATGAAACTATTACCCGGTGGAGCCGACATTATCCCGTCCCCGCGTAAAACTTGGATCTGGAATAGTAAGCAGTCTTAGGAGAGGGGGTCTGTTCAGTATAACAACAACAGCTCACATCAACAGTAAATCACATGATTTCCTTTCATTTTGAATATCAATTGTGAAGGAGAGCGTTGGCCTTAGTGTATTATTAGTATCCACGATGCGGGAATCGGATACCGGTATCTTCAGTATGAAAGCGGCCTAAAAGTTATAGTAGAATAGACCCCCAGATCCCTCAAGTCCAGTTTCTTGACTTTACGGAACAAAAATCTCTCATCATGAGGCTTTTTCGCAGTTCAGTTTTGTACACGTTATTGATGGATGGCGGTATCATTGTAGATTTTTCCATCATAAGTATGAGATTAACATTTTTAGTCTCTCCACTTATTTATCTGTTATTTTTTACTACATTTCCCATTGGTTCTTACAGTAAGTTTTATATACACATGTTGTATGAATATATTTTAGTTTTTATACGTATATTATATCTTAAAAATCACTGTAAGGAACGATTGGGAATGGAGAAGAAAAATGAGTGAATACGCAAAAATTGTAAGCCCAATACTTAGTTCCGTACAGTTCTTGAATGTCCCACGTATGCACCAGTTGAGGTTAAGTGATGTCAAATCCACCCCACAAGCAGAAACTTTAGTTCCCGTATCGGCATCACGGTTCAGACCAGTTTTGGTGAGCCAGGTACTTACTTGACTCGGTTTTCCCAAGTCGGGTAGACAGCCAGGGACGTGAATTACGATTCACGTCCCTGGCTAGGGATTAGGGTAGTACCTCCGCTTCCGGCGAGGGGCGGTCCATCGCCTCCATAATCTTGGATCTCTGATGGACTTGGAGTAGCTCTGGACCACACCCAAAGGTACAATTTTTGTGATTGTCTGGGGGGTCCAATCCAATCCAATCAACTTGTACCATGATTTCGCCTTATACGCTCTTGGTCATCCCTCTCCTAACAATTTTGTACACCAACCTCACGTCAATCTGCCATTTCATTCCATATTCGATTCATCTATTGTATACTGTGACGCCTTGTGGTGAGGGGAAACATCCTTGTAATCAATGAAACTAGAAACTGGTAAAGGGGCTCCGATGAAGGGAACTGCATTTTGAGGTAGGTGATGGATCCAAGTTTCCCCTCTTTTCTACAATTGACGAAAGTTTTTTGTTTTTGCCACACATCAAGTTGAAATTCCCCACAATTTGTTCCTTTTCCCAGCTCACGTACGCTGATAGTGAGAATAAGAATCCTACATCGGAAGAACCTTAAGCCGCCGATGATGGACCGGTAGAGGGGGATAGAAGAGGAACATCTGCCGATCCCGTTGTTACGCGGGCGGGCACTAAGAGTCTTCAAATAGTTTTATGCTCCAAGTTGGGGCCCAATTTGTCGCTCTCACGGTCACAAATACCTGGCTCATTTTTTACTATCGCTTCTCCTTGTCGTATATGTCCACACCGGAGGTTGCGCGGACTCTTTTTTTGAGCACATTTTTCAATTTCTAGCGCGGCCAACACACCCAAGTTTAGTCCACGACAACTGGCCTTTTTTTGCAATTGGCATTTCTGCCCCAAGTGGGATAGATTAGCGGGGCTGATGAAATTGACTGACTAAATTTCGAGCTTGATGTAACTTAATGACCATCAAACCATGGTGAAAGCTCAACAGATCATTTTTAGAAAAATGTAGTTTCCACACTTTTTGTTTCTTCGAGGATTTTGATGAAACTATTTGGTCTACAGGCATTCCCCGTAGGACGAGTATTTTAGCAAAAATTCGGGTCGAAAGTTAACTAAAACTTAAAATTTCAATTTTTTTGACAAATAAATCAAAATTCGAGGAGCTGTATCTTGGTTACTATATGACCTACAGAGCTAGGTTAGGTGTCAAATTATAGCAAATTTTGTGTGGTTTTTAACGTATTTCGTATGTTTTATCTTAAAATTCATATTTTAGGAAATAAAGTGAAAACCCCGAAAAAAGTGCAAAAATTTCGCGGTTTTTCGAGTGCCACGAAAGTAGCACAAGTCTTTCGAAGCTGAAAACTTGGATTTAGACTACTGGTGCTGGTCCTAACAACATACTAATAAATCAGAACTAGCCGTTTAATTGCGATTTTAGCTATTTTTACTTCCATGTTCCCGTAGGGAAGGAAGTTTGGTAATGGCAAAAAAAAAAAAAATTTAGCTGACACCAGATTCGTGTTCCTGGACCCCGAAAACGCCTAAATCTCGATTTTCAGTATGGCGTCTGTTGTCCGTCCTCCGTCCTCCGTCGTCCGTCGTCCGTCGTCCACTTTTTTCTCGACAGATCTGGACGAGTGATGGCTTAAAAGTTGTGTCTTCATCTCTAGATGTACACCGTAAAATTTGAAGACGATTGGTTGAGCGATTTGGAAGATATTATTACAAATGTGTTCGGAGTAAAAATGGTTGGACCCTTATAATTCCAAGAGAATATTATAAAATTTGATGATCGATCGTTCAAAATGGTCATCTAGGTTCCTAGAAGACGCTGCTAAAATTTGAATAAGATTTGTTGAGCGGTACAGTTGCTAAGGTTTGGAATGCGTTTCAGCTCTTTTTTTGCCCCAAACCTATCTCCTACCAGAATTTTAGTCCGATTTCCTCTCATGATGGCTTAAAATGACCACAACAAAATTCCCCATTGATGAACTGGCCATTTTTTCGAATTTCAATTTGGTTATTTTTAAATTAATTTTGTTAAAAGAGTAATGTTGGGTGGGAGGTTAATCATATGAATATTCATTTGCATGAACTAATTTCTGAAAGTCGGTGTCATATTATCGTGCATCTTTGAATATAAAGTTCGTTTATCCGTTTTGATAAATATGCCGAAGAGGAAAATCACAAAATTGGACCAAAGTCGACGTGTGTCGGCACAAGGTTAGTTGAACTTTATGACTTTCATTTTTGAGTTAAGGGACACTTAAGCTAGGGTCGACAGTGCCTTTTTAAGTGTTGCCTTCGGTGTGCATGATTTCCATTCAAACATTTAAACAATTATTTGATTAAATACGTCTGTCGGCACAAGGTCAGTTGAACTTTATGGCCCGTATTCATAGACATTTCGTAAACTTAAATTTCCCTAAGTGGTCGTCTAAATAGATTATTTAGACTTAATCTAGGGCCGACAGTGTCTTCAGCGGTGTCGACATCGTTTCTAATGGTGTGCATGATTTTCACTCAAACATTTAAACAAATATTTCAGTCATTATTCGTATCTAATGTTGTGTTGTTAATTTTCACTATTAGTGAAAGATAGTTCAGAAGAAGGCGAAAATAAACTGGAAAGGGATCGAAAGAGAAAAGCTTTATCACGGCAGAATAAAGAGTTTCTTGCTAATGAAAAAGAGAGAAAGAGATTATCGAAACAAATCCTCGAAGTTAACGATAACGAACGGGAAAGAGACCGAAAGAGGAAGATAGAATTACGTGAGAATAAGGACTTTCTCAATTGTGAAAGAAAAAAGAAGAGATTATGCAGACAAAATCCTAAAGTTATCGAAATTGAACGCGAAAGAGACCAAAAAAGGAAGGCTGAGTTACGTCAGAAACAGGAATTTCTCAAGAAGGAACGAGAGAGGAAGAGATTATGTAGACAAAACCCTAAAGTTATCGAAATTGAACGCGAAAGAGACCAAAAAAGGAAGGCTGAGTTACGTCAGAAACAGGAATTTCTCAAGAAGGAACGAGAGAGGAAGAGATTATGTAGACAAAACCCTAAAGTTATCGAAATTGAACGCGAAAGAGACCAAAAAAGGAAGGCTGAGTTACGTCAGAAACAGGAATTTCTCAAGAAGGAACGAGAGAGGAAGAGATTATCCAGACAAAACCCTAAAGTTATCGAAATTGAACGCGAAAGAGACCAAAAAAGGAAGGCTGAGTTACGTCAGAAACAGGAATTTCTCAAGAAGGAACGAGAGAGGAAGAGATTATGTAGACAAAACCCTAAAGTTATCGAAATTGAACGCGAAAGAGACCAAAAAAGGAAGGCTGAGTTACGTCAGAAACAGGAATTTCTCAAGAAGGAACGAGAGAGGAAGAGATTATCCAGACAAAACCCTAAAGTTATCGAAATTGAACGCGAAAGAGACCAAAAAAGGAAGGCTGAGTTACGTCAGAAACAGGAATTTCTCAAGAAGGAACGAGAGAGGAAGAGATTATCCAGACAAAACCCTAAAGTTATCGAAATTGAACGCGAAAGAGATCGAAATAGGAAGGCTGAGTTACGTCAGAAACAGGAATTTATCAAGAAGGAACGAGAGAGGAAGAGATTATCCAGACAAAACCCTAAAGTTATCGAAAGTGAACGCGAAAGAGATCGAAATAGGAAGGCTGAATTACGTCAAAATCAAGAGTTCCTCAGTATCGAAAGATATGGAAAAGCAATTTTAAGAGAAATAAGTGATTTAAGAATAAGGGAAAAACTGAAGGATAAGGAAAATAAGAAAAAAGAAAGGGCATTTGACATATGCAGGTATATGGAAAATGATGAGAGAAATTTAAAGAGAGAGGATAGTGAAAAATCGAGCGCTGAGTTGAAATTTATTAAAGACTGTAAGTCTGGTCCTACACATGTTTGCACTTGCTGTGAAGGGCTTTTCTTCCCTCATTCTGTTTGTCAATTGAATCTTGATAAACTGAAGAAAAAATTAGCGCTGGATTCTAGTCTAAATTTCGAAAAATGTTATAAGGATGTGTTCAACTATGAAGGAACATCTTTTGCTTGTAAGACATGCTATGCTGATATTATGAAAGGGGTGGTTCCAGTAATGGCCACGTCTTGGGGAATGGGTTTCCCAAATATTCCTGATTGTATAAAGAAATTAAGTAAACTAGAGGAACGCATGGTCGCTCCATGCATAAATTTTATGCAAATAAGACCATTGAAGCAATACTCTTTAAATCCACAACTCGGAATGAAAGGGAGCGTTGTGAACATTATTGTGGATTTGGATGATATGCTTCAAGTACTGCCTAGGAGGTTTGATGAAATGGCAACGGTGCAAGTGCAACTAAAGAGACATGTGGATCACAAGTCACACCGGCTCACAAGGCCAGCTGTTGTGTGTAAAGCTTTATCGTACTTGATAAAACTCCTTTATACGAAAAATATGGTATAGTTGCATCGAGTGAATATCTGAAGGAACATGAAAATGACACAGAGAAAGAGATCGAATTTATCGTTGATCCCAAGGATAAAAACAAAATGGATAACTATAAACACGATTCCAATGTAACAATCGTTTCAGATATAGACATTTCCGATGAAGATTTAGATTTTGAAGAGGAAGACAATGTTTTGCTAGTGGATCGAAACAAAGATGTTGTTGAAGATGGAGGTCTCACAAAAGTTATAGCACCCGGTCAGAATTCAATTCCAGTTCCTTGGCACAAAATGTCTGATATCGATGAATTGTGTTTCCCTACCATTTTTGCTGGTCAGCCATTCAAATGCCACGATAAATTAAGTTATGCCAAACGTGTCAAATCTGAGGTTAGAAGAAGAGATAGACGGTCATGCATTCCAGAAAGGCTTTTATTTATGGCTAAATGTAAAATGGAAAGGGACTGTTCATCAAGCATCAACATGTGTATGAGGAAACGTGCCAGTGGCGAAAAACAAATTGTGGCAAAGGACGTACTCGGATACTGTACAGGATTTAGATAAAAGAAGAAAAATTATTCGTTTCAGAAGATATAAATTATGTCAGGATGAATTCAATTTCTTTAGGGAGCAAGTTCTTCTTTTTTTTTCCTTGGAGAAACGAAAGAACAGAAGTAGAGAATGAGGATTGCAAAGAAATATATAGGAAAAACATTGTTAAGATAGAAGCTAATAGCAAAAAATTTAATGTTATGAGTGATGAAGAGATCGAAAGAGCTCTAGAAGAAGCCCAAAATAATTTAGCTATGCAAGAAGAAGCAGAAAAATTAGATCTAATTGCTGATGAGCTACCAGATGATCTCAAAGTCGATATTGGTCAACAGGATGGGACTGAGGTTCCACTTGCAAGTAAGACAGAGAAAATAAAAATTATAGCTCCACCTAAAGAACAATGGGAAAAGGTAATGAAAGATCTCAGGAGCCTTAATGAAGGCCAAAGAGAAATTGTAATGCACGTTTTGAAAAAGATCAAGTCAGATGACAATGAACCAACGAGATTGTTTATTTCAGGAGCTGCGGGTGTAGGAAAGAGTGTTATTATTAGAGTAATCTTTCAGCTAGTGACTAAAGCAATAGAGGAAAGAATTGGAGTGAAAACTGATACCATAAAAGTTTTTTCGACAGCATCAAGGGGAAAAGCGGCGTTTTTGATAAACGGTTTGACATTGCACACTGCTTTCAGCTTGCCAGTAACTCAATTTGGAGGACTGATGCCAGATCTTAGTTGTGCTTTTGTGAATAGTGCTAGAGCTAGACTATTGGACTTGAAGTTACTAATTAATAAATGTTATATTTTTAGGATTTTGGCTTTTTTCTTCTTCTACTTCTTCGATAATTGAAGTTACTAATTATCGATGAGATCTCAATGGTCGGGGCTCGAACTCTTAGCAGGGTAGACAAAAGACTAAGACAAGTTATGGGCCGAAATGTAAGTTTTGGAGGGGTGTCCATTATAGTTGTTGGAGATCTTAATCAACTACCTCCAGTCATGGATTCTCCAATATACAAAGCACCGTCAGTTAATGAATTTAGTATTTTAATGCACATTAATCCACTTTGGGAAGAGTTTTATTTATATGAATTGACTGAAATAATGAGACAAAAGGGGGATCTTGATTTCATAAATTGTCTGAATAAAATTGCATCTAATGAACTAGCCGTTTAATTGCGATTTTAGCTATTTTTAATGTTCTTATTGACTGGCCTAAAAGGAAGATTATAAGATGGTCACTGCTAGAGGCTTCGTCAGGAAATCTGCCGGTTGACTTCTTGACGGTACGTATTTCAATTCGAGAAGCCCATCCTCGACCATTTTTCGGACGAAATGGTACTTGACATCTATGTGCTTGGTCCTCTTATGATGCTCTTGATTCTTTGCAAGGTTCATAGCACATTGGTAGTCGATGAACATGCAGGTAGCGGCTTTCTGCTCCACGCTGCTTCCTGCGAGGCTTCCGACGCCGCAACATACTCGGCGCATTTTTGACGACGTCAACACCACGTTACTGGTGCACCCGCAAGCACTGACACGTAGCTCGTTGTCGAATGACGCGTGTCGATGTCGCCAGCGAAATCCGAATCCAAGTAAATAGTTAGGTCAAGATCTGAAGAGCAGGCGATCCAGCGTCCCTCTTAAGTATTTAAAGATCCTCGTCACCGCGAGCCAGTGATCTCTCGACGGGTCTTCCAAATAGCGGCTGACCTCACTGACTGCATACATTATATCGAGCCGAGAAACGATCGCTGCGAACGTTAATCATGTTGGTGTCATGCGATGCATTCCTCGCCAGGACGACATTAGCGTCTGCCGGAACTTTGTTCGGCTTACAATCCGTCATGTGGCATTTTTCCAAGATGCGGCGCAAATAACCTCTTTGAGTTATTTTAATGTGTCCAGATGGATTTCCATACCAACGAAGTGCTGGAATGTAGGGCTGGGCCCATAACCTGATGAAAAACCGGGCGTAAATCACGACCGAAAAGTGGAAAAACTAAGAAAAACGAGGAAAACTCTTGGTGCAAAAAAGGTGTATTATAAAAGGAGAAAAACAACAAACCCCCTAGGTCCCTGTGGGTGGGGGTGGAGGAGACAGAATACATCCACCGTATCCTCTGCGAGTCGTAAAAGGCGACTAAAAGAGGCGGGTAGGTGGTCCCGTTAACCAGGAAAGGCAACCACCTAAGGGAGCATACCCTAACAGAAAAGCCGGGGGTCGGGCCTCGACAGCTACAGACACCCCGAACCTCGCAGGTTGGCACCTTGGTGTCAATACGGGCCTGGCAAACCCGGGGATCCTGTAGCCTGGGTGCAGGATCTCTCCAAACCCTGCGCTCATCCCCAAGGCCTTATTTGGCCTCCCCCCCCCCATCACCACAATCCTCTTCCTCCCTTCTTTTGTTCACGTTCCCAACATACTCTCCCCCTACCAGAATTGTTGCTGACTTTGATAGGACAAGGTACTAGGACTCAGGGTTAGAGAAGTCTCGCCCGCCCTGGCAGTAGGGTTAAAATGCACACTTTTTTCTACAAATGAAGCAAACAAAGGAAAAAGATGAACTGATTTATGGCAACCCAGTGGGGGTCAGGACCCACTGGGCGACTCTGGCGCGTTTACCGGAACCAATCCTGAACAATATTTTGGCAATGACGGGTGTGCTGGTGAGACGGTCACTAACACTACCCCAAGCACACCAACCGGGCCTCCTAAACGAAAGGAGAGCCTTTGAGAATTAATAAACCGCACTCATTTTCTTAGTGAGGCTTTAGGAAGAATACTAAATGAAAAAGGATTAACGACGAGTACGGAATCTCTTGGCTCTGCGTTAGGCTCGGAGCCTGAAAGGAAGCGGAAAATGTATGTAACAGAAGCGTTTGAACCAGGAGAGACCTGTAACATGCCTAATCGAAATGTTAAGAAGGTGAAAAGGAAATCTCCTATGTTTTCACCCAGAGCTGAAACGAAGAAAGCTGACAATGATGAAAAATTCATTGTAATAAAAGGCGCTGGAAATACCTTTAAAGAAGTCTCTATTTTTAGAATATCGAAGGAAATTGAGGGAAAAGTAGGAAAAGTGGCATCGATCAGAAAAATGAGGGATGGTAATTTAATGGTGGAAGCTGTCGATCACAAGTAGGCGGAGAAGCTGAAGGCATTGAACTCCATCGCGGAGCAGGAAGTTCAGACGGATGCTCCAATGCATCTCAATACCACGAAAGGAGTAATTTCTCATCAGGAGATTCTCTTCGCTAAAGACGATAAGATTACTGAGGCACTAGAAAGGGTTTGGGGTACATAGTGCAACGATTATCAAGAAAAATGTGGATGGCATCAAAGTTAACACAAAGACAGCGGTACCAACATTTAAAGGAGGGAGTCTTCCTGAAATTGTTGAAGCTGCCTCTATCAGATTCAGAGTGAGGCCATATGTACCAGCACCGAATATTTGCTTCAAGTGTCAGAAGTATGGGCACAAACAGGAGACCCGCCGATCTGTTGTGGATGCATGTAGGTGTGGAAAACCAAGGCATGAAGGTAGATGTGTTCTGCCCTTCATTTGCGTGAACTGCAAGGGTGATCACCTTTCCAACGCAAGGGAGTGTTGATTGTGGTGCGGATTCGTTGGTCTTCCTCTGTGTCCTGGGCGGGGTCGTCTTAGGGAAAGAGTTCATTTAGGAGAGCCTCAAGGCTCGTGCCGATGTCCTCTGTGAATGCTGTGTCACAGTGAGGAGCGGTTTTGGGCAGCATGTGCCTCAATGTGTCTGGTATGAGATACCCCATGCGTTAGTCATGAGCTCTTCCGAGGTAAGCTTTCACTACGCACGCAGTTTTTTATACGGTTTTCGCTTTTGCACGTATGCCTGGTGTGCGTTTGTCCGTTCGTAGCCTGGTTGCGTCAGTATACGTCTCTTCATGCGTTTCATCTGACGTCTTGCCTCACTGGTCTCGGGATCCACCAGTTGGCCGCCTCCCACAATCAATGTACACCCAATCTCACCAGTGGCAATTTGGGGGCATGCCGGGACGATCCACGGAACAAGCGATCCATCACCTGAAACACCGGATCAATGAAGCCACTGGCCGCATCACCGCAGTCATGTGCTACGATATCACTGCGACTTCACCGGAGCATTCAACGATGTCTGGTGGCCGGCGCTACTGGCCGAACTCCGAGTCAATGACATTATGCGAAACATCTACGCGCTCCTTCTAAATCGACCAATGGCGCACCAATAGTGGCCTTGGTTCCTGCATACTTGGCGTCCTAAAACAGCTAAATTGGCTCCTCGCACAGTAAAAATGACTAGAACTGACGATTCGAGCCCTTAAAATGCCTATACAGATGATTCCTGCTCTGAAAATGGTAAAAGTGTGCCAAGAATGGCTAAAACTGAGCATTCACGCTTTGGCTTCACGCCCTACAAATTGCAAAACTGACTCCATACGCCCTAAAAATTGCTAAAATGACGATTTGCCCCTTGAAAATGGCTGAACTCGCAGTTCGTTCCCTGAAAATGACTAAAATAACGGACTTGGCTCTTTGAAGTTGCAATTTTGGAGGTTCGTCTCAATTGAATTAACCAATTCCGTTGGTTTGGCTCTTTCAAATATCAATTTCGAAGGTTTGGCTTAACCTATAAGACAATTTCGCGAGATTTCCCTCATTCTATTGCAATTTCGAGGGATCTTCAAAAATCAAATTTCCAGGATTTGGCCTTTTAAAGCCTCAATTAGGCAGATTTGTCTTCCTTTGAAATCCACGGTTTGGTCCACTTTAACAACCAAATTTCGTGGATTTGGCTATTTCAAATGGACATTTCGGGTGCTTGGCTCAAATACGCACTTCTGGATCATTCAAGGCCCCTTTTTGTGGATCTAGCGGCTTAAAAGCCAAATTCGCGGAAAATCCAATTTTGTTGGGCTGAATTCTTCAAAACCCAAATTATTCGGATTTTAACTCTGTAAAGCCCCAATATCACGGCTTTTCTCTCCATTAAAATCATTATTTTCTGTGCTTTGGCACTTCAGAACATCAATTTAATCGTTTTAACAGAAGTGCCAAATGATTGTAAAAATTAAGTCCGAGTGTAACTCCTGATCGATTATTTTATAATTAATTTTATTCCAAGCCGGGGGCCCCCAATGGGTCGGGGCCCCTAGGCGGTCGCCTACCCTGCCTATCCCCTAAAAACGGCCCTGGGCACTGGCGTATTCAAAGGAGACTGCCTCTAAATGCCCTAAATGTGGGTTTTCGTTGTTTCTGTAAACAAAATTGAACGACCTTTCCCTCTCGCCCAATTGTTTTATTCAACTGGAAGTTCAAGGCCTGTAACTTAATGTCCAGCGCTATCAACCGTTGAAAATCTGTCGCATTCACGATTCTGTAATGCAGGCTTACTCTACGGGGAAGTGCTCTTCTAACCTGTTGCTTAATGCTTTCGCTTATCAAAGTAGGTAGTGATTCGAGACAGCGGGGGATTATTTTAATCCTTCCCTTGAACAATACACCGAGTGTTTGAATCGTCGGGTCAAATCCTGTGAAGTCTGTGATTTTACACCACCAAGTTAGAAGGCTTAAGTTAAACACCCCAACACCCTCCTCCCCACAACACACACACCCCCCTGTGGCCGCAGGATCGATACTTATCTAATATTTTCGGCAAACTTTACTCTCACGTATTTCCTATTTGAGCACTTTTCGCCAAGGGGGAACAACAAAAAAGAATTTCGGTTGAGACAAGTCGTAAGGCTGTCACCCTTTTTTTTTCCCCCTTGTTGCTTTTACCATTTCTGACTTTTCAAGTAAATGGACTGTTTTTCCTCTTTTCGTTTTTTTCTTTGTCCATTTCTCTATGCCTCTAAATACGTTCGTAGCGTCCACGTTCTTCTCTCTGGCCTTCTATTTCCAAGTAAAAACATACTCTGCTTCCTTGTTTATTTATTCAGTTGACTCACCCTCTGTGTTTATGTCAGTTTCTCTCTCCCTGTTTCGAGCTTGACGCGAAACGAGCAGCTTTTCCGCAGCCCCTAGTTTGTGAACTCTTGAAAATCTTTAGGGGCCTTAAGGCATTATTTATAATATTTACCTGTTTATTGCATTCAGGAGTAGGAATGAAAAAAACGTGCGTTAATGTTATTTAACATTAATCACAAAAAATACTGTTTGAAGGAATAAAATAATAAACCTTGGGGATATAATTCTCTACTTTTTCCGCCAGCTCTCTTTTAATCTGGTTCAAGTTGTTAAACCTCACATTTTAATTAAATTAATTCATTCCAAGGACACGCTAATTTATTGGCCTGAGGCTGCCTTCTTAATTAGCGTAGTACGGAGCAATGCCCTCCCACCCTCCTTGCCATACAATACCCTTTCAATTATTTTAAATTAAATTACGTCTCACCACTCACCGTATTTGTTGGAACGGCTTCAACGAAACTCAGAAAAGGAAATGCACTTTATCTCTCAGTTTCTCTCTTTTCAAAATTGGGATTTTAGGCTTGCCTCCACCTGTTCACTATCAATCTCTTTTAATAATGAGGAAATTGAATGAAAGGGGTCGGGTGAGAGTGGAGGGTTTGACGTCAGGATGAGTTAGGACACAACTGAAATTAAACACTGTGGCTCTATGAGTCGGTAGGATGTTTCTCTTTTAAACTGAACAACGCCGCTGTGTTCTAGAGCCAAACGCTATTCGAAAATATTACTAAATACCTACATAGTTTTATTTAGATATTCTGGAATTATAATCAGTAAGTAAAACATGATGGCGACCCTACAAAAGATGTTTTCACCGTCTGAACGGGAAATTCTGATTTTGAGGACATTTGTTTCTTGTTCGTAGTCTCTCCTTCGTTAAAATCTCCTTTCGTTCAACATTTTGCAAGCAAAGTCAAGTCACAAAATGAAACATTTGAATTGCTAATTTCTTTCTCGAGCCTTGTTTTTATTTGAATTTAAGTTTGTCAGCTCTTGTTCAAACAAGCACATCTCAATCGGTCTCTATATCAAGTTGAACTCGATGTCTCCTCTTTCTATCAAACAGCCTTTCCAACTAACAGCACTAGTGAAATTACTAGCCGGGGCATGAAATAGTCATAAAACTGCAAAGATTCAGGGCTGAGAATTCATGAAATTGATAGTTTAAGTGTTAAATTGCCGTAAAATGCAGGTTTTGGTATAAATAGTCGCGAAACCGCAAGTTTATACGCACATGAATAACTGAAAAATTTTAAAAACAATACTTTTATTTTGCTTTGTTATAATTATAATAATTTAATAAGGCCCGGGTCGACCACATGGGTTTAAAGTTCCGTTTAACACTAAGCTGAGCTTAAGAGCTTACACCCCAATCCGAATTTAGTATTTTGAATACAAAATCGTTTAAACCCTTAGCAACGATTAAACGGACATTGTCGACCTAACCCTAAGTATAACAGATTATGCGTCACGCAATAAACAAATTGTACTGACAACAAACCGCAAAATTGAAACAGGGGCCGGCGAGAACGAGAGGGCACTAGGACGTTATCCCCGGGCCCGGCTTTCCTTGGGAGCCCGGATTTTAGAAACCCTTTGACCTCGAAACCCATTTAAGGCAGTAGTTAGAGCTTTGCAGTAATGGGGCCTTTATCGTGGTTGGAGCTTAACTGTGACTGGATGGTTAGAGCTTTGCTGTAACGAAAAATTGCAACGAGGGTGCGGTCCGAAGTCTCCGTTTTGACCTCAGACCTTCAGCTACTAGAGCTACCCGGTCCTGGTCTCATCAGGCCGGCAATTGAGCCGAGCCGAGATTTTTGAACTCGGCCGTGACGCCTAGCCACAATATCCCCCGTCCTCGTTTCGCCCTCACGGTTCTCATCAGTCCTGGTGAGCCGGGTCTTCCCTGACTCGGTTTGGCCGGGTCGGGTTGAGTGCCGGGGGGAGGGAATCGTAGTGCAGTGGCACCTCCGCTCCAAGCGAGAAGCAGTCCATCGGCTCCGTACTCGGCTCAATTGCCGAGCTGATGAGACCAGGACCGAGTAGCTCTAGTAGCTGAAGGTCTGAGGTCAAAACGGAGACTGGACCGCACCATCGGTGCAATTTTTCGTGATTGTTTGGTGGGTGTCGTATCCAAACAAATGTAACCAATGCGACAAGTTCATTTTTATTTTAAGGCCGGTCGTCCACTGGAAGCGTTTTCGAGCGGCGCTACAACGTGCTACAACGAGCGACAACGAGCGACATCGAGCGTACATACAAAAAGACATAAATTGAATTCACTGCTGCTAAGTCTGCAGTGGACGATGTCACTTTCAATTTGAGTCATTGGGATGTACGCTCGTTGTGGCGCGTTGTAGCACCGCTCGAAAACGCTTCCAGTGGACGACCGACCTAAAAAGAAAACATATTTTTATGATTATTCAGTTGTTCAATAAAACAATAAAATTCAACCTAATTCTTATTTGGCAATTGTACTTATTTCGTGAGATACAACAAGTGGACGACGAGGAAAACTAAGACATGGCCGAAGAAGACGTTCGGCAACAAAATGAGTCAATTTTGGAAGCACTGCGCACCCAAAGCGCGGTTCTCGGGCAGCTCCTTCAACAAGTAGTGCTCCACGGCCCGACCGACGTACCCCAACATGATACTCGTTCTGACACACACTCGGTGCACTTTGACACATTCGACGAAGAACAAGAATACTTCAAGTCCTACCGTCAAAGGCTGGAGAATTTCTTTGAACTCCGCAACATTCGCGGAACTTCACCGGCCAATGAAACGCTCAAAGCTCGAATACTAATTAACGCTCTTGAAGCGAACTATTACACTTTTCTTGCAAGCCTCACGTCACCAGATCTGCCGTCATCGAAGACTTATGACGAGTTGATAACAACACTTGAGAAACAATTGTGCCCAAAATCCAACGTGCATACGGAACGGCACAAATTCCTATCTCGCTTCCAAAGGAATGGTGAAACTGTTTCTCAGTACTTATCTGGACTAAAAGAATTGGGCGTCTCATGTAACTGGACATGTCATAACGATAGCTGCAACAGAACCATTCAAAGCATTCTGCAAGCTCAGTTCATCCGAGGTCTTCGAGATTCCAACATTCGGGGGCAAATTCTCCAAAAGGAAGACACACTAGACCTCGAAAAATCGGTAGAAATAGCTCTAGCGATGGAAGCTGCGAAACGGCAGAATTATTTGTATACATCTCCAGACAGTGAAGTCCACGAAGTTAAAAAAATACAAAATCAAACACATTTTGTTTCCAAGTCTTCACAATCGGACAAAAAACGTGATATGCTCGCCCGCCTGGGGCTTCAAAACGTATGCTTGTCTTGTGGACGAGACAACCACCGAACAAGGAATTGCAAGGCTAAAAGAAATCTCCGGTGTGACGCCTGCGAAAAACCCGGACACATGAAAAAAAGTTTGTTTATCACAACAGAACCGAACCAATCAAGTCATAGAGTCCGAAAAAAGTGACGAAGTGACGCTGAATATTCGATGCACTCGGGCATAATAATGCGTGGCGTTCGTGTCTATGTGCCAGTCACTTTGCGTCCGACTATATTAGAAGAATTACATTTGTCTCATGTTGGCACAGTCAAAATGAAGGCTATTGCACGGAGCATTTGCTATTGGCCTGGAATTGACAAAAATATAGAAGCCATAGCAAAAAGTTGCCAAAGCTGCGCGGAAGTAAAGAATAATCCTGCCAAGGCTCCTCCGCACAGCTGGGAGGAACCGTCAGAGCACTGGCAACGCATTCACGTGGATTATGCTGGCCCCTTCAAAGAACATTATTTTTTGATTGTCGTCGACGCGCGATCAAAATGGCTAGAAATGAATATGTTTCCAAAGGCGCCCACATCAAAATCAACAATCAAATGCCTGGACCAAATATTCGCGCGAAATGGCCTGCCAAAGACAATCGTTTCGGGCAATGCTAGCATTTTCAAATCTGACGAATTCTTCAGCTACTGTCGATCAAATGGCATTGAACAGAGATTTTGCGCTCCAAATCATCCAGCAACGAATGGCTTAGCGGAACGTTCTGTACAAAATTTCAAACAAAAACTGAAGGCAATGAGTAATGACAGTGGAAGTTTACTAGAAAAACTTAATGCTTTTCTTTTCAAGTACAGAAGTACGCCTCTGAGGAACGGGAAAAGTCCAGGTGAAATATTCATGAACCGATCTTTGCGAACAAAACTTCACATTATGAAACCGATACCGACACGCAATTGTGCCAAGTCAACACCAGAACAGACCGGGCTTGTGCGACATTTTTCTCCAGGGGACCGAGTGCAAGCAAGGAATTACCTTGGAACGGCCGTTTGGAAATTCGGTTCTGTCCTTGGACGTCTCGGTCGACTTCACTACCTTATAAGACTAGACTCAGGACAAGAAATTAAAAGGCGCATAAATCAAATACTCAAAACAGAGGTAAAGTGAAGGAATCCACGGTACGGATCTCAACGTCTGTGTGCCGGAGACTGTCGTATCCAAACAAATGTAACCAATGCGACAAGTTCATTTTTATTTTAAAAAGAAAACATATTTTTATGATTATTCAGTTGTTCAATAAAACAATAAAAGTCAACCTAATTCTTATTTGGCAATCGTACTTATTTCGTGAGATACAACAGTGGGTCTTGCCTCCAACATCTAAATCGTTCATTTTTTTTAGCCCCTGCTGTGGTTCGATGCTTTGCTGTGGTCGGAGCTTCGCTGTGGTTGGATATTTACTGTGATTGGAGATTTAGGGCCGTATTCATAGTCGTCACTCAAGTGGGAGTGCATACTTGACTGTGGTCTGGCGCGTGCGCAAAACGGTTTCATATTTCATAGATCACACTCATCGAGAAACAAGTGTAAGCTCAAGTGATTCGTCAAGTGAATGCTCATTGGTATTCATAAACCTCACTCAACGTTGTGAGTGAGTGAGCGCATCTGCGCACACGCGTTTTCCATTTCATAGAGCACACTCAACTCAAAAATATAATAAACCCTTAAGTGAATACTCATCGGCACCTTTTCATAGTCGAAACTCAGAAATGAGTGGAGTGTAATCTCAATTCAAACACCCACCCTTCTCCTAGTACATTTTGAGGGAGCTCCGGACCACCCTTGAGTCTTTTCTTATTTGTAATCACTGGCGAACTTTAAATTTTTGTCGTTACAATTAAAATGGATTACGACTGTATATTTACCCTGGACGAGTACGACGATTTCGTAGCTCATCGCCGAATACCAAAAAGGTAAATCATTGGGGTTTTCCTGTTTTTCCCCCGAAATCAGGTCTTGATAGTGTGTTTAATTACTCAGGCACATCCGAGATATGCAAAATCCTTTTGAGTCTTACTCCGATAAAGAATTCAAAGCTCGGTTCCGGTTCAGGAAGACGACTGTCGTCGACACCCTATTACCTGTTATTTTTTCGTCTCAAGAAATTGTAACAAGTAGAAAAGGCCTTCCAGTGCCTCCCGTCATCAAAATTCTCGTTGCCCTGCGGTTTTACGCCACCGGTTCTCTCCAGGTACACTCGTGTCTTATGTGAGCCCCGTGTCTTTTGTCTACCCTCGTTGTTGTTTCCTCAGATGCGTCTGTTATCCCAGTCGTCAAATTTTCCGGCCAGCATGCTACCTTCTTCGTTCAAGGAATCCTGTTTTTATGTGCCTCGTTCTTCTTTGAAACACTGCCCGAGACAAACAGGAAGCCCATTCTGTGTTATAAATCCTTACTATGTCATACCCGTGTGATGTTACCATCGCCACAAATACTCCTCTTGATTTGATCAGCTACCGTGTGCAATGAGGTTCCTTCTTTCCAGATCGTATGTGGAGATTTATTTGGCATAAGCCAATCAACCGTATGCATAATTGTGAAGTTCGTGTCTGAAGCGCTATGCCGCAAAATCGGACAGTTCATCGCATTACCCCAGAAGCAGGAGGACGTCAAAAAAACGTGGAATGACTTCTACCGGAAGGCTGGATTCCCCGGGGTAATTGGGTTAATAGATGGAACGCGCATTCCCATCAAAAGCCCCGGAGGAGACCAAGCAGAGGTTTTCCGAAATCGCAAGTCATTCTTCTCAGTCAACGTGCAAATAGTTGCGGGACGGAACGAGGAAATCTTTGATATTGTGTGCAGGAAGCCAGGCTCGGTTCACGATACTCGGATTTTTGAAAACAGTTCAATAAGAGTTCGTTTAGAGGGTAATAACGTATCGTTGGGGCACCTGCTAGGTGACAGCGGCTACCCTCAAAGAGAGTATATACGTATATACTCCTATTTTGAACCCTGTGACCCCCCAAGAATTACGCTACAACAAATCTCATAAAAAGACTCGAAGTAGCGTCGAAAGAACAATTGGAAGGTGGAAACGGCGTTTCCCATGTTTATATTATGAAATGCAAAATAGTCTTCCAACCGTCCTTCGCATAATTCCGGCGTGCGCAACTTTACACAATATTGGGATCACCGGGAGGGATCTATTAGAATCCCAAGAAGAAAGTGATGATACTCCAATTTTTGATGTCCCAACACCAGTAATTACGACAGGGGAAAGCGGACGTAAGATTCGTGAGGCGTTCATAATGAGGCATTTCACTACATAGAGCAGCTGGAAACGTTTGTTTCAATAATAAAATTCCTTATTAAGTATAACGTCAAGAAACAACAATCTAAAAATATTTCAGATTTCCGCTCGTGGTTTTAATATTTCATTCGTGTAGGTATTCTATTTATAATTCATGTATTTCTTTTAAAATTTATTTTTACACTTCAAGGTGGGTACCTATTTAATTAAAACGCCAATTTCATTTTTCATTTACCTCACTAGAACCGAACGTTTCAGTAATCCACCGAATTCAATGAACCTGATGTTGGCATAGTTCAGGAGCGTACCTAGAAATCCTTCCAGAGAGGACGATTACGGCAGACCCCGCAGCCTACTAAGGACCGGCGGGGGCGAGTCTTATAATGAATGCCCTCCGTATTGCTGGGATTTCGCAAACACTTGGCTAAAAACGGCCTCCCGTAGGGGGCGATAGATGGATCGCGGGGGTGATAGGGGGATCCCCCCCTCTAGGTACGCCAATGGTATAGTTTGTACTACATTATATCTGTGGTGATGGGAGGCAGGCCACCATGATCATTTTTTTTGCCGACCCGGGGCTAATTTGATTTTGCCGCCCCATACGCCTATCGTCGTTCTTGATACGACTTCAAGGCCAAATTTGAGGAAAAACGCTTTTGTGTTCGGGTAAATCCACGATTCAAGGAAAATCGCTGTTTCACGGCTGAAAGGGATCATTCAGAAGTTTTGGCTTGGGAAAAGTGCCACAAACCCCGCGAAACAATGAAGATTAAGACTGATAATCGGTCATTCCTCTTCTTCTACGTACTTCGGCCAGTTCTGACCCGGTCTTTCAAGGAGGGTTGAGTTTGAGTGAAGTACACCGTCAACTCGTATAAGTTGAGAGCGCTCTCAGTCTATTAAATGCACTTCCTATACAAGTGTTCTCTTGAGGGTACCCTCCACTCAGTTGAGTGGGAGTGTTTACTCAAACTGAGTGAGGACTATGAATACGGCCCTTTTACTCTGTTTTGGCGCATTGCTGTGGCTACGAACTGTGCTGTGGTTTGGAGCTTTGCTGTGGTTCGGTGCTTGACTGTGGTTTGGTGGTTAACTGTGGTTTGGAGCTTTACTGTGGTGGAATCATAACTGTGGTGTGGAGATTTGCTGTGGTTAGAACGTTTCGTGTGGATGGTACTTTACTTAGTCCACCCCCCCCCCCCCAACATCAAGAAGAACATGAACCCGCGGCCAGCGCTCTCTCATTAGATTAGTTGCAACTTCGAACTTCTCTTCCCTCTACTTTCGTTATTGGTTGTCCCACAAATTCTGGGGGGCTGGAGCTTTGCTGTCTGTTTGGCCCTTTACGGAGACCTTCATTAGTTAATTTTTAAGGAAGGTCTCTGAATACAGCCTAAATAAACAATAAATATTTATTTATTCTTGAAAATTGATTTTATTCTAATTTAGTCACGAATTAGCGCTATGCATCCTACCTGCCAACTAGCTCTCATGCCCAATTTAAGTCAAAAATTCGTGATTTTCTCGATTGTAGCCGCGAACAAGCGTTTTTTGTCAACGTTGGCTGCCAGTAACGGTTATCTCAATTCTAGCCGTGAATTAAGGGATTTTTTCACCTAAATGAATTTGATTTTTTTCTCTCAGTTGGTGCCGCAAAGTTGCCTTCAGAAGCATGCACGTGAACCTGGCGGCACACATATCACCAAACACGACGAAAATGGCGCCATTCGTTTGTTTACTGTTTGTTTACGTTTGTTTAGCCCAAATTTTCGTTTGTTTAGCCCTGCAACATACGATTTTTTGAAAAACAAAATGTGTGCCGCCAACTTCACGCAACGGCACACATGACCCCAATCGTTTGTTTCGCTACATATTCGGACAGAACTTCGTTTGTTTACGTTTGTTTAGCCCAAATTTTCGTTTGTTTAGCCTAAATTTTCGTTTGTTTAGCCCAGCAAAACATGTATTTATAAGAAAATACATCATGTGTGCCGCAAACTTCACGCAACGGCACACATGACCCCAATCGTTTGTTTCGCTACATATTCGGACAGAGCTTCGTTTGTTTACGTTTGTTTAGCCCAAATTTTCGTTTGTTTAGCCCAGCAAAACATGTATTTATGAGAAAATACATCATGTGTGCCGCCAACTTCACGCAACGGCACACATGACCCCAATCGTTTGTTTCGCTACATATTCGGACACAACTTCGTTTGTTTACGTATGTTTAGCCTAAATTTACGTTTGTTTAGTCCAAATTTTCGTTTGTTTAGCCCAGCAAAACATGTATTTATAAGAATCATGTGTGCCGCCAACTTCACGCAACGGCACACATGACCTTAATCGTTTGTTTCGCTACATATTCGTACAGAACTTCGTTTGTTTACGTTTGTTTAGCCCAAATTTTCGTTTGTTTAGCCCAAATTTTCGTTTGTTTAGCCCAAATTTTCGTTTTTTTAGCCCAGCAAAACATGTATTTATGAGAAAATACATCATGTGTGCCGCCAACTTCACGCAACGGCACACATGACCTCAAACAACAACAAGATTTCCCGTCTCCCGTCTCCTTGCAACCAATAGTTCATTAGTATATCGCGCATTAGTACTTAGCTCCTGGAATGTAATGTCGGTATGCAGGCAAGTCAGGCAATGTTTGAGAGACTGGGACGGAGGAGCAACAGCATGGTTGTTGTCACTCCCAAGACGCTCAATTTGCAAAGAGTGGTGGCAATGCTTACGGGCTACTGTCCGTCGGCATCAATATGTGATGATTGTGTCCATCAGCAAACCTGACGTGTTGGTAATTTAGACACGGGGAACCCCATCGGAGCATGTTTTGAGCACTCAGGATGAGTTAAAAACTGGAAAACGTTTTAACAACAAATTGTTTCCTGGAGAGACCAAAAATACACAATTTTCCTTGGTCGTCAACCTCCTCTAGGAACGGCGACCGTGTCAACATCATGGTGTTATTTTTTTTTATTAATTTCGAAGTTTACACTACTTGAGTATGATTTTAAAGGGAGAAAAACACATAAATAATCATGTGTGTCGTTGCGCAAAGTTGGCTGGCCTCATTTTCTTTTTCGAAAAAATGAATAATACAATGCAGAACAGACATTAGGGCGAAACAGCCAAACAATGTGAATTAGTAAGAATAATGAACGAATCTTTGTGAATCACACGAGTTATTATAATCAGTACAGCTGCGTATCGCTCAAGACGAATAGAACAACGACAGTTCAACCATAATCGTTCAGACTTCCCCAAAACGGAAATGCCAGTTAAAAAAACCTTTTGCTTCATATGTAAGTGCCTCTACAAAAAGTTGGAGGGATAATAATTTTGACGATAAAAAAATTTATGCTGCAAAGCTAAACAAACGAAAATTTTGACCAAACAAACGTATAAAAACTATGTTGCTACAGAGAGTGCCCCTAAACAAACGATTACATTCGTATGTGCCGCTGCGTGAATTTCACGACGCAAATTTGTTTTTAAAACTTTTTATACCGGAAGGTAAAAGAATTTTGCTAAACGTTTTATACTACAAGCAACAGAATTTTGGCTAAACAAACGAGAAAAACCATTCCATGTCTGAATATGTGGCAAAACAAACGATTGTAGTCATGTAAGCCGTTGCGTGAAGTTGGCGGCCCACATGATGTATTTTCTCATAAATACATGTTTTGCTGGGCTAAACAAACGAAAAAAAAAGAAGTTCTGTACGAATATGTAACGAAACAAACGATTAAGGTCATGTGTGCCGTTGCGTGAAGTTGGCGGCACACATGATTCTTATAAATACATGTTTTGCTGGGCTAAACAAACGAAAATTTGGACTAAACAAACGTAAATTTGGGCTAAACAAACGAAGTTGTGTCTGAATATGTAGCGAAACAAACGATTGGGTTCATGTGTGCCGTTGCGTGAAGTTGGCGGCACACATGATGTATTTTCTCATAAAAACATGTTTTGCTGGGCTAAACAAACGAAAATTTGGGCTAAACAAACGTAAACAAACGAAGTTCTGTCCGAACATGTAGCGAAACAAACGATTGGGGTCATGTGTGCCGTTGCGTGAAGTTGGCGGCACACATGATGTATTTTCTTATAAATACATGTTTTGCTGGGCTAAACAAACGAAAATTTGGGCTAAACAAACGTAAACAAACGAAGTTCTGTCCGAACATGTAGCGAAACAAACGATTGGGGTCATGTGTGCCGTTGCGTGAAGTTGGCGGCACACATGATGTATTTTCTTATAAATACATGTTTTGCTGGGCTAAACAAACGAAAATTTAGGCTAAACAAACGAAAATTTGGGCTAAACAAACGTAAACAAACGAAGTTCTGTCCGAATATGTAGCGAAACAAACGATTGGGGTCATGTGTGCCGTTGCGTGAAGTTGGCGGCACACATTTTGTTTTTCAAAAAATCGTATGTTGCAGGGCTAAACAAACGAAAATTTGGGCTAAACAAACGTAAACAAACGAAGTTGTGTCTGAATATGTAGCGAAACAAACGATTGGGGTCATGTGTGCCGTTGCGTGAAGTTGGCGGCACACATTTTGTTTTTTAAAAAATTGTATTTTGCAGGGCTAAACAAACGAAAATTTTGGCTAAACAAACGTAAACAAACAGTAAACAAACGAATGGCGCCATTTTCGTCGTGTTTGGTGATATGTGTGCCGCCAGGTTCACGTGCATTTCAGAAGCCGTGAACAGGCGTATTTTCAATATCAACAGAAAATTGGAATATTTTCAAATTTATCCGCGAATTTCCTCAATTTTAACACTTTCTCTCAACAATTTTAGCCGTAAAGTAGCGTTTTTAACCAATGCATTAGCGATTTTTCTCACCTTCAGCCCTGAATTTGCGTTTTCCTAGATTTCGATGCAAATTATACGGATGTTTCACCCATTTAGCGTCGAATTATCACGTTTCCCTCAATTTGAGTTTGAGCCGCAAAATATAGAGTTTTTCTTCATTTAAAGCCTCGCTAATTAGGGATTTTCCCCAATATTGGCCGCAAACTAATGGTATTCAAACTTTTTTGCCCCGTATCATCAATTTTTTCTCACTTTAAGCCATTGATTAGCATTTTTTATCAGTTTTAAGCCCATAGAGTTGCCTTCAAAATTCACAGATTTGCGTTTCCCTGAATTTTAGCTGCGAAAATCAACGCTTTTCCAAGTCTCGGCAACGAATTAGCTTTTTTTCTCAATTTTAGCTACGAATTGGTGATTTTTGTCATTTGTATCCGCGAATTAACATTTTTTCTTGACTTTATCCGCGAATCAGAGCTTTTCTCCAATTACAGCCGCGATTTTTTCTTTTCAATTTTAGCCGCAAATTAATAAGCGATTCTTTTCAACTATGGCCGCGATGAGCATTTGTTCTAGTTTTATCCGTTAATTTGAGCTTCTTGACAGTTTTATTAGCCGTTTTTCTCAATATCATCGGCGATTTTTCTCAATTTCACCATGAATTTAGCGTTTCTCCTAATGCTAAATTAGCAATTTTTCAAAATGTCAGTCTTTTCGTCTTGGAAGTTGCATCGAAAAACAAATAACGAATGCTTTTTCGCACTTTTTTCCAGGAATATTAGCTCTTTTTCCAAACGTTTTGCTGCGTACATGCCCCCAGACGAGTATATTAGTGCGCCTTCTCGACTTTATCCGCTCAAGAACCTAATGTGACTGGGGATCAGCGGTTTTTTTTCCTTTATTTTAGCCGCAAAGTTACCCCCCCCCCCAGTCACCGTTTTCCATCATTTTCTGCTGCCTTCTCCATCATTCCTGCCATGATTTAGCGCTTTTTCTCAAAGCGGGTTGTCTCAATTTTAGCCGCTAATTAACGATTTGTCAACACTTTAGCCGCAAATAAAAAAAACTCTTTTCCTGATTTTTTTCCGTGAATTAGCGCGTTTTCCTCACATAGCCGCGAGTTAGCGATTTTATTCACTTTCAGCCCTGAAATTATACCTTCACAGTCACGAAGCCAACCAGCGTTTTTTTTCACACTTCAGCGCTTCTCCTCAATCAGATCAAAGCTTACACACCATTTTGTCTCTATTTTATCCGCTAATTAGCGATATTCTCAACACTTCACCCGCGAAATAGAATATTCCCACGAATTTCGCCGCCAAGTTAGCGTTTTTTCCTCATTCAGCCAATGATCATCGATTTTGTCCACTTTTAGCCACGAATAAGTTGCCTTCGGAATCTGTGATTGGGCGTTTTCTCAATTTTAACCGCAAAGCAGCGTTTTTTCCACAATTCGGTGCTTTTTCTCAATTTCTTCCATAGATTATAGCGATTTATCTTCATTTCAGCCGCTAATTGACTATTTTTCCACATTTTCACTGCGAATAAGAAAACTCTTTTCCCCAATTTTATCCGAAAATTAGCGCTTTTTTCCTCAAATAGCCTCCGGTTAGCGATTTTGTTCACTTTCGGCCCTGAAATTACTTTCAGGGGCGCGATTCTTCATTTAAACCGCGGAATCGGTTTTTGTTTTTTCACACTTCGGCGTTCCTTTTCAATTTTATCGGTGGCTTAGCGAGTTGTCTGTTAATTAGCGATATTTACAACATTTCAGCCACGATAATGAGTATTTTCCCAATTTTCGCCGCCAATTTAAGCCTTCTTCCTCGTTTAGCCGCACTGATCGGTGATTTTGTTCACTTTTTAGCCACGAAGTTGCCTTTAGAAGCCGTGATTTGGCGTTTGCTCGATTACAATAGCGAATTAGCGTTTTTGTCTCACTTCGGCGCTTCATCTCAATTTCTTCCATAGAACACAGCGATTTGTCTTCATTTCAGCCGCTAATTAACTTTTTTTCCACATTTTCACTGCGAATATGAAAACCCTTTTTTCTCAATTGTATCCTTGAATTAGCGCTTTTACGTCATATAGCCACGTATTAGCAAATTTGTTCACTTTTAGAACTGAAGTTACCTTTCACAGCCACGAATAAGCGTTTTCTTTATTTTAACCGTGAATCAGCGTTTTTTCCAGCGTTTTTTTCAGCTCTCCTTCTCAATTTCATCGGTGACTTAGCGATTTTATCTCCATTTTAGCCGCTATTTAGCGATTTCAGAGTATTTTTCCAATTTTTGCCGCCAATATAGCCATTTTTCCTCATTTAGACGCTGATCAGCGATTTTGTTCACTTTTTAGAGACGAAGTTGCCTTTAGAAGCAGAGATTTGGCGTTTGCTCAATTTTAACCGCGAACTAACGTTTTTTCACCACCATGGGCACTTCGGTGACTTGGCGATTTTTCTCCATTTTAGCCGTGAATTAGCAGGATTTGTTCATTTTAGACGCGAATTGGCGATTTTCCTCATTTTAGCTGTGAATTGGCGATTTTTTTTTTCATTTTGCCCGATTATTATAGTGATTCTATTAATTTTTTCCGTGAATTCGTGGTTTTTGGCCGCAAATGAGCGATTTTT
The DNA here is from genome assembly GCA_038030265.1 of Corythucha ciliata. Lineage (NCBI taxonomy): Eukaryota > Metazoa > Arthropoda > Insecta > Hemiptera > Tingidae > Corythucha > Corythucha ciliata. The sequence continues at coordinate 4,002,814 of CM075943.1, read as the reverse complement.
TTCAGTTTTATATCCGTAAAATTGCGCGTTTTCCTAATTTCAGCTGCGAAGGGTGCTCGTCAAGAGGGAAAATATCTCTCATCCCAGCACATCACATTCTCATGATGCAAAAGACCACACAAAACACTGGAAAATACTAGAAAAGTTTGTCGTTTTTCACAACTCGTGGTCTTTGATGACCAGGAGAATAGAATGTACCAGGAGCTTGTCGACGGGTGAATTTTCATACCTCCTCATTATATTCTCCTGATACAAAAGACCAAAAATCACCTCAAAACACGAGAAAAAAGGGTCAAAATTCGTCGTATTTCACCGGATTTTTTTCCCCAACGACCAGGAGAATAGAATATGCTGGGAGCTTGTCAACGGAGGAATTTTCACAGCTCCCAGCTCATTATATTCCCCGGATACAAAAGACCGAAAATCACCTCGAACCACGAGAAAAATAGCGGTGAAATTCGTCGTTTTTGATAAGTATCGGCCATGAAGGACCATCAGGAGAATGGAACGCGCTGGGAGCTCGTAGACGGATGCATTTTCAAAGCCCCCAGCTCATCATATTCTCCTGATACAAAAGACCTTGAAATAACCTCATAACACGAGAAAAAAGGGGTAATACTCATCGTTTTTCTCCGGAGTTGTTTTCCAACGACCAGGAGAATAGAATGCGCTGGGAGCTAGACAACGAAGGAATTTTTGCCGATGTGTGACACGGTGTGGGTTAATCAATTTCGAGCGTTTTACAGCGTAGCGGAGTGTGGTCTTTTTGACCGTGTTGAGTAAGTGATAATAGTGATACGTGTGTAATATTTTAATGGATGAAGGGGCAGCGCAGCCCCCCCCCCGCCATCATCGTAAATCATGAATTGTGACATTACTCCTCCGAGGAACGAAGAGAAAGAGGAATTAGTTCCTGGGAGGAGTCGTCGCTTTCCTGTAGATCGACCCTCGTTCAAACTCGACGTTTTCCCTCACGACTTTTGAAACACATTTTAACGATCGAACGGAATTTGTTTTGGACAAGGCCTTGATTAACTTCACATTGTTGTGTTGGCCGGGTTGAAAGCCCGCCCCTTGGGCGCTCACCCCACCACGCCCCAACACGACCCACAACGAAATTTAATGGGTGAAAGGGGAGGTGCAATGAATGGCATGAATGTGAATCAAGTTTAACCCAAAAACAACCCTAGAATAATTTGTTGCAAATCCTGCCAAGGGAAATGAAAATTGGCAAAAATCGTTATCGTTATAATTTGGAGCTTGATTCGTTCGGATTTGTTTCTTGCATGATTGGTTTTTTATAACCCTGTCATGACAGTAACTGATAGCTTCTTCGATTGTAAAGACGGATACAGCCACCTAAATCCAATGAAATAAAGGAGCTTTATCGACATTTTCCTTCTCCTACTACGAGTTAGAAAGGATTGGAAATGAATTAAAGTTTATGGGTGAAGTTATCCTCCACTTTCACTTTAATTGAATTTAGAGTGCATGATGATTTTTGAATTGGCACAAATAACTCAATTAATTTCGTTACAAATAAATTTTAGTAGTGAAGGGATAAAGAAACCATAGAGTTTCACTATTGCCACATCTTCACGGATGAATATGAATAGATTTAGACATTGGGAATATTTACCGTTTATTCACATTAACAATAAAAAATTCAAAATATGTACATAGATGCCGTTAGGACGAAGTTTTAGGTTATTTCTTTATTTCCTTGTCATCATTGGTCGATAAACATTCAAAAATTACAGAACCCCTTCCCATTATGCTACATACTTGCCTAATTTGCCTACTATGAAAATAAAGGAAAAAGCTAGCGCCTCTGCAATGTCTCCCCAAAGTTTTTAGAAACCTTCGGGTGCCTTTGTCAGTATAATTAATAAAGTTTGTTGGAAGTTCTTCCTAAAACAGACCCCTGGTATAGTGGTATGGTCCTTCTTGAGTTTGTCTTCTTGCAAAATAGTTAGTATTATAGTTTGCAGTCAAATATTCGGTGCTGATAATTATTATTCCAGAACGTTACGATCTGTTCAAAGACTGACGCTTGTTTGATGTTGGAATTGTTAATTTTCGCAACGGTGGGTTCAATTGACGAAGTACGGAAGGCTGAATAAAGCGGACGTCATCCTTTGACGCAGCACAATAAACTCTCATATCTTAGTGATAAACTCGCTTTTCAAATGAAAATCAACTCCTTTAACTCTCCCCCCCCCCCACTTGTAATATCTCTAGACCACCTTGTGTAATTGTCTAATGAAGTTAAGACAGTAGTAAAATGGATTACTTTGAAAAACCTATATAGGCAGTGTTAAGTGAAATTCAACTTTCTTTTGAGATGGCAGTTTCAGGAGAGATCACGAGCTTGAAAAGTTTTCAATCTGTCTGGGCCAGAAGGTGTTGTGAGTGACATGATTGCAGGAGAGGAGGCTTCCCACTTAAAACGTCCAAACTTAATAGCTTTAGCTAATGAGTGAATGTAATTACTGAAATTACTCCATCTCGCGCTACACGGCTCCCTTAATCTCCGCCACAGAGGTTACCTTTTTCCAAAGGTTAGAGAGTGATTGGGGTGTGGGAGAGGGTAAATCCCAAGTTTCTAATTAAATAATGACCTTCTAGGTAGTGAATAGCTCGTGTCTATGAATAAACTTTACCTGAGGGATTCTGTACAAGAAGGTATCGCATTTCCTATTGGTGGAATTTCTTTTGAGAAATGAATGAAATCAGGTTACTTACGACAATAAATCCGATACCACCAATGTTACAGAATCACCCCCCCCCCCCACGCACGCGATTTTAGCCCTAAAATCCCAATTTCGTGGTCTGAAAACTGTTAGCTGGATTGAATAGCTTTAGTTATTGCCCGGTGAAAACCAATTTTAGAGCGAAGAAACAAGTAGGGCCGGTAACGCTGTCGAAAGAGTGCCAGACGAAAAAGGTTCGTCTCTGCTGAGGATTCTCTAGTGGTGAAATAGCCAGTTTTTAGTGATAAATTCGAAATGGAAGGTTACATTTACACAATTTCCCGGTGGGGAAGCCAGCAACCATATGTATCGATACTACAATTTCGGTGGACATTCAGTGTCTAGGCCTCCAGGGTGGGGAAAAATTGACGATGTCATTGCCGGGGTCCGAACGTATTTGGGTATTTGTCCGGATACGTCACGACGGCTTTGCAGCCGATTTGATAAGAAAAATTAAAGTATTTTTTGTCGAGATCCAAGGTCCTTGAAAAAACTGGTCCTTTCAGTGTGGCCGACGATCACTTTATTGTGGCAAATTAATGTTCAAGGGCTTCTTTAGGGAAAATGAATTTGTTTCCTTACAAATGGAATAGCTGGAAGCCTCAGTCACAGGACTTCGGTCGGAGGGATGAAACTCAACCTCAGCAAAGCACCAAACCACAGCAAAGAGCCAGCCACAAAAAGCGCAAAACAAAATAGAGCATCAACCACAGCAAAGCTTCAAACCACAGCAAAGCTTCAATCCACAGAAAAGCTCCTAACCCCAGCAAAGCTCCAAAACATAGCAAAGCTCCAAACCACAGCAAAGCTCCTAACCACTGCAAAGCTCCAAACCACAGCAAAGCTTCAAACCAAAGCAAAGCTCCTAACCACAGCAATCGTCGAAATCACAGCAAAGCTCATAACCACAGCAAAGCTCCAAACCACAGCAATAGCTCATAACCACAGCAAAGCTCCTAACCACAGCAAAGCTCGTAACCAGAGCAAACCTCTAAGCCATAGCAATGTTCCAAACCACAGCGGAGCTCCAAACCACAGAAAAGCTCCTAACCATAGCAAACCGCTGAACCACAGCATTGCTCCAAGCCACAGGAAACCTCAAAACCACGGCAAAGCTTCTAACCACAGCAGAGCTCCAAACCTCAGCAAGCCTCTAAACCAGGTTTGCGTTTTGTTCCTGTCGCGACTTGATGCCAGAGGTGGCACATGATCGGGACACCGGTTCTGCACGGCTGGAACTGGCCCAACGTGTGCGAGACCTGGTAATCCGCACCCTGCTCCCTGTCAGCCGTGAGCACGTTACCGGTGTGGACCGCTTGGTGGTGGGGAGTTTCACAGGTAGACCTTTGGGGTGTGGAGAGATACGCGTCAGTGTCGTTGATGTTGCTGTCGATTTGGAGAGTTATTCTGGTTCGCTGTTTGGCATATCCTGGTGGGGAGTCACGGCGGTGTTCGGCACATTGTGCGTCTGGAGGTGTTGCGGCGGCCGTTCGAGAGCGGTGGAGGATCCGAGGATGCAGGCCCAGGCATTAGCGAAGCCGCGAAATCGCTGCGCGGTGGCTCGAGTGGAGATGAGGTGTTGAGGCAGCGACGGTAGTCACCAGCGAGCGCAAATTTCGGCATAGATGCTGCAGTGCCAGATGACATGGGCCGCGTCCTCCTCTGCGCCATGGTCACAGGGGCAGAGGGGGGGTCTTCGCGGCACTTGTGATAAGCCAATTCGGCGTTGAAGTTTCCGTGTCCGGAGAGCTGCTGGACAGCCGGGTAGTTGAACAGCGGATACGTCCATTTCAACCTGGTTTTAAATGACGGGATAATAGTGTGTGTGTGTGTGACGACCGGTGTTCGCGGCTGAACATTCAGTTTGCCAGGCGGAGATGGCCGCATTACGGCAGCAGGTTGCATACTTCTTGTCATCCAAGTCGAGTGGCTCGGGAAGCGGCACATATGTCGAGTTCGAGGTCAAGGGCAGCACCACAGTCAGGACATGAAGGGCATTGAGGGTGGTGGTGGAGTACGCTCGAAGCGTATCAATTAGGAACTGTCGCTGGATGGAGCGCACCCGACCTCTATCAGTCGCTGTGGCCCAAGGCTACCAAACCACACAAGCGTAGATGATCCGCGGGAGGAAGGTGGTCTTTTAGTATAGCAGCCTTGCTGAGAAGGACGTCCCCCATCCTTGCCCAGAGATGCTTCTTATGATGGAGCAAGATTCACTGATGTTTGCGGCTAGTTGTCCTATGTGAAGGGACGAAAGCAGGTCTCGGGGTAGCATAATTCCTAGGTAGGTGACAGCATTGGCAATAGCAAGGCGCTCATGATTGTGGGGCAATGCGATGTATCGTTGACGGGGAAGAGAGAGAGTCCTCGATAGAGGCTGAGGTGGGACTTTGTGTACGATATAGTCAGCCGGTTTTGTCTGTACCAGGTCGAGGCGAGTTCATCTAGCCGTCTGACTTGTTGTCGGAGATGTTGGTGGTCGTTTGAAGGAATGACGACCGCGAGATCATCCACGTGTGCGATGGAGGTGTACTCTGCTTCCTCGATCAGGCGTAAGAGCAGGGCAAAGGCCAGACCCCACGCCAAACAGGCAGAACCGGCGCCTTGGGGGCAGCCGCTGGAGATGCGTAGCGTAGCTGAGTTGGGTTCACTCGAGAGGGCGACGCTTCGATCCACGAAGTAGCTTCGCATTAGGTCATAAAGGTTGCATGGCATGTTTCACTGGTGAAAGACTTGGAGCCATGACTGCGTTGAATGCCCCCGCAATGTCATAGTAAATAACGGCCGCTATTCGGCCCGGAGAATTGGTGATATGTGGGACTGCAAAAGGCAAAACAAACGAATATTTTGGCTAATCCGACAGAAGATGTTGCTAAACATACGATTTTGCTTCATGTGTCAGGCCACGTGAAGTTGGCCGCGCACACTTTTTCGAGGAAATTAAGTGATTATATTATTCAAACATAGTTCAAAACAATAAGTAGAAAATTCACCACGTGCCTTTTAAATGGAAAAATTTATTGTCGTCACAAACAATTCATTTCTTCCATCAATAAGTAAAGATGACAAATTGTTGGGAAAAGGATATTGATCAAAACGGTCTAACTTCACGAATTGTACAGTTGGCGTTCGTTCTACGAGATAAGCATAGAAATGGTTGTGAAACGCAATGGTTTCAAACGTGGAACATTCAAAGAAGATCTGTTTTTTTCAAAAAAATGACCGCAATTCGGATAGAAAAAAATGTTGCCAATTATTCAAGTATTCTCTAATAATTTCTTACAAAAACAATTTTCATTCGTTAATTTAACGAGAAAAAGGAACACAAATAATTCAGTTTTAGAAAAAATAATTAATTCAATTTGTTGATATTTTTTTTGATAATTAGTTAGGTTGGTACAGATCTCGGGGGGAGCCAATCAGACGTGCCCCCTTCGAAGCTTTGCACCCCCCGTCTTGAGTGAGCACCCACTGACTTTGGTTAACAAGATCACGCCTTCGAACTTGAACAAGTGTCTAAAATACCCGACGTCACGATGTCGACATTAATAAATGAATGTACGAGTGTTTTATAAAATATTTCGTTCAATAAAAAAAAGGTGACATAATGATGAATGAAGGCGGGCTCGAAGAAGATTGCCCATTCGTGCCATTTGTTGGGTGGGAGAGAGGGAACAGCACAGCGTGCAAAAATAATTCTCGTCCCTCCACCGCCCTCTTCTCTTATGCCACCGAACAGCAGTCTTTTTTTTTTTTTTTTTTTTTTTCGCGTTTAAACTTTCAATGAAGCTTTTCCTTTCAAGGCAAAGTATTAGGAAGAGTTATTGAATTATTGACAACCTTCTTATACTTTAACATTTGATGGTGTCGGGGGAGTGTGCAATGTCAGCCAGGGGCTGGAAAAATATTAGGTACTAAAAATATTATTGTTTTTTCCCTCCGAAGTTCTATGACGTACTGTACTACGTTCAAGTTACCAAGATTTATAAATCTTAAATTCTTACCTTTTCTCTCCCCCCCCCTCCCTTATTTCCTTGAAGGGTGGTTTAAAAGCCAGAGTGATAGCAGCGATACGGATCCATTCAAGGCTCTTTTTAACCTCACGGTCACGTTTTCATTTTTCTTCTTCGTTTACTTTACACTCTTAGTTTAAACAGTTGGAGCTATACGCAAACATGTTTGCTTATATGCAAGAAGTAATAGGGCGAGGGACGACAAGAAGTGATCAATTCTGCATCATATGTGAAATGAAGTCGACCTTTTTCTCGTCGCTGACATTCTGACGAAAGGACTACCCGGACCTAGACTCTGGGAACTTCTGGACAACATGAATGTGTGTTGTTTCAAAACATGAACTGAGGGAGTGTTAGAGAGTTACTTGTTTTGAAGAAAGTTAGCGGGAGCCATATGAGCTTCACCATGAGAATTGTTGTTTGGTTGTTACCAAGTTTAAAAAAAAAAAAAGTTTATTTTCGTTTAATAAAAGTTCCCTTAATTTTGCGCGTTTCTCCAGTTTTCCCTGCCACTGAATATTGGTAAACTAATTAAATACCGGAACCCCTGCCCTTCTCCAACACACCAGTGTATTCAGTTCGGTTGGAAGCGCAAATTTACATTTCATCTCTCGAAGCTTTGATGTTCTTATATATTATAACTCTACGGATGGATGGGGCGCGTTTTAACCGGTTTATACCAAAAATAAGATTATTATTAAAAATTTTTTATAAAAAACTTAATTAAATGAATTTCAGCTTCGAGAAGGTAAATCTTGTTTGTACACGTAGGAGTAACTCCCCCTGCACCTCTTCTGTTTTCCCCTTGGATAAATTCAATCTTCCAAAGAACAAATTGGCTGATTGTTAAATACTGAAAGGGTTCAAATTGAAAGATATATCGTTGAAAGCAGAAACTTTGAGGAAGGTCTTCTATACATATAAACGAGAATGATCCAATAACAGGATTTGCACAGATATATTCCTGCATTTTAACTGATAAAATAATTATTATTTCTTCATTAAATAAATAGACAAATAAAAATAAAGCCTTCTGCGTAATGAGATTGCAAGTACGTAGTAAAATTGTCCATCCGTAACGGGGGTGGATAAGCGCTTCCCTAGCTTCCCAGTCTATAATAAAGAATGGGATTTTATGTTTGAGATTGACGAGAATAATCTCGCGACTGTTTGCTGTGCGTTTAATTCAGAAATGACGTCTGCTGCCAGATATTGTCAGTTAAAAAAAAAAAAACTAAATTATAAAACTTGATGGATAAATTGTTGAAGAGTGTGAGTGCGTGAGGAGCGCTGGAAGGAGGATGTGTTGCCCCCCCCCCCCTCAGTAGTCAAAGCTCCGACAGTTTTTTTTTTTATCGTTACATACATCTCATTATAAAATTGTTTTGAACTGAATTGAGTGTGGAATGGAATGGAGCTAGGCGTGAAAGTTCCACTAGGGCAATGTGGGAAAATTCTTCACCACCAAAGTTGCAAGCCTCAAGCCAAGGGTATAATGGCTGACGAGAAAACTCGTGTAAAAGTCTTCCAAACTACAAAGACAGTCCTCTATAAGGAAGGGATGAAAGAAAGAGTAACTTTTTCAGCGTCTTCCCCCCCCCCTCCGCATCTAGTGCGGTTATTGCGACATCCAAAAAAAAAAAGTTTTGTTTAAAAGGAAATGTGGATATAATAGACTTCGTATAGGCGCCCACCTAAGAGTATCGCTCGAGCTCGAGCTTTCACCGTGTTCGGACGTGTTTTCTCTGTGTTCAGTTGACTTTTTAACCAAAAGACTCGACTTATTATCGAGCCGGATTTGTTTATATATTCAATATTATTTCATGTGATAAAATGTTATTGGCCCCGCAAAGATTACGCGACCGCCCCTTGGTGGCGTCTGAAAACATTCCTAAAGTAGACACACAATGATGGTAGTTACTGGTTGCTATTGCTACAGCATTTTTTACAGTTTTGCCTTCTGGTGGATGTGTTTAAAGCGGCTTGAAGTTACGCAGAAATTCGCTCTTAGTTTTTTCTAGAATTTTGTCGGCAGTGCCGGCTTTAAGAGTGGGCGATTCATTTCATTTGTATCCTGGATCGTCTCAATTTTAGCTGCTAATTAGAGCTTTTTCAATTTTTCATTAGAATTAGCGATTTTTCTCAATTTTAGCAGTTTTTAATTAGCGATTTTCTCAATTAACGCTGTGGGTTAGCGTTTTTCTAAAGTTTAGCTGCTAATTAGCCATTCTTTTACATTTCAGTCGTGAATTAGCGTTTTTCGCTAATTGAGCTGCAAAATAGTGTGTTTTCTCTTTTGTATCAACCATTTCAATTGCGAGTTTGCCATTTTATTATCCATTTTACCCCCCAAAATTAGTTTTTTTCCCACAATTTTACCCACGGGTCTCCCACTTTTACTTTACTTTACTTCGTTGTTTCCTGATTTTTCTCCTTTCTGCCCTTGCAAAAAGCGGGTCACATCTTAGTCTTACCAAATAACAGAAAAATGACTTTTTTTTTCTTAATTTTAGTTATAGTATAGTGGCATCTTGCCTATTTCGCGACTAAAGTTTCCTTACAGCTCTAAAGTTTGCTTATAAAAAACGCCACTTGGAGGCTAGATGTGTGGAAACGACAATTTTCTGCTTCTGACGGCAAGTTGCTGCCTCAAAATGAGAAAACTGGATAATTCATGGCTTTAAGCGCAAACAATCGCTAATTTGCAGCTAAAAATAAGAAATAGTGCTAATTCATGGAACAATAAATTGAAAAAAAACGCTCATTAGCCGCTAAAAATAGAAAAAATACTAATTCATTCAAAAATTCAGAATAATCGCGAATTCGCGGTTAAATTAAAATAAATCGCTAATTCACAGCTAAAATGGTAAAAAATCGCTAACACACCGCTAAAATGGAAAAAAATAGCTCATTCGTCGATAAAATTTAAAAGAAGCGCTGAAGTGAGGAAAAAACGCTTATTCGCGGCCAAATTAAGAAATACCTTTAGGTAATGCGCGGCGAAAATTGGGAAAAACTCCAATTCATGGCTGAAAATGTAGAAAAATCTGTAATTAGCGGCTTCAATGAGGAAAAACGCTAATTTGTGATTGGAATAATGGAAAAGGGCTAATTGAGGGGATAGTTAGGGAAAATTTGTTAATTCACAGAAAATTGAGAAAATGACAAACCACGGTTTGCGGAGGAAATTTTGTGGCCAATTAGGAAAAAGCGGTAATTTACGGCAAAGAATGAAGACTGCGTGATTGATGATTCACGGATTGTGTGGAGGACCACACGTTACTTCCATGTTCCCGTTTTTGGCGTTCATCAATAATGCATAAAAAAAAATAATAATAAACAAGAAAACTTCCATGGCCGTATCATTTTTTTCAGTGCTCCGACGCTTCCGATTTCATGCTGGTCAAAGGGTAACATGGGCGTGTTAGTCGAAAAATATGAAATAAAACTCGAGCGCCCATGTTACCCTTTAACCAGCATGAAATCGGAAGCGTCGGAGCACTGAAAAAAATGATACGGCCATGGAAGTTTTCTTGTTTATTATTATTTTTTTTTTTTTATGCATTATTGATGAACGCCAAAAACAGGAACATGGGAGTAACGTGTGGTCCTCCACTCAATCCGTGAATCATCAATCACGCAGTCTTCATTCCTCAAACACCAACATTTCCATAACCCCAAATCCAAAAAAATGATTGGTCGCACATAATCAATAATCAACCCTCAGCCCACATCGACTAATCTTCAATTACCCACCCTTATCAATCAACGACTATAACCATCAATCGTCCCTCAATTTTCAATCCTCCTTCAATCATTCGACTTCGTTCTTTCATACAAAGTCCTCCTTCAATTGTCTGTCTTCGTTCTTTCATACTAAAAAATCAAAAAATATAAAACAGTCCAAAATGCAATACTCAGTCGAAAACAGGTGATTTTAGGTCCTTTGACCATTTTGGAACAACAATTTCGAAAAGCTGTAGCCCGTTCCATATTCATCGTGGAAAACTACTTAACATACAAAATTTGTTAGAAATTTATTGCTCAACAAGTTTTGTGAGTGAAGATTTTCCTGTAAAGTAACTCATTTTCGGGATATTTAGAAGAAACTAAAAGAAGTGCTCAATAATTTTGGTTTTTGGGCTGCCAAAAAATTGTACGAGCTTTTCAGAGTTCGCATTTTTTTTCTCGAACACTTCTGACCTACACATACAAGATGGCAAAAAAGTGCCCGTGAGTAACATGGAAGTGAAAGAGGTTTGTTTTCGGCAACTTTGTAGTCAATTCGCATGGAAATTGAACGAGAAATCTTAACAAAATAGTTACAAAATTCCAGGACCAATTGTTTCGAGTTTAATACCGAAAATACTATTCCGCTACGGGAAGAGCAGGCCTGGAAAATGATTTACCTTCAAAACAAAGGTAATACTCGCGTTTTTCATGCCAAGAAACAACTAGATTTAGATTACTATGTAAATCTGTGGCGAATAATTTTTAACGCAGTCACGCCAAATCTATCACCTCCCACAATTTTCTCTTAACCTCAGTTTTTTTTTGGTACAAATATTTGAAATTAAGATACAAAGGGGCTCTAGAGGCCTTTTTTTGCAATTTCGACCGTCATTTTTGGCTACTGGTCCTTATGCGCTAAAAACGACGATTTTGGCCACAAAAAAAGTTGCATATTTTCGGTAATATTGTGGTCAATTCGCAAGGAAATTTCACGAGGAATCCGAAAAAAAAAAACAAAAAAATTCTGGAATGACTTGTTCTGAAGTTATATCCAAACACGACATTTCGGTACGGGGAGAACATGTCCGATAAATGATTTTTTTTCAAAACAAAGGTCAGATTTGCGCTTCTCATATTAAGAAATAGCCAGGTTTTCATTTTCATGCAATATATCGAAAAAAAAGCGACAGACCGACGGCATGCCAAAAACCACTTTTTTCAACTTTTTTGAGGTTGTACATTATGAATGTGATGTCAGCTCGGATTCGATTTTTTTCACGAACACCACACTTCCATTCCCGTAGGGAACATGGAAGTAAAATTGAGAAAATTTGCGGCTGAAATGGAGACAAAATAATCTTTTATTCACCGCTAAAAAAGAGACAAATAGCTGATTCACCGATGCAATTGAGAAAAATCGCTAAGTGTAGGAAAAGTGCTAAGTTGTGGTTAAAATGGAAAAACGCCATATCGCGGCTTTATTCAGAACAGTGAATTCATATAGGGGCGCCGGTGAAAGATTCACCCGGGGGCGCCAAATGCCTAAAGCCGGCACTGTTTGTCGGTATAATTAACGAATGGGAATTAGGGAGACCCATGATGAGATGAAGACAGGAGTGGATCAAGATCTGAACCCTAAGAGCGGGGGGGGGGGCAATACTGATGTTTTTCTACCGGATACTCTAAAACGGCGCGTTCTACAGAAGCATCTTCTCTGCAAATTGTTCAATAATTGTTGCATCGAGGCACGTAGCGATATTTGAAAATCTTCTTGTTTTTTTTTTTTTTTTAATTTGAATTTGAGTGACCGATGGTGGGGAGCCGTTTACCGATGGTAACTAAAATTGATGTTATAACGCACGTGCTTGTGGTTGTGTGTGACTTCACTACACTCCAACTATTGAATCATGTAGTAACCATTGCAATTATATTATTCGAGTTTTGTTGAAGCCATGAAGCACTCCGCTCGTCCCGCAACGTCCACTGTCTACTCTACGTCAGTTCGCAAAAAGTCCGCCAGTTGCACAGAGGTGAATCTTTGCTGGCCCAATATCCAAATTAAATAAAATTATCACCTTTTAATAATTTTATTAGTGTTTATGTCGCCCAGCAGAGTGGCCGAGGTCGTTAGGGCGTCGCCTCTCATGTCCAGGTATCGTCTGCTGAGTGGGTTCGATTCCCACTATAGGCTGGATTATTTAAGGAAAAATGATAACCCACGTGAGAATAGTAAAATGTGTGCTTTCGCCCTCGTCCACGACACCGTATGGTATAGTTGGACGTAAAGCACGTTGGGTTACCACTCATTTTAGTGAATTATCTGTTATGAGTCGAAATAAGCGATTACTCAGCCTGAAAGACCTGAAGGGCCTGAGTCTCAATTCTCTTCTTTCATGGCCGTGGTTACGTCAATGGCAATAACCCAAGGATGTCACCCTTAAACCCCCATTTCGTGGGTTTGACCGAACTTCACGTCCGAAATTCACGGATTGTCGCACTCACAGATCCCAATCACGCGGGTTTTGCTCTCTTAAAGAAGCCAATTTCGCAGAACCGACGTCAAGAAGCCAATTTCTCGGGGTTGACTCATTCAAAGAAGCAATTCCATGGTTTCGGTTCATTCAATAAGGCGATTACGTGGGGGGTGGGGAGGCATGTTTAAAATCAAAATTTCGTTGATTTAGCACTGACATATTAATCCAATTTCGTGGTTTTAGTTGCTTCAAGAACCAAATTTGCTCCTTTGAGAATAACATACGCCGGTTTGAACACATACGCGTTTCAGAAACCCATTTCGGGGGGTTGACTCCCTTGGTATAGACCATTTCACGGATTTCAGACTTTTAAAAAAATGAACATTTTCCGGGTGTTGCCTCATTTTAAAAAGGAATTTCCCGACCCCAGTGCTTATCAAAAACAAAATTTCGGAGATACGTGGACCATTCATTACCATTGTGAGATTTAGCCGGCCCGTTGTCTCCCAAAAAGAAATTTCACGGAGTTGCATTATTATAAGAACAATTTCGCAGGGATGGGTCACCAAAAAATGCAATTTTTCGGGATCTTGAAAATAATTTTGCGCTTTCGACCCCATCAGGGTTGGCTTAGTCAAATGACCAATTTTGCAGGGCTGGCTCATTAAAATAACTGAATCGCTAATTTTACGCATTAAAAAACAGTATTGCTGATTTAATGCTTCCAAAACCCAAAATTGCACAGATCTGGCCTTCTTAGAAACCCTGAATTTCTTGGGTTTGGCTCATTTGAAACTCATTCTGCTGCTATCCGAGAATGAACCGGGTGTCATCAGCACCAAGTGTCCATATATTTGGTCCATTTGCCAGTATTTTGGTCTCTAGTGTCGACACAGTATTTTTCACGGCCATTATGGCAGTTGGTTGATAGGAGGCCGGACGTTTCGGAATCACAAAAAAAAAATAATAATAATTTATAATTTAAGCTACATGCATTGGACCGGGGAACGCATTTGACACGGCGAACATGTAGAACTTGTGTTCTCGCGGGATTTTTCTTTACAAACAGTACCTGGCCCTACATTTTTTTAAAGTTAACTCTCAACTGCCCTTTTCAAGTGAAATAATCGAAAAAAGTTGTATTTCTTAATAAGAAAAAAAGTTTTAATTGGATTGCATAGACTGGTCCCGTAGGAATTTTCCTCCATGTATCCTCACTAATTTACTTCACCATAAATCCGCAAGGGGGCAGACTCTTTGATGGGATATCCCAATATGAATAACACGAGAGAGAGAGAAAAAAAATCAGAACTTCACCAACTCCCGAGTGCGTCAAGCATGAGAAGGGGAACACAAAAAATTAGGGCTCAATCGCCCAAGACGTGATGGATGTTTTTTGGCAGAGAATTATAGAGCTTTCTATCGATTTTATCCGTGCAATTGAAAATGGTTTACCATAGCTGTGAATTAAAGTTTTCCTTCGCTTTTAGAAGCGAATTCGCTTCTGTCTGGGTGGGGACTTGTGCTTGCGAACCGGTCCGAGTGCAGACCCACCTTCCGCGGGCCGTCGGGGGAGTCGTACATTGACTTAACCCTTCTGGGTGGTCAACCACTCCCTCGGTTGTGTTCGTGGGGGTTGGGCATGGACACCTCGGCCGACCACTGCCTCGTGTCATTCGACATCGTCACAGGTGTCAGTGGCCGTGGCGTGGGAGGTTCGGGATCGGGCCGGTTTGACTTCAGGCGTGCCCGATGGGACGCGTACAGGTGCCAGGCGGATCGCCTCCTCTTCGAGGCCGACCTCGCGGGTCCTCCTCCAGGGGCGTCGGGATTGGAGCTCGTGGACGAGGCCGTGGAGGCGATGGAGGCCATCGTCATGGGCTCCGCTGACGATACTGTCCCGCGTGTTCCCCAATCTCGTGGCGGGATAGTTCCGTGGTGGAATGCCGAGGTTGCGGGTCTTTCCTCGCGGGCTCGTAGGCTGCGCCGGGCCTATCAAAGGACTCGAGGCCTGGGTCGCGAGGCTGCAGGCGAGCGTTATGCGCTCGCGAGGGGGGACCTAAAAAAGGCTCTTCGGCGGTCCAGGCGGGCCGCGTGGAGGACGTTCGTTGAGGATGGTCTCTCGGCGAACCCTTGGGGCATTCCCTAAAAGGGTCGCCGTGGGGAAGATCAGGTCTCCGAGCGTCCTCCCGTTTCTGGAAGCGTCGCGTGGTGGAGGGACTGTGGAGGATACGCTGAGGAACTTCATCCGACGTATCTTCCCGCGGGACGAACCCGGGGAGGACTCTGCCGCGGACCGCGAATCCAGAGCGGAAGCGGCAGTGGTCCCACAAACGGCAGGCAGTGGGCTCTTCACGGAGGAGGAGCTTCGGGACGCCCTTGGTGGGTTGGCGTCGGGCAGGGCTCCGGGGTGTGCCCTGAGATGCTTAAGCATCTCCCGGACTCGGCGGTGGAGTCTTTTTTGGGGCTCTACAATCGATGTCTTGTGGCGGGGTACTTCCCGGTGAGATGGCGGGTCGCTGTGGTGATACTTCTTCTGAAGTCGCCCGAAAGCGACCCGGCGTCTCCCGGTAGCTATAGGCCGATTAGCCTCCTGCCTTGCGAGAGCAATGTCCTGGAGCGGCTCCTCCTTGGCCGGTTGGAGCCCTTCATCAAGGAGGCACTCCATCCGCGCCAGTTTGGGGGGTAAGAGGGGGCTAGACGGACGCGGCACTGGACGCGGTGCAGTTCCTCGTCGATGCCCCCTACGGGAAGTACAAGGTGGCGGTCCTGCTGGATGTGCAGGGGGCCTTCGACTCAGTGTCGTGGCCGGGGGTCTTGATGGCGCTGCGAGATGCTGGTGTCCCAAACGACATCTTTAGGGTGATCGCTTCGTACTTCGAGTCGAGGGAGGTGCGGCTCCGCTACGGTAGTGAGGAGGTGCGGGAACCTCTCACCAGAGGTTGCCCGCAGGGGTCGGTTCTCTCGGCTGCTTTGTGGAACCTTCTCTTTGCCGCCCTTTTGTGGCTTTTGCAGGGGGAGGGTTTCGAGGGAGTGGCGTACGTGGACGACCTTGCGGTTGTTGTCGCGGCGCGCTCCCGGGACGAGGCCGGTCGGGAGATCGATCGGCTGTTTCGGGTCGTGGACGAATGGTGCGGGGTGGTCAAACTGGCTCTCGCTGTGCCGAAGACCCAAATGGTCCAAATGCGGGGTCGTCTCTCGCAGGGTAGCCCCCTGGTGGTGCGCTATCGGGGATCACGCCTTGTGGGGGAACGGCAGGGCCGCTACCTAGGGGTCGAGATTAACCCGGGGAGGACAGCGACCCCACAGCTAGAGGCGGTTGCGGGGAAGCTAGAGAGGACCTTTGCCCTCTTTAGGTCGGTGGGGGGAAACGTATGGGGCACGAATTTCCACTGCCGAGCTCGTTACTTCAGGGCGGTATTCGTACCTATGCTGTACGGTGCAACGTGGTGGTGGCACCGGCCCACGAAAGCTCAGAGGGCGAAGGTCCTCAGCTTGCAGCGGCAGGCCTTGGTAAGGGTGACCATGGCGTACCGGACTGTCAGTTCCGACGCGCTTCAGGTGCTGGCGGGGATACCTCCTGCGGACCTCCTGCTCGACGCATGGGTTCACGGGCGCCGCCTGGTTCAGGGAAACTTGGACTGGGTACGGTGCCGTGAAGATTGGGCAGAGCGCCTCGGTCTCTTGGCCGAGGAGTGGGGGCCTCCGCCTCCTTGACGACCTAGTCGTTGAGGCTTGGCAGGCGCGTTGGACTTACAGTTCAACGGGTAGGCGTACATTTGGGTTCGTGCCTGACGTTCGGACGAGACTGGCAGCGGCCAAGTGGTTCACCCTTGAGCACGCTGCCATGCAAATCCTGACTGGAAACGGCTCGTTTAACGCCAAGTTGTGGTTCTTCCAGCGGCGGGACTCTCCAACATGCCCTTGTGGTGTCGAGGAGGAGACCGCCGACCATGTGCTTCGTCGCTGCAGCCTCCACGGGGATCTGCGGCGGGCGACATGGGGTAGTAGAGGCCCACCGGAAGACTCGGCTCTTGTCCGAGACCGGCGGGCGTATGGCCGCCTCCTGGCCTTCTCCCGCTCCTGGCTGGAGCGAAGAGGGCTGGGACCGGCCATGCTTGAGTAGGGTTCCCTACTCGGGCAACCCGGGCAGGGTTCTCTTCCCTGTCCGGTTTCGGTCCATGGTGGAAGCCAGCATCCTCAGCTCCAAAGACCAACCTCCGCGTGGTCTCTCTCGGGCGCGGCTGGGTGGCCAGCAGCCGCGGCTCACGGGTTGAGCTGAGCGATGGGACCGACTCTGTTGCGGTATCCGGGCCAAAGATGGGGTACAGGCCAGGTAAAGGCCTGCAAAAAGGTCTAGGTACTGGCCACATCTTAAGGAGTTCCGCAGAGAGAGAGAGAAGCGAATTCGCGTTTTTCTCTATTTCACGCCCTGAATCAGCGCTTTTGCTCAATTTCAGTTCCAGCCCCGAAAATCCGTGAGTTGGAGTTTTCTGTGAAGTCGTGCTTTTTCTCAATTTTTAAACCTGCGAAATTGTAACACTTCATCATAATAGCGTGCTTCTCTATTTTTAGACTAGAATTCGCGTTGTTATTTTTTATTATCCATGAATTAGCGTTTTTCTCAGTTTAAGCCGCGTGAAATTAGCGCTTTTTCTCAATTTCAGCCCTAAAGTTGCTCTCAAGAATCGGCGAGTTGGCGTTTTCTCATTTGTCAGCTGTGAATTAGAATTTTTTTCTCAATTTGAGTAGTAAATTAGCACATTTTCTTAACTTTAGCGTTTTTTCTATATTTTATCCGTAAAATCTTAATTTTTCATACCTTAGCTGAGTTTTCCTCCACTTTTATTTAGACGCGAATTCACGTTTTTGTCTATTTCACCCGTGAGTCAGCGCTTTTTCTCAATTGTAGTTCCGATAATATTGCCCCGAGAATCCATGAGTTGGCGTTTCTCTCTTTTAGCTGTGAAATTGCGGTTTTCTCAGTTTGAGCTGCGTGAATTAGCGCTTTTTCCTAATTTCAGTCCCGATTTTTCCCCAACAATTCGTGATTTTGCGTTGTCTCAACGTCAGCTGTGAATTAGCTCTTTTTCTCAATATTAACAGCAAATAAATTTCAGCAATTGTTCTCAATTTCAGCCGCGAATCAGCGTTTTTCTAAATTTTTCAAGCGAGTTTAGCCATTCTCATTGTGAGAGGAAATTAATCTTGACATAGAAACTCATATGGCCCCCAATTCAAGTCGAACATAAAATGAAAAAGTCACCATTTCCAAAACATATACAACACCCCAGCAGATATTGACGCAGACGTGGAATCCTTCATTCATTTATTCAAGGAAACATTGTCCTTTCCAACGGTCACCACCGCAGCGAAGAGAAAAGTCAAAACGACAATTTGCCTGCCCAAATACTTACTCTAATTATGGGCGTAGCCAGAGGGGGCAGGGGTAGGCAGCTGCCCTCCCCTAGACTCGAAAGCGCAGATTTAGTGGGATAGTTGCCATTCCTAAGTACATCGTGGAAGTATAAATCCTTCAGGCCAATCACATTTTGTTTCGTCGGTGCTCACTAAAAAAATCATTTTCCAGATTTCGCAATTAAAAAATCAATTTCACGAATTTCGCAAGAGTGACATAATATTCAGATACCAATTTCGCCGTTTTTGCGTAAACTTCGCAGACTGACGCGGATTCAGGATTTGCCAAGTGAGGGGCTAGAGAAATGGTGTGCTTCCATCTATTAGAAAAATGGATTGACAGCCATTCGCTGCCGAAAAGTAGTTAAAACTAGCTATTCCCACTATGAAAACGGCACTATAAACTAAACTCGCGCCCAAAAATACAACACGGACGATTCGAATTTGAAAATGTGTGAATTGACTTGACGCGTCCTAAAAATAGCTAAACTGGTGATTGGTGAACTACTAAAAATATTCGCGCTCCGAAAAGTAGCTGAATCGACCATTGGCGCGGTAGAAATGGCCAAACTGACCACTCTCGTGACTAATGTAACCGAATACGCACTTTTGGCTTGATGGACTTATTATCGAGGTCCTGAAAACGGCCAAAATGGCTTCACGCGCCCTGGAAATGCCCAAAAAGATTATTCCTGTCCTGAAAATGGCAAAATCGACAATCCCGGAGCGATGAAACTTCCATGGCCTTGGCTTGATGGACTATTTGAAGTTTTGAACCCTAAAAATTGCTAAAGTGACTTTGCGAGCTATAAAAATGGATAAACTGAGAATCGCGCTCTAAAATGCCTGAACAGGTGACTCCGGGGCCCTGAAAATGGCAAAATTGGCCAAGCTGACCTTCTCGCCTTGGCTTGGAACGTACTATTCGCGCCTATAACAGGGAAAACTGACTCTATGTGCCCTAAAAATGACAATTATGGCTATTCAAGCCTTGAAATCGTCAAAACTGACCCTGTGTGTCTTGAAAACAGCTAAATGGGCGATTTATTAGCGCGTTGATAATGCTCAAAGGCAATTCCCGCGCTGCGAATTGGCGTTTTATCTCAATTTTGAATGGGAATCGGTTGGGTTTTTTTGTTTCTGCCACAAATTAGCGGATTTTCGCAAATGTAACCGTGAATTATCGTGTTTTTCTTTATTTCAGTCGCTTTGTCTACAGTTCTTTCCGCGCACAAGCGCTTGTGTCAATTTTAGAATTATTTCTCAATTTCAAACGAGAATTACCGCTTTCACTCAAATTGGAGGCGCGATATCCACATCAATATCAATATCCGGATCAATAATACCAATTGATCCTTGAGTTAGCTTTTTTATTCATCTTAGCCGCAAAGTAGCGATTTCATTCAATTTTAGCCGCGTATTTGCGGATTATCTCATACTGATCCACGAATTACCACGGTTTTTTCTCTCTATTTAGTCGAGTTGCCCCCGAGAAACCATGAGTTGGCATTCTCTTAATTAGCTAGGCCTACTGAGTGATTTTAGCCGCCAATTAGTGATTTTGTCAACTGTTTGTCATGAATTAGCGCTTTTTTCCCCGATACTTAGCCAAGAATGTACTTTTTCATAACTCTTTACTGCATATTTTGCCCCAGGATTAGGACATAAGCTCGTATTTCCAATTGTAGACGCTTGTTGAGGGTCAATAATGAACGTCCTAAAAAGCCTTAGTTTTGAACCAGTGCAGGCCATCCCAGCGTTACCCCCGGTTACCAAAAAACCTATGCCTCTGTTATTTGTGGACCTAAAGCCCTAACCTAAAAATTCTGAAGTCTACAATATAAATAGACTCGGGAACGCCGTTATAAAAATCGAGCCACCCAAGCCAAAGCGGTCTGTTCTGCAATGCACAAAATGCCAAGCCTACGGCCATTCCAAAAATTATTGCCCCACAGAAGCCCGCCTTGTGCTAAACGCGATGGTTAGTATAGCAGTGAATCCTGTACGAAGCAAGCAAAAGACCCCCCCCCCCCCCCCTGTATGTACAAACTGCAATGGTAACCATACGGCTAATTATAAAGGGTGCCCGATACACCTCAACCTATAGAAAAACAGGCGTCAAAACTATAATAATCTGGAACCGACCATGGGCCTTAACGCATCGTTTCAATTGGCTAAATCATGGTTTTCATCAGGGACGCTTAACGGGCGACGCTGTGATGGGCTTCGTAAACGAAGTTCTCAGGGGGTTCGAGAATCGTCGGTACTCGTGAATCTCTTAAGGGCCTTCGATCGTGTGGACCACCACATCTTGGTGGAGAAAATCCGACGGTTTGATTTCTCGGAAAAGGCATGTGGCGTGATATCGTCTTATCTCAGTGACAGGTACCAAACGGTGAGAGTTGCGAATCGCTTTTTCGAAATGGCGGCCGGTTCTAACTGGGGTGCCTCAAGGATCGATCCTGGGAACTATCCTTTTTCTCGTGGCTATGAACGACTTGCCGGCAGCACTTGAATACAAAGGTTTTTCGTCCTTTCTCTACGCTGACGGCACTACGGTGCTACGGGCAGACAGAGAGCTCCAGTCGGCATTGCATAAGTCGAGTGAAATTAAGGCTTGCGTGAATGCCTGGTGTGATTTACTGTGTACCTTTGACCTTTGTTGACGTTTGTTTTACCCTCACACGGTGTTAACAAAAAATAAATCTCTCTCTCTCTCTTTCTCTCTCTTTAAGCCTACATAACAAACGACTCCTCTATCTAACTATGATACGCCCAATTTTGGCAGTACGGTTGTTCCATCTGGATACTGGTGAGCAAAACTCAGATCAAAAGAGTCCAAACCCAGCAAAATAGAGCTCTCGGGCCAATAAAAAAATGCTCCATGGTTTGTACGGAACTCAATAATACAAAGGGATCTGGATGTGCCATTACTTAAGGAAGTAATACAAACCATAATGTCTCACGAATCCCCAGCTTTTAAACGCCTCCCAAACTCATGAGACAGACTAATCCACCCGCGACGTCTCAAAAGGAAAAGGATAATCGACCCGTTGGACTGAAAAAAAATATGTATTAAAGTAGAAATAAACTGTCAATGATGCCATAACCTTAAGACAAGTGCCACTGTTTATGTGTAGTACAATAAGTACTATGACAGAAACTGCATAAAAAAATATTCAGCAAAACAAAGGGTACAAAGTACAGAAAGTAAAAAAAAATCAAAAACAAAAACAAACAAAAAAAAACACAATTTAATGTTGCATGTTGGCTCAGCTCAGGGGTTTCATGGAAATTTCACCCGGCCCCGATAATATTATGTGTAGGTCCATCACTGGTCCCTATAAATAACAATAACGCTGTGAGTAGCGCTACGTAGCCAATGAATGATCGTGTACAACCTACTTATATAAATTGAAGACTTTGAGGAAAATCCATCGAACCATTTCACTATTTCTATAATTATGCTTTCAGGCAAATCCCGACAATGACTTCAAAAGCATTCCCGAAGGTCTGTGGTGGGCCATCGTCACAATGACGACAGTCGGCTACGGTGACATGGTGCCAAAAACGTACATTGGCATGTTTGTCGGTGCGTTGTGCGCTCTCGCCGGCGTACTCACGATAGCACTGCCCGTTCCGGTCATCGTGTCGAATTTCTCCATGTTCTACTCGCATACACAGGTGAGCGGACGGCAGTCTTTCCCCGTGGTGGTGACTTATAGTCGGTCGATTTGAATTATTTTCATTTTTAGCTGCAATAATAAATTAAATAAACTTAATGAAAAGAGGGAGTGAATTAAAATTTTTTATATTTTAGTATAAACATGGCATCTATAATTTCATAAAACCTCCAGGAATGATACAGACTGTCTACCTCACACACTACTACACCTCTCACTCTCTTTTTTCCTTTTTATGGCAGTTTGTCCCACAGGCGTATAAATGTCTATATATTTTTATTTTGTGATCGAGTGTGACAGAAAAAACAATTCCCAGGAAAATAGCTCGAGGGGTTTTCTTTTGCTCATGAAACTTTTTGTGCGAGACGCTAATAATTCTGAAAAGGGCGTTGTTCCTGTGTGGGTGCATTAACTCAGAAACATAAAAAATATGCGTTGTGTAACGAGAGAAATAGGAGGGAGGTTCTGAGTGTAAATTTTCCAATAACAATAATGCGTGCAGTGCGCTGGAATTATCAAATGTGTAATTTTCTCTCTTTGATCTCTCTCGGGGCATGATGACAATAAATCAGGAACAGCGTATATCTCTGAATGTTCTTCAATTGCTTATTCCACCCCCTTCCCACCCCAGAACACCCCCAATACAGTCTAGCTCACAACAAGAGTGAGTAAAGTGGGTCATAAAGGGCAAGATATGGGATATTTGAAAGGAATGTCGTCTTCTTACCTCCCCCTACATTCGAACAACTCCCTGCCAATAGCAAAAAAAAAAACGATCTTGTTATTGATGTAGGTTTGTAGGTTCACAGAAAGAAGAAGTAGAGCCCATTTAGAAGGAAGAGTGAGTTGAGTGAGTAAAGAAGAATAGAAGGATTGGAATTTGGAAACATCGCCCTAATATGAAACCTTGAATAGACGCGTAGTCATGAGAGAAAATACTCGTATACTCCTTTGCCATTAAAACAATAGAGAGTTATTGCATAAGCGTTTGACGGTTAACGGGTACAGTTATGTGACGTCACGATAAGCGTAAAAGTCAAATTTGAAGTTTAAGCGTTAACCACACAAATTTTTTTTTAGTGCATTTCATTCTGAAATTGCACTATTTAATTTTTCCGCCAATACCGCACGAAATTAGCTTCCAACTGTTACGTATTTGAAATAGAACGATTATGTTCGAGTAATCAGAAAACGTAAAACTGTTTTTTTTTATTTTTTTTTAACAAGACAATTAAACACGTGTTTAATGGTGATCAAACACTACATCTCTCCCTTCTTCTAGAGGACGTAGTCATCCAACCACCTTGGAAGTCTTCTGTTTCTCAACGGTCTTGAAGGTATTTGGAAGTCTTGAACTTGTTCGTTTCTTGTGTCAGCGAAACTTGATGGCGATTGACTAGTTTCATGAATCGAG
This sequence comes from Corythucha ciliata, assembly GCA_038030265.1. Lineage (NCBI taxonomy): Eukaryota > Metazoa > Arthropoda > Insecta > Hemiptera > Tingidae > Corythucha > Corythucha ciliata. Next base: position 3,979,327 of record CM075943.1, on the reverse strand, counting down.
TTATTTTCTGTGTTGTCCTGGACTGAGGTCGACGTATTGACAGATGGTAACAGTTCCAACGATTCCAAAACTGGTGTCGGTTGATCCGTCGATCCTAAAACAGGTGCTTTGACTTCCGGTATTTTTTTAAAAAGTGACACGTTGCGGGTAACTTTCCCGTCGCTTCTTTTTGCAGTTACCATCGTTCCCTTAACTGAGTCCACTGTGAAGGGTATAGGGTCGAAAGAAGTGGTGGTCTTGTTGAGACGTGTTTGTTTAAGAAGAACACGGTCTCCTGTGGAAATCGAGGGTGGCTTCGAATGGCGGTGTTCGTCAGCATAGGTCTTCATCTTTTTCTTTGATTCACAATCTTTTGTCCGTAGGAGATTATCCGAAGAATTGGGATTCGCAATGGACGGCAGTACTGTCTTGAAATTATATTTGAAAATTGCTTCCGCCGGGGCTACACCAGTGGTCGAGTGGGGAGTTGATCTATACATGAGCAAAAAGGTGTCAATGGATGTGTCCCAGGTTTTTCCTTCCGCTGCCATGGATTTAACGTATTTTTTTATGGTTCTCATAAAGTGTTCGACATTTCCGTTGGCTTGGGGCCAATATGGCGTAATTTTCCGATGGTGTATGCCATAATCACTGATCTTTTGTGAAAAATGACGGGAGTTAAAAGGAGGTCCGTTGTCAGTTTTTACGACTGACGGGAAACCAAAAATTGAAAACCATACAGATAATTGAGACAAAACTTTTTCAGTAGTCAGACTGGAAAGGAGAGCAACCATTGGGAATCGTGAATATTCGTCGATAAGTGCCATGAGATACCTTCCATTAGGAAATGGCCCTGCGAAATCTACAGCGACAGTATGCCAGGGCGCTGGCGGTAGTTGAGAAGGAAGGAGTGGAGCAGGCTGAGTGGAATTTTGTGCAGCCAAACATGGAATGCACGATTTTATTAGATCGATAACTGTGTTATCCATGTTTGGGAACCATACTTTTGACCTTAAGAGCTCTTTCGTTTTCACAATGCCTTGGTGCCCCGTGTGAGCCAATTTTATGGTAACGGACCGAAGTTCATCTGGGATAACTATTCGATTCCCTCGAAGAAGGATACCATCTTCAGTGACAGCTAACTCGTGCCTGACTTTATAAAATGGCATGAGAGACAGGTCATTAACATCAGAATTTCTCCATAAATCGGTTTGAAGAGCTGTTATGACTTTCTGCAATGTGTCATCTCGATTAGTTGCTTCAACTACACTACCTCTGGATAGTGCCTTCGGGAGAGTCAATTGTGTTATGCAGTTAATGTGTGATTCAGCTGCTGAGAAGCATTCATCTCGGGATTTTGGATGACGTGAGAAAAAGTCGGAAGGGTTGGTCGTGCCAGGAGTGTGCTGAATAGTGAACTGGAAACCCTGTAGTTTGAAAATCATCCGCTCGAGACGTGGAGATAATATGGGTTTAGTGCTGCTCAGGAGGCTTATGAGAGGCTTATGATCGGAAAGTACAACAAAATGACTGCCTTGTAAGTAAATCTTGAAGTGTTCAATGGCCCATAATATTGCCAGCATTTCTTTTTCAATTTGAGAATACCTGGACTGAGTTGAAGTTAACGTAGTGCTTGCACATGCTATTATGTTGTTGCTTCTCTCCGTGGGTTGAGCAAGAATGGCCCCCAGACCCGAGGGGCCAGCGTCAACAATTAGATTAGTGGTCTTTTTAATGTCAAAATAAGAGTTTTGAATATTGCTGCTAATAGCGCCCTTAAGAGCTTGCAGGGCAGACGCTTCTGTGGGACCCCAAAGGAATTTTGTGTTTTTGCGTGTTAATAAACGTAATGGCTCAGTCAAAGAAGCAAGATTAGGAATAAAACGACCACAATAGTTTATCATACCAAGGATAGAACGAACTTCACTGGCATTAGTTGGAGCTTCAAGTTGTAGAAAGTCTTTGATTTTTGCAGGGTCCGGGCGAATTCCATCTTTTGAGAAAACGTGACCAAAGAAGCCTATTTCGGGGACTCTAAACAAACATTTCTTTTGGTTAAGCGTGAGGCCATTGGTTTGTAATGCTTCGAGAACAGCGAGCAGGGCCCGATCGTGATCAGGAAAAGTTTTACCGAAAACAAGAATATCGTCACTGATATTCAATGCACCAGGAATACCTTGAATTACTTGACGAATCGCGTCTTGAAAATGTTCTGCGGCCGAAGAGATTCCAAAACTTAGTCGTTTGTAACGGCGGAGTCCGAGGTGTGTAGAAAAAGTAGTGATGTGCCTTGAGTTTTCATTCAATTCACACTGATGATAACCGTCATTGAGGTCCAATTTAGAGAAGACTGTGGAGCCTGCTAGTTCGCTTGAAAGGTCGTCCATTGTCGGCATAATATGGCGTTCTCGAAGAATTGCTTTGTTAGGGGCTCTCATATCTACACAGAGACGCATTACATTAGGATTATTTGGTTTTGGGACGAGAACCACTGGGGAAACCCATGGAGTTGGCCCTTTCACTGTCTCGATAATGTCTGCAGCTTCGAGACGTTTGATTTCGTCTTCAACAGCCGAACGGAGATGTATTGGAATCCTGCGGTGCTGGTTCACAACGGGTCGAACTGAAGGGTCAATGTGTAGTTTTATTTGCTTATTTTTTAATTTTCCAACTCCTTGAAACAGGTTGGGAAATTTTTCGAAAATGTCGTTTGCATGGGTAATCGAGAACGTAAATTGTATGAGATTTAATTTTTGGGCTGTGGGAAGGCCCAATAAGGAGATGCCTTTGTTTTGCGAGACGTATATGTCCGTGTAAACGGAGCGACGGCGATGTAAAAGTTTTGCTTGAAATTTGCCACGAATATGTAGAGGTGTGGGAGATTGGTAGGGGTATAGTTTACCATTGTCTGTGGTAAGTGAGGGACGATTTTTAAGGGATTCGTAATGCTCAGCATCTATAATATTCACGGTTGAAATTGAGATAGTCATTGTTTACCTTGACTCTTGCAACAGGGAGTCCAGACTTGGGAGCAGACAGAGAAAATACTGGGGAGTCAGAAGAGGCCGGATTGTTTTCAGACGGCGGTGAATTTTCGATGTACTTGACAGGTTTGGATAGGCATACCGATGCGAAGTGATTTAGTTTTTGACAGGAATGGCATGGCAACCCTTTAGCCGGGCAGTTTCCTTTGTGAGGCCACGGTCCCCCACAATTGCGACAATTTTTATTTTGAGCGGGGAGCTGCGAGCCTCGGCTGGATTGATGGAACTTTCGAGAAACCTTATACACGGATTCTGGTTGTGTAGTGGAGTGAATTTGGTGTTGAATTTCTTTACTTTCAGTTTGACTTAATTCAATAGATTGAGCAAGAGTCACCAAGTGATCGAATTTTGTAGTTTTTTCTTGTAACAGACGTTCGCGAATTGAATTTACACGAAGACCTCGAACGAATTGCGAGCGCAAATGAGTGTTAAGGGTCGACCGGTTGCAGCTATCACATTGGAAATTGCAATGAACAGAGAGACGTTTAAGATCAGCTACATAGTGAGCGATTGATTCTCCTTCTGCCTGAATACGACTGACGAATTTATGCTGCTCAGAAATTTCACTTGGGGAAGGACACAAATGAGAACTTAAAATCTTACAAAGTTCTTCGAAGCTTTTATCTTTAGGGAGTTCAGGTGTCGTGAGGGAAGAAAGAACTTGGTAAAGTTTTGCCGGTAAAGAATTGATGAGCAATTGTACACACCTGCGGTTACCGGTTTCATCGGATTTGTCCACGCCTTTCATGTCAAGAAAATTGTCAAGACGCTGAAGGTAACATGTGAAAGACTCGTTTTCTTCATCGAAGGGCTGAAGAGTAGAGGAGCCGGTTGAAGGTGAAGCTGGTATCGTGGAGTGCGTGCCGAAAACTTCGGATCGTGCCAGCAAGGCTTCACGCACAGCCGTTGCAATTAACGAAGGAAGGTCGACGTTATCCATACCGTTACTGCGCCAATGTTACGTATTTGAAATAGAACGATTATGTTCGAGTAATCAGAAAACGTAAAACTGTTTTTTTTATTTTTTTTTAACAAGACAATTAAACACGTGTTTAATGGTGATCAAACACTACACCAACGTGCCAGATCCGCAAAATTCTGGATTTTAAACAGCCAAATCACTGAGATCGCTTGTTTTCAAGGCTCTCGAATTATTCTGCGTTTACATTTGAGAGTTTTGCTCTCGGGAGCTGAACTCGCCAGTCAAAACGGGCCAGACAGTTCTCCCACCCCCCCCCTGCCACCTACCAGTAACACTCGTCGGTAGGTGTACACCGGCCGGGTTCCCTTTCCTACCGCAGCGCTAGCTCCTTACGTTCTTTCTCTGAGTCACCAATTTTTTTAAACTGTTCAGAAAACGTGTGAATTTAGGATTTTTTGTGCGACAAGTTGCACATTTTCTTCTAATTGAGCCTTTTGTAGCTCTTGGAGCAGTTCAAATGCAAAAATACTTAAAAACGACAACTAAAGCTTAAAGTGAAAATTAGTTGAAAAAAAAAATATGACAGAAAACTACTTTTAAAAATCAAGGTGGATCCTCCTCGTACTTCTTACGGAACCTAACGTTTGCGAAACGCCAAAATAACTAAGTTAGTAAAAAGTCATCATAATTATAAAGCTACACAATACGGTACCAATAGAGTATACCTTAGTCTGATAGAGAATCACGTTCAGTCAACTGCCGAATTTTCTCCTTCCTTTTTTAGGCCCGATTTCACCAACTTCTTAAACCACGATTACAATGTAAACACTTATATCAGAATTCATATGGGTCGTTATTGGCTACTAATCATGATCAACTTCAAACAAGATCAATTTTGTTGGTGAAATTGGCCTTAATGTTCAGGCGGCCTTGGCTGTCTTCAAGCCACCTGGCAACTGTGTTTTTCACTTCTTCGCTACTGAAGGCGGGGGTATTTCCATGGTTCTTCCGATGCTTTTTGAGTGCCGCTGGAATAAATTCAAGTCAATTGTAATTTTGATTATGGCTGGCCAAAAGTGTAATATCGTTTCCCATTTGCACAAAATTCTGCATTTGGGCAGTTCATTTCCACCCGCCTACTCTTAATTAAATCATATGTTACTGGAGAAAACGGTTGGAAATGAATTGCCGCGTTGCAGAATTTTGTGCAAATGAGACACGTTATAAGTCATTATTTTTGCATACACTGACAGAAAAAATAGCCTATATACCTTATATTCTCAACTTTTTCAATTGCGACTCTTTAGAAGTTTCGTCTGCCGAAGAATCGTAAGTTCTTTTCGTAATCGAAAAGAAGAAGAGTAAATTTCCCCCAGCCCAGAAGGACGAGGAGCAGCCTTGTAAGCAATGCGTGGCGCCTTTAAAACTCCTTCTTCTCTGGTGAACTCCTGTGCCTCTATGTCGAACACCGAGACTGCGGGCACAGCCACCACGAACGGATTAGTGCACGAGAGAAACTCGAATACAAAGAACTAAAAATATTAATCTATCAAGTTCCTTCGCTTTTTCTTCTATGCGCAGCAATTAGTTGACTTGACATTAAGATTATTAGTGCTAACGTTAAAAAGCCGTCCTCGCACTCACTTTCACGTTCATGCGACTCACAACCAAGGCAAAATGGGTCACTTTATAAATTACAATTTCGGTAGCCTGTCCCCAAATTATAACGCTCTACAAGATTTGTTGCCCTGTACTTACCTAAGATCCGGAGCATATTTTCCTCTGCCCAACAGTTGAAACAAAGTAATTCAAACGTCTGTGACTGGTACTGATGCCTGAGAACTAACACTGAGGCTTGCTGCGTCGACATAATTAAGTACGACACACTCCAAACCGTCACTCAAATCTTTAAAGTTCTCAGTCACACTTCACAACATGAATTGACACGAACTTAAAGGAAAAGAGAAAGACCGTTTGATTATTAGATAAGGATGATAACGCCACGTGCGAAACGTGGGTAGTTCAAAATTCTCGTGGTAGAGTCAGTGGTGTTTTTGTATTGCAGTATTTTTTGTATTTTGATGAGTATTTTTTATTTAGTGCTATTTTTTATTTAGTATCAATCTAGTATTTTTTATTTAGTATCAAGTACTTTATTTAGTTCTCATCGGGATCCTAGGGCAAGATATGGTCCGGACATTCAAGAAATGTTAAAACGTACACAGAAAAATTAAGGGTAGGTTGTAAACATTTTTTCCTGGCCGAAAACATAGGTGTATTATTCAGAGTGAATAATAAACCAAAATCAAATATTGACTTATTATTTCTCAATAATAAGTCTTTATTATTTCTCAATAATAAGTCTTTGTAATCGTATCGCAAAAAATTTTTGTTGACCCCCCCTCAAAATTTGTAGTTTTACGTTTCAAAGTGCGTTGAATCCAAATCTGAAATAAAAAAAAATGTCCGTCCGCCGTCCGGGCCATATCTTGCCCTAGGATTGCTCGAAAAAACTCGTTCTTTCGCACATAGACTCCATTTGGGGTCTAGTTGGTCGTAACATCTGATCAGTTTGATCAAATAACTCCCTGGGGTTTTATGGGCCAAAAGCGGGTCCAAAATGGGGACTTTCAAAGGATTTGGGATCATAGGGGTTGGGGTGTCGATTTTCATGTAATTTCAAGCCGGATTTGACTACATCCATGAATAATAAACCCATAAACAGTCGTAATAAGGCATTGTTCGATAATTCGCAGCGTTTTTTATTTAGCCTTGTTTTATAGGGGAAAATTAAACATCAGTTCTGAAATTTTATTTTCTTAAAAGGGGGAATCTCGTGAGAAAAGTTGAAACACGCCTTATATTATTATTAGAAATATTGTTGCTTCAAACGCACGTGTACGAGTTAAATTCACTCTTTTAAACCGCTAGCTGGCGAAGATTTTTGATCGTATCGCAAAAAAAAAGGGTTTTGACCCTCCCTCAAAATTTGTAGTTTTACGTTTCAAAGTGCGTAGAATCCAAATCTGAAAAAAAAAAATGTCCGTCCGCCGTCCGGGCCATATCTTGCCCTAGGATTGTTCGAAAAAACTCGTTCTTTCGCACATAGACTCCATTTGGGATCTAGTTGGTCCTAACATCTGATCAGTTTGATCAAATAACTCCCTGGGGTTTTATGGGTCAAAAGCGGGTCCAAAATGGGGATTTTCAAAGGATTTGGGATCATAGGGGTGTGGGGTGTCGATTTTCATGTAATTTCAAGCCCGATTTGACTACATACATGAATAATAAACCCATAAACAGTCGAAATAATAAGGCATTGTTCGATAATTCGCAGCGTTTTTTTCCTGAACTATAATATATGTATAAATATAAGATGATATTAAGTTTATTCACGAGGACACATCGATATCACATGTGGGTTGATATAGGTTTTCATGTCGACGATAATACAACATCGAGATGACGAAAGTTGCACTATAAACGAGTTGTATCGAATATCGAAACGACGTTGAACCAACCTCAATGTTTCGAACATTATCAACGCTACTATACTATACTAAAAAAAACGCTACTATACTTCAACCTCTCGCAGTTGCACTGGTGAGAAATGTTAAAAAAAAAACATCGAGGTTGCTTCAACGTCGTTTCGATATACGATGCAACTAGTTAATGCTACTTCGTCAAATCGATGTCATATTATTGTCGATATGAAAACCTATTTGCATTGAGATTTCATCGATATAGATTCTATATCGACCGATAAACGTTATTACAACTACGTCTTTTCGAAGTTGCATCTAGGGTGAAATAATAACCTTATTACATCGACGAGTAAATGACATCGATACGACGTCGATAAGGACTCATCTCCGAAAACCGCCGTAAATGACGTCGATTCGACATCGAATCGATGGAAGTGTTCTCATCGGGGTGCGTGCCGAAAACTTCGGATCGTGCCAGCAAGGCTTCACGCACAGCCGTTGCAATTAACGAAGGAAGGTCGACGTTATCCATACCGTTACTGCGCCAATGTTACGTATTTGAAATAGAACGATTATGTTCGAGTAATCAGAAAACGTAAAACTGTTTTTTTTATTTTTTTTTAACAAGACAATTAAACACGTGTTTAATGGTGATCAAACACTACACCAACGTGCCAGATCCGCAAAATTCTGGAATTTAAACAGCCAAATCACTGAGATCGCTTGTTTTCAAGGCTCTCGAATTATTCTGCGTTTACATTTGAGAGTTTTTAGCTCTCGAGAGCTTAACTCGCCAGTCAAAACGGGTCAGACAGTTCTCCCCCCCCTGCCACCTACCAGTAACACTCGACGGTAGGTGTACACCGGCTGGGTTCCCTTTCCTACCGCAGCGCTAGCTCCTTATGTTCTTTCTCTGAGTCCACCAATTTTTTAAATTGTTCAGAAAACGTGTGAATTTAGGATTTTTTGTGCGACAAGTTGCACATTTTCTTCTAATTGAGCCTTTTGTAGCTCTTGGAGCAGTTCAAATGCAAAAATACGTAAAAACGACAACTAAAGCTTAAACCCCAATAGCACAATTTCGTCCTCTGGATAACTTGCGGATTTAGGTTTTGGATACAAATTATATCCAAGGGGTATCCAGGATGACCAGTTTTAGAGACATTTTTTATCCAGATAACTTCCAAATGTCCGCCCAGAAATCAACTACTGGATATCTTTGAAAATATGCATTGGATATTTCCTGGATATATAAAAGGTATCCTCTGGACACAATTCATGAACATTATATCCAGAGGATATCCATCAGAGTCATTTAATTTTCATTTTATATCCAGGTTGTATCCAGAAGTCCACCATAAGTCAACTACTGGATATCTTTTTGCAAGTTTCTAGAGAATGGGGGTGATTCTGTAACTTTTCCGTATCGAATTTTTTATCGGATAGTCAGATTTCCAGGAGACAGATCAGTAGACTCATCAGGAGCTCGCAAAAATATGCCTATTGCATCTAGCATAAACCTCACCAGCACACGTGCATTCGATCCCTAGGTAAAAAAAAAATTCAGTACCTATAAATGTGAACTTACTCGAATATTACTGCGACCTTCCGCACAATTCATTGCGCGCTGTCAAGCTCGCGCCAAATAATTATAAAATAATAAAACAAGCTTAACGTGCACAAAGAAACAGCCGTGAGCACGTTGCATGATGGAACCTGAACTGGAGTAATGACCTACGACTACGAATAAGTACGAGAAAAGATGGCGATATCCCTGCCTTCGAAGATCCACGTGACGTCACTGTCATGCGCTCCGCCTACAGCTATTGAGTTGTTCCACTGTATATCCAGCTCTTGTCCACTACGTCCATGGATATCAAGCTCATCCAAAGGATATCCACAGCCTATCTGCTATACCCTTGTGGATGTTGAAGATATCCAGTGGACATTTATTGCTCAACCGCTAAATCCCGGATATTCAAGACGTCCAAAGGTTATTTTCTGTACAATCCAAATACTTTGTGGATATTACGGCGATCTAGTGGATGTCAAATAGTTGTCCTGGACAGTAATAGGACATTCAGGTCATAATGTGGATATCCTGCGGATGATATGTGCTATTGGGGAAGCCAAGTTTCGGCTTGTACCAAAATGCTGTATTTTGAGAAAAAATTGGGACTTTCAATTTCAAAACCAACAAACCAACCGAAAACAGCTATGCCCTTGCAAGTGCTGTCTCAAAATATTGTATTTTCTCACAGGATAGGCAATGAGAAGAATGAAAAAAATGTGAAAAAAGGAAACCATTTTAATTTTTTTATAATAATTTATATTTTTCTTCTTGATGTTTGGCATCCTCCGTTTGCATGTACGCGAGCCCTTTGCTGGATACCACAGCTGCAATGGTTAATTTCTCTATTTCGACTGGATGCGGGGTCTTCATTCCTCTGGACATTTTCTTTTTTTTTTTATTGTGGGAAATTTTCGCTGCGGCTTAATTTTTTTGTTCCAATTCACTTTAGGCCCCTTCTGAAATGCATGGACACGTAGATTTTCTGAAGCTTCCAGGACAGGTTTCACACTCCTCATAGCTTTCTCGAACGTGACAAGACCTTCCTTAGTTTGAATGCTTTTTAGGAGAGAAATCGTTTCGTTTTCGATCCTCCTCCTCATATTCTCCAGATCTTCATCGATCGCAGCGTCACGACACATGCTTTTAATGAGAGCATTCGCGTGGTCATCACCACCATCAATTTGGAGATCGCGAGAACTTTGGTCGTCTTCTTTGAATTGATCGTCGCTTACAAAACCCGGTTGTTCTTCGCGAGGCTCATCTGCGACGCCGGATGACAAAATTTGAATCACGAGGTGCACGTATTCACACATGTTGGATTTTATACAAAAATCTGGACAAGTACACGTATACTGATGGATGCAGGCACTGCAGGTACGACAATAAAGCTGACAGCAACTTTCTTTTTGTACGTTCGCCACTAGGTATTGCTCGTGGGTTTCGAAGGAAGGAACAATCCACCTTTTTTATTTTTCTCCATCAGGCAAGACTTTGTGTTGTTTTATGGCGCGATCTTAGTTCTCTCAATTTGTAGGTGAGTTTTCCCTTCTCCAAAAAAATGATTCGATCGAAAACTTTACGGTCTATTAGTCGAGTCAGAGCGTGGATAGTCGTGTCGAGTCGAATTCCAACTTTTCCTTGCAGGAAAATGTGTTTTATTGAAAAGTGGAGACGTTCGAGGCTCATGTTCGTATTGATGCCAGCATTGACTAACAATAAGCCCATCTTTGGCACTTTTTGGAATAATTTTCCATGAAATAGGTAGCGAATTCCAAAGTTTCTGCATCCCCCTCAAGAAGATTGACGACGGAGGGCATCATGATTTTGAATGATTCCTCGTCGGTTAGCGTTAGCATGGTTTACAGTTGTTTATACGCCTCCGTTCTTTTCACCTCGGTCTTCACAGTTTTCAGTAGCTTCTTCTGCCATGCTCTTACAACGTGCCAAGTACAATACAGTCTAAATTCACAGTCACCCATGCATTATAAAAATTGTCGGTCATGTCTGACATGAACGTCTTACCCTTGATGGAACCCACTTTATCTTTTACGCAATTTAGGAAAACTTCGAGAAAAGGTGCGTCATGGCAGTTTGAAAAGAAGAAAGCGGCTGGAAAGCCTTGTCTGAGATCATCGTGCACCATCAGAGTCGTCAATTGGTATTTATAGTTGTTCGTCCCATGCGTCGAGTCCATTCATATAATACCACCCGAACCGAATTTTTTAAGTACTTCTTGCTGACTGGGAGTCATGATTCCCAGCAAAAAATCTCCTTTGGCGATGAAGTTGTGATTTTCTTTGAGCTCTCCCCTGGGTTTATATAGTATTACGCAAGAGTCATCACCAAAGTTTGCTTGTTTCTTAACCCACGCTTCAACGCTCGTCGCGTCATCAGGGTGGAGAATTTTGTCGCTGTCCAGACCGAATTCTCTGACAATATTACAGAGATCTTGCATATCTACGAGATGTATCCTTTCCAGACCATCTATAGTTGTCTTTGAAGTTTTGGCACTCTCTTCCACTTGATGAAGAATTTCTTGAAAAGGAATTTTAGCAGATATTATTGCAGCTAATTCTTTTTTTTTTTTTTTTTTTTTGAGAAGAAAGCGGCAGGTGCTTTAGTTCTTTAGCGTGAAAGACATGAGTCTTACAGTGGTCAACTTTTACCACACCAGTGGGAAAAATCCACGCTGTAATTCTAGCAGGACACTGGGACCCTATCTTCACCGTGCCCTGGATTTTCATCTCCCTTTTCCTTTTTTCTTCGAGAACTCGTGTGCGAGGCTGGCCGGATCGATTATACCTAAAATATATCGGAGTGGTCTCCTCCGACGATGTTTTAGTATTTCTTTTGATGAATTTAGCTTTATCTCTTTCTTCGACCGATCTCAACTATGCATTGAATTCCCCAACGGAATTGAAGGACAAATGTTCGTGCTCAGTAGTAACATCATGTTCTGTTTTCAAGTGTTTCTCTAATTCATCATATTTTGAAAAAGACACATTGCACACTCCGCACTTCATTTGAGAAGCAGGACATGAACGGGAAGATTCTGCGCGATGGAATTTCGAAACATGCCTACGAAGGCTGTCGCCATTGACGAGGACTTGGCCGCACTTTTCACAACTTATGTTCACTCATGACTAGGTAAATCACAGAACCCGAACATCAAATAGTGACGCGACAAAAATACAATAATTCACATCACAACGGAAATAAATTTTTAGTACATAACGAAAGAACAATTTGAGTAACGGGTTTTCAGAAACGGTCACAAAAAATTATCAGCAACAAATCGAGACAAAGCGGATGGGAGTGAGCTTAGAGTAGGTATATATTAGATAGAGATCGCTTCTGGCTGCGTGGTAGAGATAGCGCGAAGCCAACATGAAGTCACATGACTGTGTCGGGTAGGCTGAGTGCGGGGTGAAGGGAATGTAACCCTTTACTACCTCTACCTCTTGTTATCCCCGTCGTTCGCTCTTTTTTTTTTTAAACGAACATCCGCCAGCACACGAGCACTTTCACCAGTCATATTGCCTTTGGGTGAACTTGAGCAAGGAGGCGGATTTGTTTTTTTCTTATGGCGTCCAATCACATTATTATCACGCCTTTGCAAGCAATTCGGAGCACAACACTTGAGTACCATTTTCAACGCGTGAAAGGTGTAACCTAATGGACGAAGAATGACTGCAAGATGTAGGAAAGAAATTCCAAATATCTCGCAGAAGGAAATCCAGCAAACAGCTCGATCAGGAATTGCTGAAGGCAAGACGATAGGAAACAAGGAGAGTACAAGAAGGCGTTCTGAAAAGAACGATTGAAATAAGACAGGAACTGAAAGACAGTGAAAATAGGTAAAAGAAAATAAAGTGGAAAAATCAAAGACGAGATTTTTGTCCACGTATGGTATTTTTTTTATAGGATTTGACTGGACTACAAATAACGAGCAAAATATTAATCAATTTCTAGCATTGCGTAGAATCTGATCAGCTAGGAATTGACCGATATTTTGTTTCTTTATTAGAAAGGCGAATACTATAGTAGAGCCGGCTTAAAGTTGTGGCGTGCGAACCTACTTTTGACCTACCAGCAAGTCCTCCCCTCTCCCGAAAAAAAGTAATTTTAATTGAGTTTTCTGGAGGATTTTTTTTTCCTGCGTTGTTAAAAAAAATTGCACCATTCAGCCAAATTATACTGGTAGAAACTTCACAAACATCTACAGCCGGCTCCACACATGCGGCTCCACACATCTACAGCGGCCAAATAACGAGCAAAATATTTATAAATTTCTAGCATTACCTAGAAACCGACCAACTGAAAATGAAAAATATTTTGTTCGTTATTTGGCAAATAGCGCATGTGTGGAGCTGGCTTACCGATCATGTTCATGAATCGAAATGAATACATAATCAGATTAAAGAGTAGGATTTCGCAAGTGTGCACGCTTGACGCTAGTTTACATGAAGTTCTTAGATTTTGAAAAGAAACACGCTTGTTTGTGAACAATAATTTTTTAACGGCCGTCTTTTCTCTCCTGGGGCGTCTTTCTCGCGACGTTTCATTTAATTGATTTCCAACGTCTTCTGGCGGAGGGTTTTATAAAGAAATTATTTTCTGTCATTTTCACATAAATAAATAAATCTATTCAAAAGAAAAGAAAGAAAGAAAATACTTTTTTACCGTCAAATAATTCAATATGTCTTAATAAGTAAAAGAAGCGCCGTGAGGTCCCGTGGTAGGAAAGGGAACCCGGCCGGTGTACACCCACCGTCGAGTACCAGTAACTGGCACTCTCAGAGAGTTCAACTCTGCAGCACCAATAAGTCTGGGATTATTTTTCAGGTTCGTGTCGGCTTTAGGAGGGGGGGGGGCGAGCCGGGCAAAATGAGGAGGCCGGAGTGGGGAAAGAGGACGAGATCTAAGAAGAGCATTTGATTTATGAATATTTAAAAATTATAAAATGACAAAAAATTAGATTTATTTTAGCCGCGAAGTAGCGTTTTCATCCCATGTCTCAATTTTTGCCATGAATTGAAGTTTCCCCTATTTTTGCAGCAAACTGTAGCGATTTTATACTTTTTTAGCAGCGAATTTTAGCTTTTTTTTCACTTTGAGTTACAAGTATTAGCGTTTTTCATTATCTTCAGCCGCGCTGAAGTGATTTTTCCCAGTATTGGCCGCAAATTAGCGGTGTATTAAATATTTTTGCTGCGCATTAACAATTTTTTCCCCCATTTTCAGCTATGGACTAGCGCTTTTTCTCAGTTTTTGGCCCGAAGTTCCCTTTAGAAGCCACGGATTTCTGTTCTTCTACAATTTAATCGCGAAGCGAGTGAATTAGCGTTTTTTTTTTGTTTTTTTTAATTTTAGCCGTGAATTAGCCGATTTTCTCTATTTATCTGCGAATTCATGGGCGTAGCCAGCGGGGGGCAACGCAGATTTCGTGGGGCAGCAGCCCACTCCCAAAATTCCAAAAATATTTTCCCTGATCTGGCTAACAGAAACACAAATTTATTATATTTCGCTCCATAAAACCAATTTTGCGAATTTTTCCCACTAAAAAACAACATATTTTCGCACATCGGTTTCACCAAAAATCAAAAATTCGCGGATGTTTGTTGCTGACAAACCGATTTCGAGGGTCGGCTTAACTTGGAAACTGATTTTGCTGATTTTTCGCACTGCATTGGTTCGACGCACAATTTCTTGTGTTTGGGTTAGCTCAAATCGTGTTTAGCCCGCTGTGCCATACATACTTATGGTGGGAGAGAAACTGCCAGCTCTGTTTACCGTCTCAGGTATAAAATTTTAAGTTTAGCTCCAAAAGTATCACTTTCCGGGGTGGGTGGGGGAGAGAAGTTTCAATTTTTCGACATAAAAATCCGAAATAGAAGGTTACAAACGACAGGTTTCCAGCAAATATTTATTTTTTGACGGATAGTGGCCGTTTCTGTGCAAATTTAGTCTCTGATGACCGTGAATTGACGCGATTCTAACCTCCAGATCCTGTTAGAAGCCTGAAAAAAGGCAATGGTTCATCTGTTATTTTCGCCAGTGAATCTGCTCACAGGCGTGGTGGATCCAGTTTTTCCTCAAGAGGAGTTGCACAGAATCCCCCCCCCCCCCATTTAACTCGTGAATGAGCACTATTTGTAGCGTGGAATTGACGTTTTTCTTTAATTTTAGATGAAACTGAGTGCTTTTTCTCAATTCTACCTCGACCCTATTATCTTCATACCGTCCTTTACCTTCCGTCCGTACCTTTAACCGTAAAAAGGTCTCAAAAAACCGTGAGATAACGCATTTTTGATTTACTATTCTAATTACGGCCAGCACTGGGCATCGCCTATAAACCGCGAGTAGTGCGTTCTGTCAATTTCAGCCGCAAAAGAACAGTTTTTCCTCAATATAACGTGTGAATGAACGCTATTTCTCAATTTTAGCCACGACAATTACACTATAATCAACAAAAAACTGTGACAATTTGACCAATTCATTTTCCCTCAATTTTAGCCGCAAATTCGTGCTTTAATCTCAATTCTTCCTTGAGCAATTCTCTCCTTCAAATTTCAGCAAAGGTCCACATGATACTCACGTTAACGAATTTCATTAATTTTGATCCGGACGTTGCATCGCGAACCTCAAAATATGTGTTTTCCTCAAAATGCCTTAATTTTAGCCGAAAATAAAAACTTTTTCAAAATTGTGTGCGCTAAATCGCCTCTTTCTCGATTGTACCCGCAACTTTGCTATATGTATAAATGCATAAAACCAGTCATATATCACTTTTTCGCAATGTTCACCGAAATGTTGGTGTGAGAAACCACGAACTGGTGCCTTCTCTCAATTTTACCTGCGTGAATGAGCTTCATTTCTCAATTTTAGCCGTGAATTGGCATTTTCCCTTAATTTTAGCCGCAAATGAGCGATTTTTCTCAATTCTAAATTGAACGCGCAATTTATTTTGTCAATTTTAGCCGTGAAAAGAACACTGTAAGCCGTGAGTTAGCGCATTTTCTTAATTTCGGCCCGGACTTGGGATCGCGAAACTGCAAATTGGCGTGTATTCTGAATTTCAACCGCGAACAATGAGCAGATTTATTTCTCAAGTTCAACGTGAATCAGCGCTATTTCTCAATTCTAGCCGTGAATGGGTGTTTTCGCTCAGTACTAGCCGGAAAATGTCCTTTTCATGGATTTCATCCGCGAACGAGCACTCAAGACGTGCCCGCCCCCCGCCCAAACTCTGAATCCGTGTGCCTGGCTGGCTGCCCACCCCTTGATCATAGGCTGGCTACGCCCCTGTGCGAATTAGTGGTTTTTCTAGACTTAATCAGCAAATTATCAGATTTTTCACAATTTTAGCGGGGAATAATTATAAATTCTTTATAA
This sequence comes from Corythucha ciliata, assembly GCA_038030265.1. NCBI lineage: Eukaryota > Metazoa > Arthropoda > Insecta > Hemiptera > Tingidae > Corythucha > Corythucha ciliata. The sequence continues at coordinate 3,962,929 of CM075943.1, read as the reverse complement.
TTGAGTCCGCGAAATAGGATTATTCCAATTTTAGCTGCTAAGTAGCGAGTTTGGTTGATTTCTTTGTAGTTATTTAGCGAATTAGCTATTTTAGCAGCTACTTAGGAATTTTTATCAATTTCAGTCGTGAATTAGCATTTTTTGAGAAAAAAAAATCTGCGAATTAGTGGCTTTTTACTTTTTAATCCCCAAATGGGCGATTATTGCAATTTCAATTGCGAATTTGTCATTTTTTCCAATTTTAGCCCCGAATTTGCGTGTTTTTTTTCTATTGTATAGCTTTAGCGCTTTTTTCTGCCTTTTAACGCTTGCAGGAAAAACAAAAACTGGGCCACGACGTCTCAATTTCACCAAAGAACAGCAAATTAGCGCTTTTTCTTCATTTTAGCGATAAAGTGGCATCTGTACTCAGTGAATCAGCGATTTTTTTTCAATTTTGGTCTCATATGTTTCATCGAGATGCGATGAATGCAGTAGCGTATCGAGAGGGTGAGGGGGCCGGACCACCCCAGGCCCCCGATCAGACCAGATCTATATCCATGGATGTAGGTATGTCAAAAGGTTGGACAGTGATTTGGCTCCTTTCTCAATGAATTTCAGTCAATTCGACCTGGAGAAAATAACGGTGCAAGTGATGTCTGCAAAGAGTGTGGGCTGAATATTCGATTGAGCCCCCGAGAGTGCTATTCTGAAGGGCTCAAATTGAGAAAATTCGCGGCCAAAATACGGAAAATACACCGTCCCTCAGTTTCGTTAGATCCTTAAGCATCGCTAATGTGCTGATTGACAATTTGAAATTTGCTGACGAGGCAAAAACTTTCGAGAAAAAACCCCTGATATTTGTGAGTTTAACTGCGAAAAAGCGCTGATTCCCGACTAAAATCGAGAAGATCGGCTAAAATGTGGAAAACACGCGAATAATTCAATTCTATTAGTGAAAAAAATCGTGGCTAATATTGACCAAATAAAACTTCACGTTGAAATAGGGCAAAACGGGCAATTTCACACCTGAAATTGAGGCATATCGCTAATTCGCGGATAAAATAAAGGAAATCACTAATTCGCGGCTTAAATTGGGAAAAACGCAAATCCGCACTGTATCCGCGAATCCAAAGCAAAAACTTTTAAAAAAAATTGCTTATCCGGGACTAAAATCTAAAAAACACGGTCAAAATAAAGAAAAACGCTCAATTTCCGTTAAAATTTAGAAAAAGAGCTAATTCGCCGCTGAAAGTGGCTAAAATTGAGGAAAATCACTAAATCACGGCTAAAATTCAAGAAAAAACGCTAATCACCATCAGAAACTGCAAATTAGTGTTTTCCAAATTACTTCTTCGTCTCAATTTCAGCCGCAAATCAGCTCTTTGTCCGCGAATAAGCGTTTTTCTCCTATTTCAGCAGCGCTAATTAGCGTTTTTTTTTTCTTTCAGCAAACAATGAGCTTTTTTTCCAATTTAAGACCTAAACTAGGGGATTTTTTCAATTTAGTCGCGAATGGGAAACTTGCATTTTTTCAGGCACTGGTGTTTCTTGAAGAGGGCTCTTCCACAATGCTATTGCTCACATTAAACATTGAAATTAATGAAGGATTTTTTTAGAGCGAATTTTTAAAGATGTTGAGAGGGGATTAGATAACGTCAAAGGCTATTCAATGAAATGGATGGAGTGAGGAAGAGAGGGGTAAAACATATTTTCAGGGGGACAATTTTTCTTGTTATTTGTAAACAAAAAAGTCAGAGCTCCCTCATCAGATGCTTCAAAAGTGGCCATTGACGTCATTTGCCCTCGCACCATCTATCCCCTCTTCAAGAACTTTGAAATTCATTTAAAAATCACCAAATGCACCAATCGGGCTGCAACTACCGTTGATATCCTTCTGTCCGTGTGCCAATTCACCGGTACACTTTTCTCCCAAATCGGGCATTCATGCAAGTTCCCCCGTTAACGATTCGTTTCACTTTTAGCCATAAATTAGCGCTTTTTCTTTCTTTTAGCTACGAATCATCATTTTTAACGTAATTTAGCCACGAATTAGCACTTGATAAGCTCTTTTTTGGCCGTGGATTAGCGTTTTTCTTCAAATTTAGCCCGAGCGTGCGTCTTGTCTCATGACATTGGGGGTTAGGTCAGGGTTGACCCATCACCCTCCAGCAGTCACGTGGTAGTGCAAGAGATGGCCCGACACGTGCAAGTCTCAGGAATTACCAGCCTCTCTGGCCATTGGTTCCCGTCACTGGCCAGGTGGCGAGTCACGGAGTGGACCTCGTGAAGGTACCGTTTTACTGGGTCGCAGTGAGAGGCTGGAAGCGTCCAGAAGAGGACGGAGTTTTCCCGAAGGCGAGGATCACCGCTCCTCGTTGGGGGAGGGGTGGGCAACGGAATAGGGTCGAGAGGGAAGGATGAAAAAGAAAGAAGGGGTGCAAGGGGAGAGAGGGCTAGCTCTCTTCCTCAGAGTCGCTAGAGTCGACAGTAGGAGAGGCAGTAGCAGCGCAGGACTCAAGGGAACCCAGGACTGCTATGGGACTGCTCACTATATGCGGATGCTCGCTCCTCATTTTCCATCCCGAAGAGAGACGCCTGGACACTGTCTTCCTTTCAGGACGCCCGCCGCGCCGCCTCAACCTCTTTGCGCAAGCCTGGGCCAATCGACGTCGCCGCCTTGAGCCCTGGGTTCCCTTGAGTCCTGCGCTGCTACTGCCTCTCCTACTGTCGACTCTAGCGACTCTGAGGAAGAGAGCTAGCCAACTGGTAGCGAGCTACTTTGACGGCTCAGGAACGGATGCCAACGAGACACAGCTCCTGTCACTGCAGGCGGCCCGCAAGGGTCTCCCCAGGCTCCCCTGCTATGGGCCCTCCACATATGACCCCTTACTCCACCTCCGCCAGCGCAAGGGATTCACACCCATTTGCTACGTTGATGACCTGGCGGTCATCATCCCAGCTCGCTACCACGACGATGTTCGCCGCGAGGCCAGTCGCGCCACGTCAATCATAGCGCACTGGTGCCAACTTAACCGGCTCTCCTTAGCTCCAAAAATCTCAGATGCTACTCTGGCGCGCCTCCACCGGCTTCCGGCTCTTCGGCAATCGGGACGTTACACCCTTTTCGTCAGCCGTCAAATACCTCGGCGTCCACCTCACATCGCGCCTTGTACCCGGTCCGCACATCGACGCTCTACGCCCCAGAGTTCAGAAACTGTTCGCCTAACTTCGTGGTCTCGCCGGTCGTCAGTGGAGCGCCTCGTTCCATACATGGTGCCTATGCTATCAATCTATCTTTCTGGCTATCGTCCGCTATGGAGCTCCGGTCTGGTGGCAGCGCCCCTCTGCACGTGATCGCTCCCGACTTCGGACTTTACAGCGTGATGCGCTGCTCTGCTTGCGCCCCGCATATAACACTATTTCTAACCTCGCGATTCAGATCATCTGCAGTGTGCCCCCTATCGATTTGGACCTCGATCACGTCGTACTTCGTAACTTTTTTATGACCAGTCAACTCGCGGCATATGATGGTCTCCTCACTGAGCTTCGCGATCGACTCGTCGACCTTCCCGATCCCGCCATGTTGGATCCTCTTCTCGAGTCCTCCCTCGTGAACCAGTGGCACTAGCTGCCCACGGCAGCGCTCAAAGTTTGACGCTAGCCAGAAAATTTGCAACATTGGAGTGCTAAATTTGCGCAAAATTGGAAGTTTTCTGGCTGATACTATTCGGGGAATTGCAATTTTCAGTTTTCTAGCAGTACACGGTTATATCACATTTTTAATTTTGGCCATTTTGCCGAGCCCACCAAAGGCTTAAGTGGGCGATTTTCAGATCAATGTTTACCCCAGCCCCCAGCCAAAAATGCCTCCATCCAAGGTCAATGTCGCCATCAAAATGACACGTTGCACCTTGTCGTTGGTTTTGGACGATTTGTCTCGACCCCGTAGCATTTATCGAGGTCAAGTGCGCAGTTGTTTTCTGTGAACAAGTTTACATGCAAGCCTACGCCTGAAATCGAGGGCTGTTAGCCCCGGTAGTCCCCCGCCCCCCGGGATCCAGCCCTCAAAGTTGAAGTAACCGACAGGGGTGGGGGGGAGTCAATCAGTTATTAAGATGAGGACCCCCAACGGTTGATAGTGTGAGGTGGCGAGTGGTTGTGGTGGGCGGGAGTCAGTTCGCAAACGCCAGTAGACAGTTTTTCGATAAGGGCACGACCGCACGAAGAGCCATGTTTGGAAGTTTTTTGGGTACAAATAGCCACTTTGAAGGCGCAAATCGTTAGCAGCCTCCAAACGGAACAAATGATCAGTTTGTCCATTTTCGGAACGTGAATTTGATACATACGAATAAGCCATTTTTAAGATTTTGCTATTTTTAGGGCGTTCATCGTCAGTTTAGACATTTTCAAGGCGTGAAATGGCTCAATTTAGCCATTTTTGACGCGCAAAGTGTCGATTTTGCCATTTTGAGAACAGGAATCATCTTTTTAGGGCTTCTGAAAGCGCGAATCGTCTATTTTTAAGGCGCAGAGAGGCAGTTTTGCCGATTACATGTCTCGGTTAGCCAGTTTAGCCATTTTCAGAGTGCAATTAGTCTCGTAAAGCCAAGGCACGAATGGTTACAGTTTGACTCTTCTTAGCGAGTAAATGGTCGATTTTACAGCCTTGCGGGACAAGAGTCGTCCCCTTAAGCATATTCAGGGAGTGATTAGCGTCAGTTTAGCCGTTTCTTGTGCTTAAAGTCAGTTTGGCCATTTTTAGAAAGGTACCTTATTACAGATTTTCAGGGTTTAACTATTCAGTTTAGCCATTTTCAAGGCACGAATCGTCAGCGTTGCCATTTTGGGACGCGATTATACTCAGTTTAGCCGTTTTCGTGGTGGCAATAGCAAGTTTAGCGTAATTGAAAATAAATGTTTATAGAGATGAATACTTATTTGTTCCTATATTCGGGTCCTAATTTGAGCACAATTTCAAGTTGCCTGACTGAATATCCGCGAAATTTAAAGTTTCGGGCCTTCAAATGTCAATTCAAGTGAAATTGCACCTTCAGGGTCTAAGTTTAAGCAAAACTAAGCAAGTTTTGGGGTTTTTCCTGTAGCGACAGATCCAACAGGCTAAGCCAGCCCTTACAGTGCCCAGAGCCTGTGCAAATTCTCAGGAAATTAGACGTTCCAATGGCCGAATATCCGTGGGGTCTCAATTTCAGAGAAAATAAAAATTTCTGGCTCAATTTCAACGAACAAGGAAGTTTCGTCGGAAATCGGGTTAGAGCGTGGATGGGAATTTTTGTGGTTCGAACTTTTTATGGTTCAAGCGGTTTTTTTCGGTTAAACTGTTTTGTGATTACAGCTTTTTGTTGTAAGACCTTTTGAGTGCCAGCTTTCTATGACGACAGCATGATGACTTGCGGGATCAAACCAAGTCGAGTTTCCTGTTTGTTTTTTTCCCCCCGGCATAATTTCATCGCGTTTGTTCACATTTTTCTCCAAATTTCGTTGTGAAAAACTTACTATTTCACAAGGTTACTTCTTGCTGATGTAATTGAATGAACAGCCTATAATCAATACATAACTGTTCTACTCTTCAAATCGCGAAGAGCATTTTAAGCTGAAGTTTGCTCCATTCACTCTCAACATAGCACACCGAAGTCACACATAGTTAATGGGAAACACTTGTAGCCCTGAATGGAGGAGAGAGCTTTAACACAAGACATGCACACCATACTCCATTAGTTCCTCATCAAGAGCAGCTGTTGTTGGGAGGGGGAGGGAAGGGCTGCCATGTTCTTGCTATAGAGAAGCGGGCTAATTGAAAGACCGAACCCAGTAATTGTAGTTCTAAAGTTGCCCCTAACCAATTCATGACATCAACCCCCTTTCACAGCTCCTTTGAACCTGGAGAATGGAGGTGCCTTTTACACCCCCCTCCCCCGCACATTCATATTGAGCCTAGTAACAGTTGCCCAACGGGCTTAAGAGGGCCCTCACTTTGAGACCGTCTTCGTTCTATGATTATACTTATTTGTTTTATTTTATTTCGTGCAGGTCAACAACATTGTTCTTGTTTGTGGTTTTGACGTAGTTACAAGACTATGGAACTACCCCCCTCCTTGCACTAAGGTGTACTTCCTTTTCTATCATGTATGTCTTTATTATTTTCTCCTTTTTTTTTTTTTGTTTTCTTTCCCCTTCGAGGGACAGAGAGCCTGGGGAGAAGGAGTTTCATATAGTACAATAGTACATTTCATAACAAGTGCGGAAAGTAAGAAATATCGTGCGAGTGTTGTTAGACGAACGGCTTTTGTGGACGAAAATTCCTGTCCAAGTGCGCTCTGCTCTTCTCTTTTCTCAGTTGCGTTGACATTGATCGTGTACTCTGTACTTCCCCGCCCCGCGTCATCGAATTAAATTGTAAGTCAGTTCGCCCTAATATTTATCTCTGTCTCTCTCTCTCGAGGAGTTCGCTCTCGTATATTACATCCTTCCTTCTTTCCCCTCAAATCGCACTGTTTGTTTCTTTTTTCTTCCCCTCCCTCACTCTCTCTCATTGGGTTTCTTAATTTTTATTCTATCTATCTTTCATTCCCTTTTTCGCTTATTAAACGCATTGCATTTGCTTCCTCCACCGTGCTCATTCCTTTTCTTTCGACCCCCCCCCCTTGTTTCTTGTTCATTTTGTCCTTGTCGTTTTTCGATCAATTGGTGAATTTTCCTGCGGGAAAACCGTAAACCATGAGTGACGCCGATAAAAATAAAAACCCTGGATCAACCCAGCCGACAGGCACCGGTTCAGTAGCGACTGCACCTCCCACCGTCTCTCAAAATCCTAAATTGATAGCTGTAAAACATTGGGCTAGGAAGAGAGAGGATCACTTCATTCGTCTTAACCGCATCTATGACACCGCGGCGAAATGCAAAGCAAACAAAGATTTCACGCAATTCCTTGGCATTTTTAGCGCTTTAGAGCCCACTTATAAGAATTGGATTGAGACGAACACCATGATAGAAGAACTTGCTCTCCAACACCCAGACATTGAGCCCTATGTAAAGTTCCAACTTGCCATCGATGAACTGTATGATTTTTGCAACCAACTCCACTATGCCATTGAAGCTTCGCGTAAGGCGGACTCTCAAGAGGCACGTGCCTCAGCCCAAGCCCATACCCCAATGCGCCCAGAATCGAACGTAGTCAAACTTCCTCGAATCAATCTCACTCCCTTTGATAATAAATTGGAAAATTGGAATGCCTTTTTCGACATGTTCAACTGCCTAATTATTCAAAGAGAGTCACTGTCTGATACAGAGCGCATGCACTATTTGCGAACGTGCCTAACCGGTGAGGCAGCTGATCTGATCAAAGCTCTCCCCTCCGTGGGAGAAAGCTTTCCTTTAGCCCTCGATCTCCTGAAACAACGATACGCCTCTCCTCGCCTTTTGGCTTCCCACTTTGTGAAATCGCTTCTCGAGTACAAGCCCGCTCATAGTGAAACCGCCCCCGGCTTGCATCACTTTTTGAAGGTTTTCGACACCAGTGTTCAGGCGTTCGCCCAAATTCCTAACCTTAACCATAAGGATTTTCTCTTGTTTTACTTAGCCTTGCGCACATTAAGCCCGGAAAGCCGAAATCTGTTCGAATCGAGTCGTGAAGACCAACAAGCCCTGCCCACTTACGAGGAGTTGATCACATTCATAAGGAAACGTGCCTCAGTTCTGAGCGTTTCGTCATCTGACAAAATGTCGATTCCTGCGCCCAAACCAGGAACCCAGAAGGCTCTCACGCGTACTTCCTTAAACGCTACTCAAGTTGGTCAAGATGTGACATGTGATGTTTGCAAGGGTAAACATCGTCTCATTCAATGCCCTGAATTTCACGCCATGAATCCTAACGACCGAGTGGCTACCATTAAGTCATTGCGGAAATGTTTCAATTGTCTCGGCCCGCATTTCAGCTCAAAATGTAATTCCGTTAAAACCTGTCAAACATGCCACTCCAAGCGTCACCACTCCCTGTTGCACGACGTCTGCTGGTCTCAAGAGTTGACACCGCAGAAGTCTAGCGCCGACCAACCTATCCCACAGAGCAAGAAGAGTTTTTCAGGTAAGGAGCAGCAATTTGGTAGCACCAGTCGACCCTTGCATCAGCCCTCGAAGCCTTCTCCCAATAATGGCCCAAAATCGCCTAATCCCAACGCTGAACGACTGCCTTCCGCACAAGTTCTGTCTTCATCCACAATTTGCCTCTGACACCACCATATTGTTAGGCACCTTGTTGGTTCGCGTGAGCGACGCTTGGGGCCGCTTCCACATTATTCGCGCCGTACTCAATCCTGGAAGTCAGTTGAACTTCATCACGAAAAGCTGTTGACCGTCTTAGTCTATCCTCCTCCTTTAGTGCCACAAGGATCAGTGGTATGGGGGGATCTACCCTCGGGTCCAAGCTGGGCGAAATATCACTCGAATTGTTTCCGACCAGTTTGGAGAGTACTCTCGCTATCCCTATGAGTGCCACTGTTTTGGAGCGTATTAGTAACCCACTGCCAAGCCTCAGAGTCTCCCCTCGAGTTCGGAGGACGTTTTATAATTTTAAATTAGCTGATCCGTACTTTGACGACCCATCAACGGTAGATGTTCTGCTCGGAGCGGAGATGCTGCCAAGCTTGATGATCCGAATCCAGCATTGTCCTGACATGCCATCGGCTATGGAAACGCCTTTCGGACATGTCCTCATTGGAAAAGCACCAGTGTTGTCCTCAGATGAGGAGCCAGCCGAAAATTCTGTCGGCCTCGCTTCATTGCTAAGTTGCTGTGAAGTTAACCAATGCCTTCAGCGTTTTTGGATTGATGAAGAAATCCGACAAAGTGAATGTGTTTACAGTCCCGAGGATGCTTATTGCGAAGAGCATTTCCGGTCAACTGTCCGCCGTGACGGACAAGGACGTTACATCGTCAAGATGCCCTTTCGTGACCCCAATCCCGATTTCCCAAACTCCCGTGAGATGGCAAAATCTCGGTTGGAATCCTTAGAAAGAAAATTACGTCGACGACCTGAGTTGAAGATATCTTACAATGATTTCCTCCTCGAATATGAAGCCTTTGGTCACATGGAACCTGCCCGTAGCCCTTCGTTTTCGGTCTTACCTCACCATGGTGTCATTAAGGCCGAAAGTACCAGCACAAAATTACGAGTTGTTTTTGATGGTTCCGCCCGAATCGCCCCCGAACGAAAGTCCTTGAATGAGCTGCTGCTCCCCGGCCCTCGCCTTCAGGCGGACATAACAGATTTGCTCACTCGCTTTCGCCTGTTTCGAGTCGTCCTCTGCGCGGATATCCGCATGATGTATAGACAAATCGCCCTGTGTCCTGAACAGCGTCATCTCCAGCACATATTCTGGAGGAAGAACGATGAGTCCGACGTAAAGGAGTACGAGCTGACCACGGTGACTTATGGTTTGACACCCTCTGCCTTTCTTGCTCAAAGAGTTCTGGTGCAACTGGCCGAAGACGAAGGTCAGAGATTCCCCGATGCTGCCAGAGCTTTGAAAGAGCACATGTACGTGGACAACTTTCTTGGAGGGGGTGATTCCATTGAAGAAGTGATCGCGTTAAAACACGATCTGACTGAACTGTTGGCCAAAGGGCAACTTCCTTTGCGCAAGTGGGCAAGCAATGAGGAAGAAGTTCTTTTGGATTTGCCGCCTGAACACCGCGAAATTCATCGGTCATTTGAATGTGGCAGTGAGCCAGTCATGAAAGTCTTAGGCCTACAATATAGAGCGCAGCAGAATGTATTTGGTTATAAGATAGCCCCTCCATCAAATCTGCTCACAAAACGCGCATTGCTGTCAACTATAGCCCGAACGTATGACCCAATGGGTCTTCTTGCTCCCGTCACATTCTTGGCGAAAACCTTTCTGCAGGCCTCCTGGCTTGCTGGAGTGGGATGGGACGAACCCTTGCCGCCGGACTTGGCTGAGTCCTGGATTAGTTTCACGGAGACCTTACCCTGTCTGGAAGCCCTGAGTATTCCCCGATTTATCGACGTAAAGTCCCATCCGATCAAGTTGATCGGCTTTGCTGATGCCTCTTCTCAAGGTTATGGGGCCTGCCTTTACATAATCTCCTCAAAAGCCCCGAGTGCAACTTTTCGCTTACTTCTTGCGATGAGCAAGTTGGCCCCCCTGAAGGCCGTCACGATTCCCCGTCTCGAGTTTAATGCTTGCCTTTTGTTGGCCCGTCTTTACCAAAAGGTTTTAGCTCTCCTGCAGAGTACGCCCGTGCAAACAACAGTTCTTTATTCTGACTCCACAACCACTCTGTCTTGGATCCGCACCCCCCCTCATGCCTTGAAAACCTACGTTTCCAACCGCGTATCGGAGATCTTAGATCTGGCTTCGCCTCCCTTGTGGGATCACGTTCCCTCGGAGCAAAATCCTGCAGACGTGGCCTCTCGTGGTTTATTTCCTAGTTTCCTAGTGGATTGTACTTTATGGTGGAGTGGCCCTGAGTTTTTTAAACGTGACGAGGAGTATTGGCCACACGCGCCGAAGTCAAGTCCCATTCCGAAATCTCTACCTGAAATGAAGGCCAATCCGTCGCCTAGAAATTTCTCGGTTTACGGTGCTCTTGTGTTTGATCCTAATTCTCAAAGTAACGGCGAGTTTCCCAGTCTTCTTGTCTCTGAACCAGTTCAGGAAAGCTGTTTTGTCGACGACTTTCTTGAACGCTTCTCCTCCTTTCGTACTGCCGTCAATGTGATGGGTTACACATTGCGATTCCTGTCTAAAACTCGCTCAAAACCGATCCACAGTCACGGAGTTCTTAACGTTGAAGAGCGTGACACCTCCCTCAATCTGTTGGTAAAACTCGTCCAGCAAAAACACAGGGCGTCCGTAATTAAGGACTTGACCGCTAAGTCCTCTGTTCCAAAATATCTTAGATCGCTCTCGCCCTTCGTAGACGATCAGGGTTACCTAAGGATGGGTGGCCGCCTTCAATACGCTCCTTTGACCGAGGATGAGCGCCATCCAATTCTTCTACCGCGAGAGAGCCGATTGTCCTCCTTGATCGTGGATCACTTTCATAAGGTTAAAACTCTACATGGAGGACCCCGATTAGTTCAAGCCATGATTCAAACCAAATTCAGGATTCCCAACATTAGACGACTGATTCGAAGCCGGATAACAAAGTGTCATCCCTGTTTTCGCCATTTCGTGAAAGCCCAAGCTCCTATCATGGCTCCTCTACCCGCGTTCCGATTTTCTCAAATCCGTGCCTTCACGAATGTGGGAGTTGATTACGCCGGCCCATTCGCCCTCAAGGAATCCCCCCGCCGGAATGCAAAGATCGGTAAGGCGTACTTAGCCATCTTTGTATGCCTATCGACAACCGCAGTGCACTGCGAGATTGTCCCGGACTTGTCCACCCCTGCCTTCCTCAACTGCCTAGACCGCTTCACTTCCCGGCGTGGTCTCTGTTCCTCTATCCACTCTGACCGAGGCACTAACTTCATCGGCGCCAGAAAGCTTTTAGCTGAATTCTTGGCTGCAATCGAGTCCAACAACGAGTCCATCGAACGTTTCCTCGCCTCCAAGGAAATAAAATGACAGCTCAATCCACCTGCTGCCAGCCATTTTGGTGGCATTTGGGAGCGAGCTATCGCCTCGGTCCGATACCACCTCAAGCGTTCGTTGAGTGATCGCCCTCTGCTTTACGACGAAATGACTACCATTTTCACCCGAATCGAAGCTGTGTTGAACAGCAGACCTCTTGGAACACTTCCTATCCACCCGAATGACAACCTGTTGTATTTAAGCCCCGGACATTTCTTGGTGGGTGGCCCCCTGTTGGCTCCCCCACATGCTGAGGAAGTATCCTTACGCCCCCTAAGCTTGTACCAGCGCTACAGTCTCATTCAAGAAACATTGAGGGCCTTCTGGAAGAGATGGGCGCATGAATACCTGCAAACGCTAATTCCAAGAACGAAGTCGACCACTTCGTCACCATCCCTTCAAGAAGGCAGCGTTTTACTGCTCCGTGATGAGCGATCACCCCCCAATGACTGGCCGATTGGCAGGATCTTACGTCTCTATCCAGGCCCTGACGGTATTGCTAGAGTCGCTGACGTGCGTCTTTCTCGCGGCGTCCTGCAAAGACCTGTGCATCGTCTTGCAGCTCTTCCCAACATAAACTAGCAACTACTACACTTTTAACTGCTTCTTTATCATGTACATAGCATTCCTTGTGCCCGCCCGAAGTACGCCCCCCCCCCCCTGAAGAGTCGATCGCCGCCAGGACCACGGTAAGTTATTTCCCAAACAGATTTACTTTTGGGTGTCGGTAAAGAAGAAAGGCAATTACCCTTAAACCGTATGAGCAAGCCCGCTGGCTACTGTAATGGACCCACTTCAATAAAACACAACAATATGTTAAAAATAAATAAAAGCAGTTCGTGTTTGGATTTCTTTGAATTTAGTTGTCTCTGATTAGAATTACAATATTTTGGCGCAGTCGGACTGTAATCGTCATTGTCATCCATACCCAGAAATGGATGTGCAACGAGTCGAACTTCGTTTCCGCAAATCGAGCGGCCGCTGCACTCTGCACAGTTTTAGACTGTCGGACGTGTCACCATCTGAGTGGATGCTTCTCGCTCCGCACCTGCGCGATGTTTTCCGTCATAATTGCATAATTCAAATTGCAGACGTCGCGTCAACACTTTCTGAAGAATTTTCTCAGAAAACGATTTCTTTGAGTCTTGACAACTCCATCGTATCATATTTGTTCGATTTATGCGGCACTTCAACGCCAGGAGAAACAAACGAGGAAACCTCGGGCGAACGTTTTTTCTCCATCGTGTCAGATCTCCTTCGCCATCAACAAGAAAGCAGTTTGCTATTAATGCAAAACTTCACCTCAACTATGAGAGATTGCCTACGAGCCAAAGGAGACTCCTCAGAAAATGGTTATCCCTCACTTCGACGGCAAGAACGACGATACCAGCGTATGGATGACGCTATACGAAAAAGCGTGCATTGTCAACCAGGGGGCTTGTTCTGTAAGAATTTGACTGATCCTAGGAACAGTCAGGTCCTGTTGTGACGTCATGTTTTTGTGTTCTGTATCTCAGTGTTCTCTTGTAGCTGTTCCCCTGACGTCACGACTGGGGGAACACTCTCACTATCCTTTGGGATAGCCAAGTGGTGTTACAAGGATCACTTGAAGAGTACTGTTTATAACCTTTGATCGGCTTTCGGGCTTTTTAAATTTTTCAGTTAGTTTCTTCTCCGGCGTGTATTCCTTTTTTTGAGTAAATGTTTTTAGTTTTTGTTTGTTATATTTTTGAATTATTAACAGCGTGATAATTATTACAAAATAATAATTTCTAGTCATGGAAAGGTAATGTTTAGGTTATAAAGGAACACTTGGCTGGTTTTACGGAACTCCATTCAACATCACAGGAAGCAGTTCAAATGACAGTTACAAGGAACAGTTGAAAGGACAGAGAACAGTGACAGTGATAGTGACACTCAACTAAAAGTTACAGAACAGGCCCCCAGTGGACAACTGATGAGTTGAAAATTAGCAACCTGGTTTCACACTTTGTTCCGGGAAGCGTCGCACAAAAATGGTATTTTTCTCTCCTCGCCGATGAGCGTGTGCGCCCATGGTCGGAGTGGAAGGCACACTTTATCTCGGCCTTTGGGCAAAACATGCTCCAACTGGCTACACGAGCTCACGCGTGGCGCTATAGACATGGGCCACTCATCGACTATTTCTATGAGAAACAGAGGCTGTTGAATATAGCATATGGGCCTTTGCCAGATCGCGCATTCAACATCCTCATGATGCTGGGACTTCCCGAAGCTATGCAGGGTCAGTTACTCTTTCAGAGCATCGAAGGAAAGGATCAACTTCGCCAAGCGATGGAAAAGCTTAAACCTTTGTCCAGTGAATCCGAGTTCGATCGACAACACTCAAATTCCAGAAGCAAAGGAGTGCATAATACCCAATTAAATTCCCCCAATGTCGATATTAAAGAAAACTTCAATTTCTCCCCGTACTTTGGAAGTATTTCTTGTTGTTCCCAACTTCCAGTAAGAGAACTAATGATACACAATGTCAAGGTACACGCTCTTTTGGATACCGGCGCATCTGTCGATCTTATCAGGGCGGAAATTGTAGAAAAGAATGGATTGCCGAAATTAAGAGGTGGAGGAGTCCTCCGAAGTTTTCACGGCTCTCAGCACAGAGTTTGCGAGTTCATTCAAGCAAATATCTGTTTTAATGGAATTGACATGGTAACAAAAGCTTTCATTGTTAAACAATTACCCTATGACATGATCCTTGGTTTCAAAACAATGCAAAAATTGGGGTTTGAGTTAATTGAGCCCGAGTCTTTCGTTCAGGCAAGAGTCACTGAAAAGTTTAAAAAAAAAATTCAGTCTCCGGTAGAAACTATCGCTCAGTCTATACCCCTTGTTAATTTCAAGTTGAAATCCAATGCTCCCGTTGTCAAAATGAAACCATATAGGCTGTGTCGCGAAAAATACTTATGGGCATCTACTAAAATCGACGAAATGCTGGAAAAGGGTGTCATCCGGCGTTCTCAATCTGAATATGCTTCACCCTGTGTTGCATATATCGGCCTCCTTCTTCTTCCTTCACCGTATTCATCGACATGTTTGCCTCCTTTCTGGAACGGCTCACTCGATATAAGTCACCCATAGTGATAGTTGGGGACCTCAATATCCATATGGAAACAGAGAACGCTCAGCGTCAGGATTTAATGAATCTCATTCGTGCCTTTGGGCTTTGCTCAACCGTGTCAGAACATACAAGGACTCACTACAATGGCTCTCAGTCGACACTGGATGTGGTATTAACTAATGTACATCCGACGAAATTTTGTAGCCGAATCTGTGAAGAGAGTTTTTCGGATCACAGAGCTATAGAGTTTGGTGTTGGGCTTTCTCCCGGTCGGCTCTGTGACACGGTGTCATCAGTGGAGCAGGGGTGTGGAGTTTCTCGGCGAGACTTTGCATCTCTGAATGTTTGTTCTCTTCGGAGGGCCCTTTCCATGCCAGGCCTTTGGCATGGTGTGTATCTGGCTTCTTCCAGTGAGGCGTGCGACTCTTTCTTGGAGACTCTATTGCCTTTAGTTGACATGTACTGCCCTTGGGTTTCAAAAAGCAATAGACGACCTTCCCGCTCGGGGAGGTACCAGTGGTACACGTCGGAATTACAGGGAAAAAGAGAGCACTGTCTCCAGCTCCTTCGCCTAGAGCGATCTGACACGTCAGCCTCACATGATTGGAGACCCGCTCTTATGGCTGCTCGAAAAGACTATCGCCGATGCTTAAAGCAGGCAAAAATATCACACAACGACGAGAAAATTCAGAGCTCAGCAAACAAGTCTCGAACGGCATGGCAAATTGTCAGAAATGAACTTGGGAACGCTCTCTTGAGGGACTCCCCTAATAAATCGGATCTTTCAGCGGATGGTTTTAACGAATTCTTCATCAATGCGGCGCACGATAGGATTGCTGAGTTGCCACCGTCATCTAAGAGTTTCGAGGATTTTCTTCCGGACACGTGTATCCCTTCTGAGCCTCTCACTTTCACCGAGGCGTCAGTGGAGGAGGTCTTTGCGGTTCTGGAGGGCTTGAAGTTAACTAGCTCACCGGACATTTATGGTTTCACCGCGAGTTTCGTCCGTAGTATCGGGGCTGTAATTTTGGAACCTCTGGCCTACGTGCTGAATTCGTTCTTCAAAACGGGAATCGTAGCAGATTCTCTTAAAATCGCACGGGTTATTCCTGTGCCTAAGAAGGGTCAAGCTGAATATTGTGAGTTCCGTCCGATTTCCATTACTTGTGTGTTCCTGAAGATCTTCGAGACGTTAATGAATAAGCGGCTATCGACCTTTCTTGAGAAATCGGCCGTGCTATCCAAGGACCAGTACGGTTTTCGGCAGGGTAAATCTACCTCGATGGCTGCCTTGGGGTTGGTGTGCCGTTGCCTTGAGGGTGCGGAAAAAAAGAATAAAACAGTCTTACGACTATTTGACTTGTCCTGCGCGTTCGACACTATCGATCATAACATTTTATCCTCGAAACTCTTTTACCTGGGATTTGACGTTTCAGCGGTCGCCACGGTTCTCTCGACGCTCTCGGGCTGGCGGCAGTCTGTGTCTTTCGCTGGACAATGTTCGACTCTTTTACCGGCCAAGGACATTGGGGTTAAGCAGGGCTCGATCTCTGGTCCTCCTATTTTCAGTCTGTACGTTAACGATCTCCCGCAAAACACCAATTCTGTCAATTCTCAGACTATTCTATATGCCGACGACGTCACGATTATTTGCTCCGGTTCATCGCTCGAAGACGCTGTTTCCGTGGTCGACGGATCCACGGCGTTGATCAGTGACTGGTGTCTGTAAAGAAGAAAGGCAATTACCCTTAAACCGTATGAGCAAGCCCGCTGGCTACTGTAATGGACCCACTTCAATAAAACACAACAATATGTTAAAAATAAATAAAAGCAGTTCGTGTTTGGATTTCTTTGAATTTAGTTGTCTCTGATTAGAATTACAATATTTTGGCGCAGTCGGACTGTAATCGTCATTGTCATCCATACCCAGAAATGGATGTGCAACGAGTCGAACTTCGTTTCCGCAAATCGAGCGGCCGCTGCACTCTGCACAGTTTTAGACTGTCGGACGTGTCACCATCTGAGTGGATGCTTCTCGCTCCGCACCTGCGCGATGTTTTCCGTCATAATTGCATAATTCAAATTGCAGACGTCGCGTCAACACTTTCTGAAGAATTTTCTCAGAAAACGATTTCTTTGAGTCTTGACAACTCCATCGTATCATATTTGTTCGATTTATGCGGCACTTCAACGCCAGGAGAAACAAACGAGGAAACCTCGGGCGAACGTTTTTTCTCCATCGTGTCAGATCTCCTTCGCCATCAACAAGAAAGCAGTTTGCTATTAATGCAAAACTTCACCTCAACTATGAGAGATTGCCTACGAGCCAAAGGAGACTCCTCAGAAAATGGTTATCCCTCACTTCGACGGCAAGAACGACGATACCAGCGTATGGATGACGCTATACGAAAAAGCGTGCATTGTCAACCAGGGGGCTTGTTCTGTAAGAATTTGACTGATCCTAGGAACAGTCAGGTCCTGTTGTGACGTCATGTTTTTGTGTTCTGTATCTCAGTGTTCTCTTGTAGCTGTTCCCCTGACGTCACGACTGGGGGAACACTCTCACTATCCTTTGGGATAGCCAAGTGGTGTTACAAGGATCACTTGAAGAGTACTGTTTATAACCTTTGATCGGCTTTCGGGCTTTTTAAATTTTTCAGTTAGTTTCTTCTCCGGCGTGTATTCCTTTTTTTGAGTAAATGTTTTTAGTTTTTGTTTGTTATATTTTTGAATTATTAACAGCGTGATAATTATTACAAAATAATAATTTCTAGTCATGGAAAGGTAATGTTTAGGTTATAAAGGAACACTTGGCTGGTTTTACGGAACTCCATTCAACATCACAGGAAGCAGTTCAAATGACAGTTACAAGGAACAGTTGAAAGGACAGAGAACAGTGACAGTGATAGTGACACTCAACTAAAAGTTACAGAACAGGCCCCCAGTGGACAACTGATGAGTTGAAAATTAGCAACCTGGTTTCACACTTTGTTCCGGGAAGCGTCGCACAAAAATGGTATTTTTCTCTCCTCGCCGATGAGCGTGTGCGCCCATGGTCGGAGTGGAAGGCACACTTTATCTCGGCCTTTGGGCAAAACATGCTCCAACTGGCTACACGAGCTCACGCGTGGCGCTATAGACATGGGCCACTCATCGACTATTTCTATGAGAAACAGAGGCTGTTGAATATAGCATATGGGCCTTTGCCAGATCGCGCATTCAACATCCTCATGATGCTGGGACTTCCCGAAGCTATGCAGGGTCAGTTACTCTTTCAGAGCATCGAAGGAAAGGATCAACTTCGCCAAGCGATGGAAAAGCTTAAACCTTTGTCCAGTGAATCCGAGTTCGATCGACAACACTCAAATTCCAGAAGCAAAGGAGTGCATAATACCCAATTAAATTCCCCCAATGTCGATATTAAAGAAAACTTCAATTTCTCCCCGTACTTTGGAAGTATTTCTTGTTGTTCCCAACTTCCAGTAAGAGAACTAATGATACACAATGTCAAGGTACACGCTCTTTTGGATACCGGCGCATCTGTCGATCTTATCAGGGCGGAAATTGTAGAAAAGAATGGATTGCCGAAATTAAGAGGTGGAGGAGTCCTCCGAAGTTTTCACGGCTCTCAGCACAGAGTTTGCGAGTTCATTCAAGCAAATATCTGTTTTAATGGAATTGACATGGTAACAAAAGCTTTCATTGTTAAACAATTACCCTATGACATGATCCTTGGTTTCAAAACAATGCAAAAATTGGGGTTTGAGTTAATTGAGCCCGAGTCTTTCGTTCAGGCAAGAGTCACTGAAAAGTTTAAAAAAAAAATTCAGTCTCCGGTAGAAACTATCGCTCAGTCTATACCCCTTGTTAATTTCAAGTTGAAATCCAATGCTCCCGTTGTCAAAATGAAACCATATAGGCTGTGTCGCGAAAAATACTTATGGGCATCTACTAAAATCGACGAAATGCTGGAAAAGGGTGTCATCCGGCGTTCTCAATCTGAATATGCTTCACCCTGTGTTGCATATATCGGCCTCCTTCTTCTTCCTTCACCGTATTCATCGACATGTTTGCCTCCTTTCTGGAACGGCTCACTCGATATAAGTCACCCATAGTGATAGTTGGGGACCTCAATATCCATATGGAAACAGAGAACGCTCAGCGTCAGGATTTAATGAATCTCATTCGTGCCTTTGGGCTTTGCTCAACCGTGTCAGAACATACAAGGACTCACTACAATGGCTCTCAGTCGACACTGGATGTGGTATTAACTAATGTACATCCGACGAAATTTTGTAGCCGAATCTGTGAAGAGAGTTTTTCGGATCACAGAGCTATAGAGTTTGGTGTTGGGCTTTCTCCCGGTCGGCTCTGTGACACGGTGTCATCAGTGGAGCAGGGGTGTGGAGTTTCTCGGCGAGACTTTGCATCTCTGAATGTTTGTTCTCTTCGGAGGGCCCTTTCCATGCCAGGCCTTTGGCATGGTGTGTATCTGGCTTCTTCCAGTGAGGCGTGCGACTCTTTCTTGGAGACTCTATTGCCTTTAGTTGACATGTACTGCCCTTGGGTTTCAAAAAGCAATAGACGACCTTCCCGCTCGGGGAGGTACCAGTGGTACACGTCGGAATTACAGGGAAAAAGAGAGCACTGTCTCCAGCTCCTTCGCCTAGAGCGATCTGACACGTCAGCCTCACATGATTGGAGACCCGCTCTTATGGCTGCTCGAAAAGACTATCGCCGATGCTTAAAGCAGGCAAAAATATCACACAACGACGAGAAAATTCAGAGCTCAGCAAACAAGTCTCGAACGGCATGGCAAATTGTCAGAAATGAACTTGGGAACGCTCTCTTGAGGGACTCCCCTAATAAATCGGATCTTTCAGCGGATGGTTTTAACGAATTCTTCATCAATGCGGCGCACGATAGGATTGCTGAGTTGCCACCGTCATCTATTAAGAGTTTCGAGGATTTTCTTCCGGACACGTGTATCCCTTCTGAGCCTCTCACTTTCACCGAGGCGTCAGTGGAGGAGGTCTTTGCGGTTCTGGAGGGCTTGAAGTTAACTAGCTCACCGGACATTTATGGTTTCACCGCGAGTTTCGTCCGTAGTATCGGGGCTGTAATTTTGGAACCTCTGGCCTACGTGCTGAATTCGTTCTTCAAAACGGGAATCGTAGCAGATTCTCTTAAAATCGCACGGGTTATTCCTGTGCCTAAGAAGGGTCAAGCTGAATATTGTGAGTTCCGTCCGATTTCCATTACTTGTGTGTTCCTGAAGATCTTCGAGACGTTAATGAATAAGCGGCTATCGACCTTTCTTGAGAAATCGGCCGTGCTATCCAAGGACCAGTACGGTTTTCGGCAGGGTAAATCTACCTCGATGGCTGCCTTGGGGTTGGTGTGCCGTTGCCTTGAGGGTGCGGAAAAAAAGAATAAAACAGTCTTACGACTATTTGACTTGTCCTGCGCGTTCGACACTATCGATCATAACATTTTATCCTCGAAACTCTTTTACCTGGGATTTGACGTTTCAGCGGTCGCCACGGTTCTCTCGACGCTCTCGGGCTGGCGGCAGTCTGTGTCTTTCGCTGGACAATGTTCGACTCTTTTACCGGCCAAGGACATTGGGGTTAAGCAGGGCTCGATCTCTGGTCCTCCTATTTTCAGTCTGTACGTTAACGATCTCCCGCAAAACACCAATTCTGTCAATTCTCAGACTATTCTATATGCCGACGACGTCACGATTATTTGCTCCGGTTCATCGCTCGAAGACGCTGTTTCCGTGGTCGACGGATCCACGGCGTTGATCAGTGACTGGTGTCTGTCGAATCGTCTCTTGCTGAATACTTCCAAGACTCAAGACTTGAGTATCAACCTCACCTGCAGCAACGTTAACAATAATAGTGTGAAGTTCTTGGGGATAAATATCGACTCACGTTTGTCTGGTGTAGCTCATATTGATGCCTTGTGCTCGACGTTGTCAAGTTCCTTGTTCGTTTTGCGTCGGCTCTCCACTTCGCTGTCTAAAAGTGTTGTGAAGATGGTTTATTTTGCCATTTTCCACTCGAAAATGACGTATGGAATTTCTGTTTGGGGAAATTCAGCTCACACCTGCAAGGTATTTAAACTGCAGAAGAAGGCCATCCGTGTGCTTGCCGGTGTGAAATCCCGGGATACATGCCGACCTTTGTTCAGGGAGCTTGGAGTCCCCACCATCTACGCGGCCTTCATTTTTGGAAATACTCTGCCTCACTAAGGAGTCGGTTGACACGGGCACAATTCTGTCCCACCAGCATGGATATCCCACTCGCAAAAGAGGTGAGCTGGTCCCCGAAAGATGTCGCTTGGCTCGCTCCGAGTCTCTCAACCCTCATGTGGTGGGGCCTCAGTTGTTTAATAAGCTGCCAACCTGCCTAAAAAATCTGCCAGCAAAGGGCTTTAGAAGGCAGCTTAAGCAACTTCTAATTGACATGGTGCCGTACTCGGTGGAAGAGTACAATTCTTCCATGAACCGCAGCTCGTTTTGACAATTCTATTTGTTCTTATTTATTTATTTATTGTTTATTGTTCTGCTGACGTTGTTTTACAACTTTTTCGTTGTGCTAACAATAAATCTTTATTATTATTATTATTATTATTGTACCCAAACCTGATGGAAGTTGGCGGCTTTGCCAGGACTACAGGGAAATCAATAAGCATACAGAGCTCGATCCGTTCCCTTTCCCATTTATTGACGAAATCATCTCTAATCTAGGCGGTTGTAGTTTCTTTTCAAAAATTGACTTGAAAGATGGGTTTCATCAAATTCCACTAACCGAGTCTAGTAAACAATTCACGGCATTTGTCCTTCCCTTCGGCCATTTTGAATTTAATTTTTTACCCTTCGGCTGGAAAAACTCCCCGTCTCAGTTCCAGCGGGTTATGACTTGGGCCCTTGAGAACCTCCTGAAGGATCCGTTCATTTGGGTCTACATTGACGACATCGTGATCGGTGGCCGCACAAAAGAAGGTGCCAAAAGAAGACGGAGAGCGTGCTCAAGAGACTTGAAACGGTTGGTCTGGTCATTAATTCTAAAAAGAGTGTCTTTTGTCAACCGCAGGTGTCTTTTCTTGGAAGAAAAATCGACGGCAAGACCAAGTCAACAAATGAAGAGTCGGTTGAAAAGATAAAAAGAATGGCAAGACCGACTGACCTTCATTCTTTAAGAGTTTTCACAGGACTAACTGGGCATTTCCGCTGTTTCATAAAAAATTACGCAGCCATAGTGAGACCTCTCGATAAGCTTAAAGCCAAAGGTCAAGTTTTTCAGTGGACTTCTGTAGCTGAAGATTCGTTCCAGGTCTTAAAACAAGCCATTTCCTCCAATCCAGTTCTCCAGCTTCCTGACTGGGATTTGAACTTTGAAGTATGCGCAGATTCTTCCAACTACGGCTGTGGCGCCATTCTGTACCAGCGGGACCCAGTAAAACCCAAAAATCAGCAGCTTCGAGTCATTGCCTATTACTCCCACACATTTACGAAGGCGGAGTGCAATTACTCAGTAACTGACAAAGAAGGTTTAGCAGTGGTCTGCGCAATTAAATATTTCAGGACGTACTTGGAGGGCCGTCGTTTCATCGTTCACACGGACCATCAGGCTTTGACCTTCATAATGAATTTGAAGGAGCCCAAAGGCCGTTTAGGCCGTTGGCAAGTATTTTTAATGGGATTTGACCTTATTATTAATCATCGTAGCGGGAAAGATTTAGAGGATGCAGATGCTATTTCACGACTTTGTCTCGACGTGAACCCTTCGCAAGTCAACGCTACTCAAAAACACGGCGAGAGAGTAGAAGTGAAGAGAGAGAACGTCGCTGAAATTTTGCGCGCTTATCATGACGAGCCTGATTCCGGTGGTCATGACGGGTTTCTCCGCACTTACTTGAAATTGAGGAAAAGATTCTACTGGCCGAGAATGAAGAATGATATTCTTCAGTACGTAAAAAGCTGTCGAGTCTGCCAAATTGCTAAATTCAAGTTTCGTCCAAAGCCTGATGTGATGATCATACCCCAAACGTCTAAATCTCCTTTTGAGCACATTCATATAGATTTTGCTGAACTGCCGAGTAAACTAGGGCAAAATTCTACAAAATCATTCTTAGTTGTGGTCGATGAGTATTCCAAATTCACTGCCGCTAAAGCAATGCGAGAAAGCGCGCGAGCTGTAGTGAATTATCTTTCTAAGCTTCCCTTCATTGACAAGGTGAAGAAAATAACCAGTGACAATGGTTCTCAATTCACGTCGATATTACTTGAGAATTTCGCATCTGAGAGAGGTATAAAATTGATTAAGAGCTCGCCGTACCATCCAGAAGGAAATGGTTTGGTCGAAAGAAAAATAAGGGACGTTAAACAGTTCCTATCCCTGTACCAGTCTTTCAGAGGAGGGAGGAAAGCATGTCTGGAAGCTGCAATAAACCACATTAATCGTTCATTTTCAACAAGTATCGGATGTTCTCCGCATTACAAGGCTTTCGGCACTATTTCACTTTTCCCTGCGGATCTCAGATATAATATCCCTCCAGATACGATTCGTGAAGAACCATACGATGAGCAAACTCTAAGGAAGTACAAAGAAAAAATGAAAAAGGACTTTGACCGTCGGCACGTGGTACGTTTACCAACACTCAAGAGAGACATGTTAATTCTCGTTCAGGCGTCGAAAAACAAGAAAGACGCCAACATAAAGGGGCCATACAAAATAACCAAAGTCACATATTTCGACAACGCCCCTAAAACAGTGCACTACGAAGAAGATGGAGTCGAGAGGATTGCATCCATGAGGAACGTGCTACCGTACAACTGCAGGAGCAGTGCCGTCTTCCGAAGAAAGGGGAAGTGTAATGGACCCACTTCAATAAAACACAACAATATGACTTATGGCCGATTTCACCAAGTTGGAGTTAAAGTGTGGACTACTTAACTCTCGGAGTTAAGGGTATCTCGAGGTTAAGAGCTTTTACTAACCTTCAGGTTAAGACTAACTCTAAGAAGGGAAACAATTTTTTGTCACTAACTCCAAGTTACCCGTAACTCGAACCTGAAATATCAGGGTTAAAAAAAAAAATCGTCAAATCCTCAGGGTAGATTTCAATCGGTCCGGTGTTGGAGTGTGGGTTAGTTAACTCTTGGAGTTTGGAGTGCCTTCGAGTTAAGAGAGCTTCCGTTTCACCACTAATTTAAAGTGAGAGTTACCAAACCCTCGTAGTTCGAGAGCTATCGACAGTCCCATTCAACCGGAAGAACATAGTCACAGAATGTGTGCAAAATGATGGCATTTGACCCCCTATTTACGAGTCCGGAAGTCTGCCATGCTGTATCTGGGGCCTAAGGATTTTATAGCTAATTAAAGTCCTTAATTTGAGACATTAATTTAACCAGAAGAACAAAACTATCCCGCTAGCTATTTTGTAGCTTCTTCCGGTTAATCATTTTCCTCCGGTGCAGATACACTGGTCACTAAGGGCAAGTGCCCCAGGCAGACACCGGCAGACGATCACTTTCGTATTCAGCCACATGAAACGTGTCGCAAAAGACCATTCTCCGGACTTAGTTCATCCGGTTAACTAATGCCCCTGATTTAAGGAGTTTACTGGCCACCGAGGGCAAATGCTCCAGGCAGACGCCGGCAGACGATTTTATTTGTAATCATCTCCATAAATCCTATCGAATAAGACCAGTTTCAGGACTATGTTCTTCCGGTTGATCAAAATTCACCGAATTACGTGTTTTTGGCGAGCCACAGAGGGCAAATGCCCCAGGCAGACGGCGGCAGACGATCATATTCGTAATCAGCTTCATAAAACCTTTCGTATGAGACTAGTTTCGGGTCTATGTTCTTCTGGTTAAATTAATGTCCCAAATTAAGGACTTTAATTAGCTATAAAATCCTTTATAGGCCCCAGATACAGCATGGCAGACTTCCGGACTCGTAAATAGGGAGTCAAATGCCATCATTTTGCACACATTCGGTGACTATGTTCTTCCGGTTGAATGGGACTGTCGCCAGCTCTCGGTCTATCGGGTTTTCCTCCATACACTTTACTACGTCTAAATTTTTCGTATGCGAAGAGCCTCCTCACTCAGAACTCAAATGAAGACATTTTGTCGACATTATTTCAACTTTTCCAGGAGATAATTCGAACTTGGGGGGGGGGGGGCATGCTCAGGAGTAAAGACTTCAATCTGGTCGACTTTTCATAACAAAGCTTTATACAGTTATAATTTTCGGGTGAGGGACCGTATGATCACTGAAATTTATTTCTGTTCATTTCAAGCCGTATTTCTTCACCAGTCCTAGATTTAAAGGTCTCATATAAATCTCCAGGAAATTCCGCACGTGTGTACGATCTTCCTTTCCTACATAAGTCAACGATAGAGAGTGCATTTTCAAGGTGAAATTCTACGTGGATTTTACAGTTGCAGTGCAGAGGCATTGAAATCCAGGATTGGTACAGGAATGAGGCGATAATTTACGTAACGCGGAGTACCACCCCTTAAACGAAAGCTTAATAATGTTCGAAAATAATGTGGCTGGAACATGAAAATATATGCCTTACCTTTCTGAAGGTAAAGTGATTTCACCTTCAATCATTTCCAAGACTGACCTGAAGGTTGCTTTTGACACACGAAAACGGGTTTTGAAATCAATCTCGTCATAGTAATTTAGGTAGCTGATTCTCTTCTTGAATACCCTTGGTCGTCTTTGCAGCTGAATTATCATTTGTATGTCATCGTCGTCATCATCGTTTAATAATTCGAACGCAAATGAACGATGTTCCATTCTCACTCTTTTTACACGGGTTTTTTAAACAGTTATTTTCAAGGAAGAACTAAAAATATGCTTCACCGAAAAAGTATGGTTTTGGTCAGAAACAAGGTTATGTCCGAGTCAACGAGTTATTCCCTAGAAAAAGTAGAGAATAAGATCTGGGAGTTAATCACCCTGGTAACCCGAAGGTTAAGCCAAATTCCGAGTGGTGAAACACATTTTTTCAAAAAACTCGGAGTTACCCGTAACTCAAACTCTAACTTTCGATGATGAAACTCACCAACAGGGTTAAGCAGGGGTTAAGAGACGAAGTTCCTATTATTAACCCTAAGATGAATGCAAACTCGAAATGGTGAAACGGTTTTTTTTCACTAACTCTGAGATAACCCTAACTCGAACCTTAACTCTCAGTGGTGAAATCGGCCATTAATGTTAAAAATAAATAAAAGCAGTTCGTGTTTGGATTTCTTTGAATTTAGTTGTCTCTGATTAGAATTACAATACTACTCAAACAGTTCTTTTCCACGAACAGAATAGCTCTGCCATTTCGGGTGTGACGAGTTTGAAACTCCTAACAGGGGGGGGGGGGAGAATAGAGAAAACAGTGAATGAGAGGAAAAACTAAAGTGGAAAATTCAAACAAAAGTACAAAACTTTCAGGCTGAACAAGCAAGCCTGTTAGCCAGTTTTTCCAACAATGCACTTATAGCTATGGGAAACTTGCGTTTGTATAGGCAGTCATTTCGTTTTGAAATTCTTATAACAACCAACAATGTGAAAAACTTCAAAGTTCACGTCGAGCCTTGTTTAAAAGACAGGAGAAATTTGTTCGATAAAGGTCACATTTCGGAAACATTTCAAAGGGATCAAAAGTTCATCATTCGTAAGAGGGTGCAAGAAAAGGCGGAGGCATGCTTTTAAAGCGTATGTATAAATTATTTGAAGGATTTAAGGCTAAAGTTTAATTTATTATGCAACGTGGGAGGGTTTATCTGTTACTTTTTTTAGCCGTTTTGTCCATTCTACTCGGATTTCTTTAGTGATGACGTATAAAAATGAAACGTTTTCTGTTGTCCAGGCTCGCTCAAAGTTACCCAAACGAAGACGCCGGGTGCTTCCAGTTGAACTGCCTCGACCCAAACGCGGTGAACCCGTTAGCGCCGCGGCGACGGCGGCTGTAGCCACCCGACGCATGAATGCCATTAAGCATCACCCTCATCCAATTTTCAAAGACATTTACCCAAGTGGAAAGACAGGTCCGGTGCTTTGCCCTCCCCCCCACCCATCACATTTTTTTTCTTGATTTAATTGTTTTCTTCTTTTATGCGTTCTATCACTAGATTTTGGAGACATCGGACAAAATGTTAATACTACCGGTGTCGTCGCGACGACGACAACAACAACAACGGGTCCACGAGTCGGAACCGGTGCAATGGTCGCACCCGCCCCTCTCGAACCAAGAGCTGCCACAATTGGTAACGTGGGACTTCTTCTTCCCTTACAGGTAAGCTTAGTAAACCCCTTAAACTCGCACTCAAGTTATAATGAAAAAAGAACAAAAATCCCCGTAGTAGCAGTTTTCTAGACAAGGATGATAAATAATGATCTTGCGCAAATAGTGCAAAATAGCCTCGTTGCCGAAGGCGGGGAAAAATTGAAAATTCATCAACAAAAACACGTCGCTCGAGCCTAAGGGAAGAAAATATCGAATTTTGCCTTTAAAAAGCGACAGTATTCCTCAAACTCAGGCCCCCGGGCTGTAATTTCAATTATTATCAACAAGAAGGAAAATGGGAGGGAGTATGCAAGTAATTCAATTACAATGCTTCCAAGTGGAGCGTCGCAAGTATATACGTTTATCACTCGCTCCGACGTAAATTTAAACCATCAGGCTAAATCATCGTCATGCGCCCTTATAATTTTATCCCGTCATATCAATTTTGGAGTCTAACCGGTAATCCACTACAGAAATTGTACACTCGAAACACGAAAAAGCATTGTACGCAGTCACTGTTTGCGTATGGAAATCACTGAATAAATTCGTTGAAAATTCTAATTCTATTCGATAAGCCAACAAATGAGCATTTCCGAGGGTTTCAGAAGGAGAAAAAAAAAAAAAAAACTCTCCTCCGCCTTTTATTCCGATTTTCCACTGCCTTTTGAGGGAAAATAGAAATTGAAGAGCGCTGGGTGGTGACGGGGGAGGGAGGGTGAATAGGAAAAAGAATAAAAAGACGCTCATCCTTAACAGAGTATAATAGTGAAAAGTAAAGAATGTTGCCCTGAAGTAGCTTTTTGGATGGATGCCAGATGAGACTCTACCGTTTTCTTGTTCTCCTCACGTTTAAACTTTAAACTTTGGTTTCACTTGTTTGAGAGAATGATGAAAACGATTCCTAAAAACGTCATTGTTTCGATTGATAAGCTGCTCGCCACTTGAACACCCTAAAATTCATTAAACCTCATATTTTTCTCAGGGTTAAATCCAAAGCCTGCTCACAATTTGAAGCTCAACTTTATAAATCGATAATCCCGATCAAGCCAGATTCGTATCTTTTTTCCAGTACTTTTCTGTTTCTTTTTTCGTTAACTTGTGGTCTGTGGACTCAAGTGGCTGTCACTTAATTCGAAGAAAAGGCTAGAAATAAATAAAACTTCAAACGTTTTAAGGGTGACACTTGGGGGGAGGGGGAACACTTCACAGATTCTATTCTCAGAAACACTGTCCCAGCTGGTTCTGTTTTATACGCCTCATTCCCCCTTTTTGCAGACCATGCAGAAAATTGTCAATTGATAACTCAAAGATAACAGCACAGCGAATGAGAGTTTTCATTTGCTTTGACAAAGCAAAGCAATTCGACGCTATGAATGTTTATATTTTTTTTTACAACATGTGATGGATTGAAACATAAACATCACAATCCGTTTCTACGGGAAACATTTATTCCACATGAAAAATAAATCATTCTTGTTGTTGTCTTTCAATGAACTAGTTGTCTGACTTAAGGGCTATCTCAATTGGCGACGAGGATGGCTCCAAAAACGATAAGAAAGCAGATGTCTAGTTCGTTTGGAGATATAAACGAAAACGAACAGTCAGTGATGGGAAATTCGCCGGGCGAAATTCCTAATAGTCTGAAGAGCGATGGGGCTGTTAAATTTCGTTTTGATCGGTTCGACCAAGATGTGGAAGAATGGCAATACTACATCATGAGATTTGAAATCGAATTGGCAAGGCAGTCAATAAAAGACGAAAAGGTACGTGCTATTTTACTTCTTTCGAGCATCGGATCGATTCCATTCAAGGTACTCGTAGACACTTACAGTCCATCCGATGTAAGGAACGTAGCGTATGTTGAGCTTAAAGGAGCCCCTAGACGGTCAATCTGATTGATCAAAAGATTGAACAAACAGATTGAAGTGAGCTTCAATCATTTCTTCAGTTGCTTGAACAAAACCCTTCCCAGTCCCATTGTCAATCGTGGTGTTGTCCTGAGTGCAATGAGTTCAAACCAGGATTTGTCTGTGCTTTTGTTGACTGCGGCTGCCCTCCAACTGAAGACAAATAAGACGAGGAAGATGAGGAAAAGGCGTTGGTCAAAAGAACGGTACAAAATGAGAAACCAAAAACGAAAAAAAAAAAAAACGAGTAGCCGCATACCTCTCACACTCCCCTACAATGTGCATAGCCGATTCCTTTTACAACTTGCAGCCCTGACACATCGGGTCTGCCACCATTCCCATTACGTAGAGGTGCTTACGTAGCGCATAGTGGCCTGTAAACATCCCTACAACTCTCCGCATGCCTCTGCTTAATGATAGCAGCCACATCTTCGCCTCCCTGTCCAATTCCCGAATGCATGCCCTCGCTTATCGACAGGCTTATAGGCTATTCCAACTCCTGGTGGCCTTCCTATCTGCCCAATCCTTTATCTGGGCTCTCCCCACTGTCTTGGAGACCGCAATAATCGGCTCAGGTCCCCATACTTCTTTATTTGCCCCCTGTTTCGTCATTTTGCCAGCTTTCTCATTCCCCTCGTATCCTCTGTGTCCAGGGATCCACGCAAGGGTCACTTCATTTCCCATTCTCTGTAGCCTTGTGATGCCCCGCCGACAGTCCGCCACCAAGGCCGACTGCACCACCGGCCCGGCCACCGCCCCCAGGGCTGCGCGGCTATTCGCGTAGATCACCACCCCCCTAAACCTCACATGCTTCCTAATTAGCTCCAGGGCACAATCATTTATCGCGACGACCTATGCCTGAAAAACCGTACCCAACTTTCCTAGGGGCCAACAATCCCCACCTTCAAACACCGGTATCCAGAATCCAGATCCTGTCATCCCCGATTCCAACTTAGACCCAGTACATTCGTGAATTCCAGCACATCCGTGAAGCAATTCAAGGTTCCCTCTTGCACCCTTAATTCTTCTCTCGTACTGACTCGAATCCGTATCTTCCTTCCCAATTTCAATCGCTTTACGGTTTTGTTTTGTCGCTCCTCATCTGGGTGAAGGCGCGGCCCTCTGGAGCTCCGTCGCTACTTCCCTGTGTCCCAAATCCTAACCTAACCGCCCATTTCCCATGAACTTTCAACCCATTACATGTTTCCATTGCGCACATCTTGACCTCCAAATATAGGGGTCACAGCCGAAGCAACATTTCCATCGCTGCTGTTGGAGTAGTCCTGAAGGCCCCAAGAGCCGCCAGACCACTCCATAGCTTTCCACCAAGCCAAAGCCCCATACAATATTCTGAGCCTAATTATACCTGTGTACAACCACAACATCCGATGAGGGGTTAGGCTAGGAGATTGCGACAGCGTGACTGAAGGAAAGATTGTTCAAACAGCTCCTAGACGCTCAGTCGCCCTTTTCAGTCGACTGAGTAAATCAAACTTTCTTTCAATCTTCTTCAGTGATTGACTCAATCGTAAAACACGCTTCTAAACGGTCAATCATGACTGTCACAGTCGATTGATCCACCACGTTTGATCAAAAGATTGACCGTCTAGGGGCTCCTTAAGAAGACACTGAGTGTTGTTTATGGGCGAAATACCAACGTGTATGCGGAAAGAAGAGCTTTCGCCCTTAGATATCGGTCGGAAGGCGAAAGTGTGTCTCAATTTATTTTGTCACTGCGTTCCTAGTCCGGTAGCTGCGAATTCAAAGGGACGTTGGAAGAGAGATTAAAAGAACAGCTCATTTTAGGCATAAATGAGTCTGCCTGGCAGGAAGAGTTAATCAGATTACATCCTACTGTCGATTCGAGTTTTTGTGAGGTCGAAAAATCAGCCTTATTGATAGAACAGTCTTACACTCAGCAGAAACGACTGTTAGAACTGTCTCGGTTTCATTCTAGCCCACCCTTTGGTGCTAATAGAGTCGTGTCCCGAATTCCTCGTTTTCAGGGACAACCAAAAAATATTCTCGGCGCTTGTGCACTTCATGTGGCAATAATGAGCACAAAGATGAGCAGAAATGTCCTGCTGAAGGGGCAAGGTGTTACAGTTGCAAAGGGAACAATCATTTTGCTAGAGTCTGTCGTTCTCGTTCAGCGTTAAAAGACAAGAATTTACCACGTGAAAATAGGAAAATTCGACAAAGTGAAGTGCACGCTCGTCAACATAGCAGCTCTAAGTCTGAAAGCAGTTATCAGGGTTCTGATTCAGACAAACCTGTTGGGAAGCTGCCCTGGCGAGTCTGGCTGTCAAGTCATTGATATGGGGCTCCCAGGAAATGCGTGTGTCGATCAGCACACCGAGAAAACAGGTAGAATTTGTTTAGGTGGAGCAGAGATCAAACTGAGCGCTCTGCGTTTTTTTCGTTATTCAGGACCAAGTGATTAGGCAGAAACCAGTCGCGCAGCTCCTGCGTTGCCGCCTCAGCCCGATCACCCAGTTCCTCCAGGCTTCCCGCCGACGACAAAAGGGTCAGGTCGTCTGCACAAAGATACATCTGGGGTGAAGTGGAGGCGATGGACTAGACGGGCTGTCAGAGGTAGCGACCTCTGGCGCGAGCAAAACGCGGAACTTTCCTTGAAACCGCTGTTTTGTACAATGATAAGAGAAGAGTGAAGCAACTTGGTATCTATACAACTTTGGTATTACCCATGAACATTAACTTTTGCTACGTACTTGCCCCAAGAACAACACATTAGGTGTGCCTTCTCAATTTTAGCCGCCTATAAAGACCTACAGA
Source organism: Corythucha ciliata (assembly GCA_038030265.1). Classification (NCBI taxonomy): domain Eukaryota; kingdom Metazoa; phylum Arthropoda; class Insecta; order Hemiptera; family Tingidae; genus Corythucha; species Corythucha ciliata. Next base: position 3,931,229 of record CM075943.1, on the reverse strand, counting down.
AACTGGGGATCAGCGTATTTTCTCTATTTTCACCGTCAAGTTACCTACAGAAGGCGCGAATTTTCTCAATTTGAGGCTTCAGAATAGCACTTTCGTGAGCTGAGTGTTCGATTCAGCCACTCAACCCTGTCACGTTCTAATATCGTCCAGGTCGGATTAACTGAAAACCGTCGGAAGGAGCCAAATCGCTGTACAACCGTAATACCAAGACTCCTTTTTACGTACCTATACATCCATGAA